>JAFEMH010004258.1:37500-219071 GCA_022495995.1 Adenophora triphylla var. japonica
TTCAAAAATTGAATCATTGTGTTAATTTGTATGTTTGCAAACTCCTAGGAAGTTCTCTCCCATGATTATTTGATTTTTAAATAGTAATACTTGTGAGTCTCATTTGAATCCTTATACATTTTGATTAATCATCAAATTAGAAATTCGAGTCATGTGACTGCACAATTTCTTGTTGCTATTTAGCTTTAAGTGTAGGGCTTTCGTGTACCGACCCTTTGCTCCTTTGATCTTTTATATATATATATATATATATATATATATAGCACTTTGTTATACTAACACCGACACTTTTTACACTGACACTTAATATACATGCACTGACACTTTTTTATATTGGCACTTTGTTACACTAACACTGACACTTTGTTACACATGCACTGACACTGGCACTAGCGGGAGAAACAAAACACGTTTTTTTCTAAACTTAAGAAAAAATGTGTTTTTTGTAAGGAAAAAATGTGTTTTTTGTAAGATTTTGACGTTTTCTTATATATTTATTGTGTAAACCATTTCAATATTCCTCTAGATATTACTATATTTTATTTTTATTTATTAATTTTTGGTAGAGGTAAGAGAACATCTTGATTCACCCGTGAGGCTATCACTTGATATGTGCATAACCATATACTCTCCCCTCTCCCCGTCCCATTTAGTTCACTTATTTTCTAAATGGGTGACCAATTTAAAAGTTTACTTTTCTAAAATGAAAATGGGTTTCACTTTAATACTCACAATAATAATCCGCTACTCCAATTTCTCCCTGCTACTCAACTATCTATATTCACAATACATCACTTTTTTTAATTTTTTTCTGAATTCATGGCGGCCTAAACCAAATTGTGAACTTATAAATGAGACGGAGGGAGTATAGGTAAGCACTTGATTAAATAAGAAAACTTTCAAAATATAATAAATAAACAAATGAATTATTTACCTATCTATTTAGTTAATTATTCATTTTTTAAATTTATATTGTTCGTATCATATACTCCCTCCGTTCCGGAACAATCTTCACACTTTCCCTTTTGAGCGTCTCAAAACTTACTTTACACATTTAAAACTTACCTAAAATGGAAAGGAATCTTTACTATTCTCTCCACTCATTCTCTCTCCTACATTATTTTAATACTCACAACACCATTATAATTTACTATTCTCTCCACTCATTCTCTCTCCTATTTTATTTTCACACTCACAACACTTTCAATATAATACTCCCTCCTTAAAACCAGTGCAAACAGTGTTTGTGAACATTGTTCCGGGACGGAGGGAGTATTAAACTTTTGGCTCCTATCTATTGGGAAGAATTAAATAGTTATATATGAGAACCTTCTAAAACAATATAATTACATTTTGGTTACATACAACGAATTAACTTGTAAAAGTAACCTTATAATTAGATGGTTTTGATATTATAATTATTGAACGTGTGGATTATTTTTCATGATATATAAACATAAATTTTGAATCTCATTATAACTTCATTTATACCAAATCCAGCAAAATTATATAAAATTTGGTCTGAATAATTCCCTTTATATTTTTATAGCAATCTAAAATTCATCAACTTAAAAGAAATCTTTGTGTCCTCTAAAGTATTACTTTGAGAGAAGAGCAAGATTAATAATACATAACCCAATAAATGAATAAACTTGAACAAACAAAATAAAATTTGAACGGAATAATCCAAGTCTTTACTCGGGTCATACCACATGGAGGCCCAAGACCCCATTCGCACCGAGTGCGGGCTTGGCTCCCTCCAATCTATGACATACATGTTAGACAAAATCTTACAATAAGCACAATAAGAGAAAAGAGTTGCAATATATTGAAATACAATTTACAACGTAAAATTAAATTAAGTGAAAATCGTAAGTTAATCTTCTTGATGTTGTCCGAGTTGTGTGCAACACACTCTCTTTAAGACAAATTCGCTCCCTCACCGAGTTGTACTTAAGGTTGTTTTGGACGTTCGCCTCCCAGGATAAAACGGACGGATCGGACTATTCTTGCACACTAGAATCTCCGGAGAATTGAAGCAATGCTTGGACAAAATCGCCATATCATTGTATACTATTCTAGGAGGCCAAAGAAAGAAGAAGAATAACAAATTGCAAAGGGAGAGGAGGAAGATTAATGAAAAAAGTTCTCTTCATTTGTTGTGGGTTTCTCTAGTTATAGCTTCAATAATCATGTGATGAATTCTCAATTAATCCTTGTATTAATATGGGAGTCATTACATTGTATTAATGGGGTTTTATTTCACACTTTATAACCCCTAATCCCAATGTAATGATCCCTATTAATCCCTCATTAATCTAGAAATCATGGGACATCAATAGTGGGGTTAAATTCTAAAATTTACACTTTCAACCCATCAACTTTGAGCCATCATATATTTCTCATCCAATCTCAAATTAGACATCTAGATATACCATTTCAATGTTGCACATGGAGTGAAACATGAACCCACAATAATCTATGTCAAATGACAAATAATATATGTAAGAAAAATGCACAATTTCCTTCACACACAACATATTTTTCCAACAACAGACACGTGATAAGTTAAGCCCACTTCCCCATAACATTGAGCTCGTCAGTTTAGCCGAGCACGAGCTCGACCCATGTAAGGAGCCTTTGCATCTATCTCGGTTAAGGACTTGGAGGCCCAGAAGAACCTTGCTTCTCGTGCAAAGCCGAGCAGGAATTTGTTTAGCTGAGCAATAATCTACTCGAACAGTCCAATTTCAACAAGGATTCTAGTCCTTTTCGTGATCTAATCCTAATCAATATTTACTTTCCTAATCCAACTCAACTAGAAAATTCCTATTCTTGAGAACTACTCAACCGTATAACTATAAATAAGAAATCATAACTCCAAATTCAGTTTTATTATATTTTATAATCTTTTTTCCTTTCTCTTTTCTTATTCTCTCTAAAATCTATTATTAATCTCGCCGAAAGGGCATTCGTCGGTAAAGCCACAACTTAGTTTATTGTTTGATCATTATTTCAGACTTATTCAAAGCAAATTCAGGTATTCGATCAGTTAATTTCGGCTAGATTGACCCGAATACAATTTTGACTGGATCAAAATTATTTCAATCAAACATGTTTATTTCTATAAAATAAATTGTGCATGAGAGTGAAAACAAAGTGATTAAAGTACTTACCTTTGAGAAACAGTTGATTAATTATAAGCAACTATCCCAGTAAGTATATATATATATATATATATATATATATATATATATATATATATATATATATATATATATATATATATATATATATATATATATATAAGAACGCGCCCTCAATATTTCAAAGATTTATGGACAGTATATTTTTAAAATATGAATTTTGCATGGTTTATATAGATGATATTTTAGTAGCAAGTGAAACTTTACAGGAACATGAAAAACATTTGAAACAAGTTTTTAATGAAATAAAGACACATGGGATAGTAGTATCAAAGAGAAAAATGGAATTATTTAAAAGAAAAATATCCTTTTTAGGATTCGAAATAGGAAATGGAAAAATAGAATTACAGCCTCATATCTCAACAAAAATTATTAATTTTCCAGAAAAATTTGAAAATTTAAAACAGATACAAGCCTTCTTAGGATTAGTTAATTATGCAAGAAAATTCATTCCAAATTTATCAAAGTTAGTAGGACCACTTTACAGTAAAACCACAAAAAATGGTCAGAGAAATTTTAATAAAGAAGATATAAAATTAGTAAAAGAAATAAAAGACAAAGTAAAAAGAATAAAACCATTAGAATTATCCTTAGTAACAGACTATATAATTATAGAAACAGATGGATGTAAAGAAGGATGGGGAGCAGTCCTTCTTAGTAAACCTAATAAATATACTCCTAAAGACACTGAAAAAATATGCTCTTACTCCGAATTTTTTCTCAAATAATCCATTTTTAAAATTTTATTTACCAAAGTGACTTACTGTTCAAACTTTTTCCCAAAATGTCCCACTTTTTCAAAACTCGCTACACCGTGTAGCGAGTTTATAATTTTTCCAATTAAAATCGCTACACGGTGTAGCGATTTTAAATTTGCTAAATTTATTTTAATATTTATGCTATTAAAAAAAAAACTAAATCTGAAATCGCTACATGATGTAGCTGTAGCGATTTCAAATGTAGTGTAAAGTTAGTACTTCCTTTGTCAACGTAAAGTAGTGTAAAGTTAGTACTTCCTTCGTCTCAAATAAAAATTATTTTCTTCAATGACCATCTGCTAAAAAAATTTAAAAAATGTATTTTCATTTCAAAAATAAATATTACTTTCGACTCAAAATGAATAACCAAAAAATAATACTACATTTTTTATCCAAATAAATGACCATTACTTCCTTCATCCTAATGAATATTTTAAAAATTAATACTACTCATTCGCCTCTAAAATTAATGTTTGTAATATTAGTGCCTTTGTCTCAAAATATGACATTAATTTTTTATGCAAATGAAGAGTATTATTTTTTTAAATATTCATTGAGACGAAGGAAGTAATGGTCATTTATTTGGATAAAAATGTAGTATTATTTTTTGGTTATTCATTTTGAGTCGAAAGTAATATTTATTTTTGAAATGAAAAATATAATTTTTTTATAAAAATACATTTTTAAAAATTTTTGGTAGATGGTCATTGAAGAAAATAATTTTTATTTGAGACGAAGGAAGTTCTAATTTACACTACTTTACGTTGACAAAGGAAGTACTAACTTTACACTACATTTGAAATCGCTACATGTAGCGATTTCAAATTTAGTTTTTTTTTTTTTTTAATAGCATAAATATCATAAATATTAAAATAAATTTAGCAAATTTAAAATCGCTACACCTTGTAGCGATTTTAAACGGAATATTTTAAAATCGCTACACGGTGTAGCGAGTTTAAAAAAAGTGGGACATTTTGGGCAAAACTTTGAACAGTAAGTCACTTTGGTAAATAAAAAAAGTAAAAAGGTATTATTTGAGAAAAAAATCCTCTTACTCTAGTGGAAATTTTAATAAGACAGGATTAAATTGGACAAGTCTAGATTATGAAATACAGGCATTAATAAATGCATTAGAAAAATTTAAATATATATATATATATATATATGGATTTGGGTTTAAATTATCCGTACAAATTGAGAAAAAAAAAACCAACAAATAAAAAAAGAAAAAAAAATCTGCGTTCATATTACCATGATGTCTTTTTTGGGGTGTATTTTTTAATTAAGTATAAAATATGCAGGATAAAAATGATGTTCCAAAAAGTGTTAATTTGTCTTAAGGAGACATATAAATAAACCATAGACTATAATACATGGATGATACTATTTATCTTTCTCCATCATGATCAGATTAATTTATTTATTTTTAGGTGTGTAATAATCCAACATCAGTGGAAGGAGTAATATATTTATGTATATATTCTACTCTCTCCGGTCCAAAATAACTCCTGTCCAAAATAACTGTTATATTTATGTATATATTCTACTTTATTCATTTCAAAATAACTGTTATTTTTAGATAAAATGTTTCAAACTATTTATCGTTTTTGTGGTAAAAAACATTCAAGTTTCTATTTTATTCCTGCATTGAAAGCAGGGGCGGATTTAATGTATTAGATGGGGGTGCACGTGCACCCGGTCAAGTTTTATTTCTAGTTTTAAAAAATTATAAAAATGTACACTACTTATTAAGTGCACCCGCATATAAGATTAGTTAATTTTCTCATTTGTTATTAACAAGTCTTATGATTAGTTCAGCTGGTAAGCTGTTATTGTTTATCACTAATGACCAGGTTTCAAATCTTGCTAGCTACAAAAATTTCACTTTATTTTTGGCCTCTAATATGAGAAATGAAATCTTTTTCAAAATCTTACTTATATTCTTTTATCATCATAGTACTAGTTTTTATTTATTATTCTAGTTAAACTTTTTACCCCTATTATGACAAATGTTTTTTTCTTTTAAATATTCTTATTTTGGATTCTTTTCCTCATAATTTTAACTAATATAAATGAATTTTATTTATTATCTATTAATTTTTTCATCGTTTATTGTTCGTAAAAAATAAGTAAGTTCGAAACATATAAGCAAAAAATTACAATATTAACTTCAAGAAATGCTTCCAAAAATGATGTCATCATTAAAACAACAATAATGTAAATATCTTTTTTTTTTTTACTTCTTCATGACATAAACTTACTATTTTCAAGTAAACAATAAGAAGAAAATGGTGGGTTAAAAATTAGCATATGCATGTTAATAATTAACTTATGTTTTAAGTTATGTATTATAATTTACTCGCGTTTGAAAAAAAAATAGTTTGTACTTTTATAGTGTAAATTGTGCACCCGCTGTCAAAACATTCTAGATCCGCCACTGATTGAAAGTTGTTTTGTTTTATTAATTGGATTGTTGTGTAAAATAAAGTAAAAGAGAAAATATTAATTAAGAGGCAATCTTAATAGTTAAATCATTAATTAGGGTAATAATTGTTTTTATTAAAACTTGTTAAAATTCAAAAAATGACAGTTATTTTGAAATGCAGGAGTACCCTGTAAAATTTGGTTTGTTTTCAACCTTGTAATTTAAGACATCTTTTATTTATTTATTTTTAAATGAATGTGGTTGACTTTTAACAAGTAAATTTTCCACAAGCCTTGGAAAAATAAGAAAAACTACCTTTTATCTCAATCACTTTCTTGAAAGTTAACCAACAATACAAAATTTAGGGTAAAATAAATACTCCCTCCGTCCTATTAGTAATGGGAAATTTACTGTAGACACGGGAATTAAGGAAAAGTGAATTATAGTGGAGGAAATAGTGAATTATAATGGTGTTGTGAGTATTAAAATAATGTAGGAGAGAGAATGAGTGGAGGGAATAGTAAAGATTCCTTTCCATTTTAGAAAGTTTCGTTATTGTAATGAGACGACTCAAAAAGGAAAAAAGGGCTTTGTCAGGAATGACTGAGGGAGATTTTATGACCATAATAATCAAAGTGAAATGTATTTTATATCACCATTAGGAGAGATAATGACATATTCTCCTGTAATATAGTCTCACGGTGTGAGACGAGTCGCCCCATCCGTTCGCTCAGCGATCGTTCCATTCGCGTTTTAACCCACTTGCTCTGCTACCTGTTTTTTTTTTTAAAAAAAAAAACTCCATCAAATTTAAAATAAAATATCTTGATTTTGAAATCGGAAAATAAAAAATTCGAAAACACCCGTTGTATTCGTCTCGACGAGACGAATTAAAGTAGCAGTTTGATGATATGATTTTGAATTAATTTTGTAAAATCATATTTTGTAACAAACAAAAAAAAAATTGAGTCGTATTTCGCCTGAAATGTAACACTTACTATGAAGTAATGTAATATCTGAAATTATGAAGTGTAACAGTTTTAATTATTAAATGTAACAGTAGTTTTTTCAGATTTTTTAAAAATAGTTTGATTATTATTTTTTGTTAAAGAAACTAACAATTGAAATGTAACATATTATATACATGAATATAACTTATTATACAATTGAATGTAACAGTTTTTGTAGAGTAAATATTATTAATTTTTTCTTTTGAAATTTAAAATAGTTTGATTTTTTTTTAGAGAAAATAACAATTGAAATGTAACAGATTATATACATAAACATAACTTTTTCTACAAATGAATGTAACAGTTTTTGTATAATAAATATTACATTTTTTTTCTTTTATAAAAGTAAGAATTTATTGAAATGTAACCGTTTTTTATTATAAAATGTAACGGCAGTTTTGCAGAAAATTTAAAATTGTTTAATTATTATTTTATTTTTTTAGAGAAAATAACGATTGAAATGTAACAGATTATATAATTGAGTATTATTTATTATACAAATAAATGTAACAATTTTTAGAGAAAATATTACATTTCAATTTTATGTTAACCTTAATCCGTTTTTTGCAAAATTGTGGTTACATTTCATAATAAAAAAGGTTACATTTCAGTATTAAAAAGTGTTATATTCCTTTATAATAAGAGCTTGTTTGATAGGTCGATAGGATTAGCCTGTGTTAATAGTCTGTTAATAGTGGAGGATTATTAATCAGGGGATTAATAACACCACCCTTTTCTTGGGGATTAATATGAAGGGGTTAGAGGGGATAAGAGTGGATAAGAAGCTTATCCGAGTTGTACTCAGGATTATTACTCTCATTGCATTTAGCCTATCAAACACCAAGATTATTGGACTAATAATCATATCCAACTCTAATCAGGCTACCAAACGACCCCTAAGTGTTATATTATTACTCCCTCTGTCCCTATCAAAATGTCTCAACTTTTCATTTTGAGCGTCCCATTTAAAATGTCTCATTTCCAAAAAAGAAAAGTTTTTTTCACTATTTCACCCACTCATTCTTTTTCCTACTTTACTTTTACACTCACAACATTCTCTCTCCTAACTATTCCTCCCACTCATTCTCTCTCCTATTTAATTTTTCATACTCACAACATTTAAACTTTTTCTCTTTCCTACCTCACTTTTTCTCTTTCCTACCTCACTTTTCTTAATTTTTGTGCCAGACTCATTTTTTGGACATTTAGTTAGTGGGACGGAGGGAGTATTTTTATGTGAAACAACATTTATTTTATTGTTACATGAGCTACTCCGTATATTTTATAATGATAATAATATTGGTGTGTACACGTGCCTCAAATTCGTTTGTTTTGCAATTAAAATTTGGGAATTTCGAGCGAGGCCCAATTAAAAAAATACAGATGTCGAGCAGCCCAGTTATAATGTAGAGACGAAAAAACATTATGCTTGTGGTGGGTGGGGCCTAGATTGGGCCCAGCCCATCTTGCTTAAAGATAATGGCCTTAGCAACTTCTTGGAGAACTCAATACAAAAGGACAATAAATTGTTAGGATTCATGGTGAGATATTACCTTAGGGTTAAGGTCAAACTGGTCACTCGACCCTCTTAATTTATTTTTAGAAAATATAATTTTAGTATTTGTATATTTAACTTTTTAGAGATTTACTAAAAATACTAAATTTGTGGGTTTTGATCTCCATTATTTGTTGTAAAATTTATATTGTGCTATTATTTTTATCCTCTTAGAAACAAAAATCTATATTATTAAGGTTATGTTTGTTTGGTTAAAATTCTTTTTCGAAAAATGATTTAAGAAAAATGAAAATGTTTTTCAAAAATTACATTTGGTTATTTGGTAAATCTAAAGAAAATATGTTCCAGAAACATCACCAAAAATTTGGCCGAAAAATATGCCGATAAAGTTTGCCGGAAATATGTCTGGAAAATCCACCTGAAAAGTTTGCCGGAAATCAGATCAAAAAACTGTCGGAAAAAACTTTCAGAAAAACCCAAAAAAAAAACTGACGGAAAACTCGTGGAAACATGCTGAAAAACTATCGAAAAATTACTCGAAATCTGGCAGAAAAATCTCGCCGGGAAAACTGGAATGAGTGCGAGGTAGTAAGGTGTGGGATTGGGGTAGGGATGAGTGTGGTTAGGTGTTTCGATGGTGAGTACGGGTAAAGGTGGGGGTTGGGAGGATGGGTGAGTGGGGTGATCGAAATTCATTTTTTTAGAAAATAAGCCTATTTTTCATTGATCGAAAAAAAAATTTCGTTGACTTTATTTTCCTTGCATACCAAACACAAGAAAATGGGAAAAATATTTTTCAAGAAACATTTTTCCCCAAACAAATGGAGCCTAAGTAATTTTAATTTTTCTTAAGCAATCTTGACCTTTCTAAAAAAAATAAAAAAAAATCTTGGATAGTAAATAATTATTTTATCCCTAACCATTTCACTCTGTTCTAAAAGTCGTTCGCCTAAACCGCCTAAGCTCCGTCTAGGCGCTAGGCGGTCATAAAACGCCACGCTTAATTTCAAATCCGCCTAGAACCGATATAAACACAAATTGCATTAAATTTCCATTAAAATGTCGCGATGAACTTCAAATTTGTCTAGAATCCCGCATACAAATTTTAAAATTAATATTTTTTAGTTGAAAAATGTATTAAATTTATTATTATATACATTTAAATTCTTCATTTGCATGTTTTTGTGATATTTTCATCAATATTTCATTAGAATATTATAAATTATGTCTAATTCTCAGTCCCGCCTAGGCCTCAATTAAGTCTCGCCTAGGCCTCTAAGCGCTAGGCCCAGTTTCAATGTCTAGTGGTCATCTAGCGCTTTTTAGAACCTTGTCATTTCATCAATAAAAAGGGCCACCTATTTATAAAAAAAATAAATACGAGCCGTTGATCCGGCCCGAAAGTAGATATGAAAATTTGTTTTGCATGGCCCACTAAATAGGTAGATTTGTTTGTTTGGTAGCAAAACTAGAAGTTTACACAATCTAATTATTTATTTTTTTGGCGTGTACTCCTCCGTCGCGTGAATCTGGCTTATTTCCTTTTGGTTCGTCACGTGAATGCAAACTGCCCAAAATGGAAATAAATTTATTATTTTATATTCACCCTACCCCACCCACTCATTCTCTCTCTTCATTTCCTACCACACAATTTATTCAACCAACTCCACTCATTCTCTCTCTTCATTTTCTACCACACATTTTCATTATCTTAATAATATTTCTTAATTATCGTCTTAAAAATTGGCCCTCAATCACGCGACGGAGGAGTACTTTATAATAATGTCTATCTTATTTTAAGGAAAATAGACAAACTTGGGAAGAGCAACTTCCTTGATATCAGGAAAGAAAGGGAAAAAAATAAGACCAAGTTGGCTCTCTCTCTCTCTCTCTCTCTCTCTCTCTCTCTCTCTCTCTCTCTCTCTCTCTCTCTTTTCAAAAAGATAGTTTTACTTAAATTTTTATGATCACCCAAATAATCTTAAACCATTATTTAATGAAAATCTAATTATCTTTATTCAATTTTTTATTTTATTGATAGTGTTTATAATGGTCAAATAATATAACTTTTTAAAATTGTATAAGAACTAGTGCTCTCTAGCCCGTGCCAATGACACGGGTCGATATACATGTCGATAAAGTTAAAAAAAAATATAAAAATAAATAACATTAAAACGTCACCAATATCATGAAATTGATCAAAATATAAAAGCTTACAATTTGTATTACATAACATTCAAAACAAAATAAAAACAGAGTTAACAAATTGAGAGAGAGGAACATCATTTGTGATGATTTTAAGCTTGACAATTGCATATAAATATAGCATTGATGAAAGGTGAAAATCACAGTAGCTTTTGACACACAGTACCTCCAATTGAGTCCTTATTTCTCTTGAGCTTCCAGCAACTCTAGAACACCAGGTTCAAGCTCCTTTAACTGCAACGAAAGTGAAAATGGATAATGTGATGGCATTCAGATAAGTCAATGATTTAACGAACTTGTGTAATTGGTCATCAAGGTTCTCGACCTTAGTTTACACTTTTAAAGAACTATACAACCTTGTTTAAAGTTAACTCAATGTAACATCAAAATTTGTAAGAAAAGCAATAGTGAACATTGAACAGACAAATATTACTCTCTTTGTCCCAAGATAAAGGACATTATTCCTTGTGAAAAATAAATTAAATAAGTAATATTTATTTAGGGACGGATGGAGTAGTAATTTTATAATAAGTCTATCATTATAGAAGCCACCTTAATGACAATCTGTGTAATAGGACTGCCCAATCCCAAAAGTCTGATGAAAAATTTATTACGAAAACAAACTATCATACTCCTTTCGTCCCAAAGTTAATTGAAAATAAGTATTAAGTGACAACTTTTCTTGTTATTGATACTGAGAAATATGGACGTTTATTTTGATACAGAGAGACTGACAAAAGTGTAGTGAAGATAATTGTAAACAAAAAGAGGCATGAAATTTCATAAATGGTCAAGGGTTCAAGGTTCAAAGTTTTGCTAGTAGCTGGTTTGGTAGAGGCTTTTTGTTTGACATCCCTACTGGGAGTACTTGAAGATTCGATAAACAAATCAAAAATTTATAGGAAGTGGATGAATGCGTGGAAGATTCGATAAATAAATAAAAAAATTATAAAAAGTGGATGAATGCATAAGAGACAATATTATAATCAGAAAGACCTTATTGAGAGTGTGGACGTTAGAAGCTACTCAATCTGCATATGCTTCTTTGGTAAACTCCATGCCTTCCTACCCATCGGCTTCTTCACAAACCCCACTTTGTCCATCATTAACACCTCCAGCACCACTACTAACATAACCATCAAGATCAAAATTGAAACTAAAAGTAAAAGAAAATAATCCATTAAATTGGATGGAACAAAAATCAACATCAGAATCAAGCCTAAATGCCTACATCATAATTAAAATAAAATAAAAAGGCAAATATT
The DNA here is from genome assembly GCA_022495995.1 of Adenophora triphylla var. japonica. Lineage (NCBI taxonomy): Eukaryota > Viridiplantae > Streptophyta > Magnoliopsida > Asterales > Campanulaceae > Adenophora > Adenophora triphylla. The sequence goes on from JAFEMH010004258.1 coordinate 49,886, forward strand.
ATAAAGAAATAAAAGCTGGAAAAAAGAGTGAGACTGCTTTAAAAAAATTGCAAATCAAAATCCATCTTTCTTCACCATAATTTATTCTTTTACAGGGAACTAAATGGCTTGCTGATTGCAGACAAACACCAATGTAATTTTAAACCGTTTCAAATATATGAAGTGCAAAGATATTTACCTGAAAGTTGAAACTTTTTGAGAGAGGGCACCTGAGAAATCATCGGAGGGCCACACCTAATGCGGTTTGGGACTGATTATATCTTGCTATATATGGCTTGCTGTAACATTCTTACCAATTTACTTCGCATAAAAAAAAACTGCAGTAGCATTAATAAATATAGGTGTTCAATTTTATGAAGTAGTACCTCCGAGTCGAACATCTGACTATAGCTCCACCCCTTATAACATTTTGTTCAACAAAACCTCCACCATTCTCTTTCCAAATAACAAACCAATTGAAATTCAATATCTCTTTCACAGTGAATCCAAGTCATATTGAGCCACCATCTGATCTGAGAAGGAAACCCACAAATAAAATTAATCCAAACCCAAACCAAATTGAATCCTTTCAATTCAATTGGGAACACAAACATAGGTTTGAACATCAAGAATAGAATGAAAGAAAGACAAAGTACAGAAGATTAAAATTAGGAAAACGTTTGCTGACACTAACCTTGCATAGAAATCGATTGATGGACCCAGTGAGAGAATTGCGAAGAAGGCCTGATGGAGTGTGAGAGCGACGGACGTTGAGAGATAATCAACGGACGGAGAGGTAGGGTAGAGAGAGCGTTAGAGGTTCATCGTCGGAGAGTGATTTTGACGGGTTAGGCGAGTCACGGTTGTAGGGGATAAACCCTAGAAATTTCACGGTCTAAGGAACGGCGGATAACGGAGGCGGAGGGGAGAGAGCGCGAAGGTGAATACGGAAGAAGAAAGAATGGTCGATGGCGATGTGTGAGGTAACTGGGAGAAAGGGTTACGTGGGAGGTGCCGTAAACTGCCTCTTCAAATGCTCACAGCCGTAGGATCAACTCTCCAACTTTAAATCCTAGTCCCTCTTTATACCCAGGCTAAGAGGCAGTTATTTGATTTGTGTATTGTATTATACTCCCTCTGTCCCATAAGTCTTAAGAAAACTTTCTATTTTGGGCGTCCCATAACTCTTAAGAAATCCCAAAAAGGAAACCTTAAATCACTATTCTCTCCACTCATTCTCTCTCCTACATTATTTTAATACTCACAACACATTATAATTTACTATTCCCTCCACTCATTCTCTCTTCTATTTAATTTTTCACACTCACAACACTTTTTCCACTCATTCTCTCTCCTAATACTATAATAATATTCCTTAATTCCCGCGCAAAATGAAATCTTCTTAAGCTTAATGGGAAGGAGGGAGTAGATAATATATTGAATATTTATTAAATAATTGGATTTTTATTAAATAATGATCAAAGTTCTTCTGAGTTAAGTACAAAAGTCAAAGTGTGAGACTATCTTTCCGACCAAAATGGAGGGAGAATATGCTTACTCTAATTGATTGAAAATAAATAAATTAAAAAAAAATATTATGTAATCATAAATACCCTTAAACTTGATTGAAACTCTGAAGGGGTCAATGAATAATTCCATTATTCATCATAGATTGAAACTCTTAAAAATCAACAAAACCATCACCATCTTTATCAACCCCTTTGATCATTTTCCTACACATGCAATTTCCACAACCAAGGTTGACCAAAACTCTCTGCAACTCTTTAGCACATATTAAACCATTCTTGTCAGTATCAAATATCATAAAAGCATTCCTAAGATCTTCTTCTTCTTCTCCGTCCCCGTCCATAACAATCATGAACTCATCAAAGTCAATGAATCCATCTCCATTACTATCCATTTGTTTTACTATTCCTTCTGCTTCTTTGGAAGCCTTCGACTTTTCTTCATGGCCGGCCTCCTAGGTTGCGTAACACTTGAGTTAGTTCTAATGGTGATATCTTGCCGTCTCCGTTGGAATCAAAGAATTTAAAGACTTGTTTCAGTTGTTTGAAGGTTCCATGGTTGAGAAAGATGGAGTTGACCTCTTGGAAGACTTTCTTCATCTCTTCAAGCTTTGTGCATGGTTGAAGATGTTGAGGTGTTGAAACATACTCTTTAAGAGGGTTTGAGCAGGGCGGATAAATTTTTTTTATCTAAGTCACCCATTATATATGTAACTTTTTTTTTTATATATGAAGTTATTTTTCACTGTTATTATTGTTTACAATATTTTTTTAATACCAAGCCCAGGTTCCAAAATTCTGGATTCGCGTCGGGGTTTGAGTAGACTCCAGCATATGGAGAGTGTGTGTGTGTGTGAGAGAGAGAGAGAGAGAGAGAAAGATTTAGTCAAAGAGATGGATTGTGAAGAGCAATATATACTAGTGTCTGTCGTCCCTACACTTAGTATCTAAGGATGATTCATTGCACAAAGTCCTCAGATACCTAATAGTCCAATATACAGAACCTTACTACCATGCTAGAAGAGACCCCAATTTTTAACATATAGCATTGGTACAACTTTTTATAGACATATAACCTCAATCTAAGTTTCAATGAACAAACCTCCAACTCTTGGTATCTAGTAAGAAGCCAACTACATAAAATCTTGACCAAATCTCCCAAATCAACCAAGCAAGATATATGACACTATTGCATTCTTAAGTAAACCAATAATACCCCATGTGGCAGAGAGAGAGAGAGAGAGAGAGAGAGAGAGAGGCAAAGTTTTCATGTTCCTCACTCTGAAAAGGTCTACTCTAAAATGTTGGGTCTTCATTCAAAATGGTTGAGAAAGAAGGCAATATTGTTGCTTCAGCTTGGTCTTATCTCTGTCAAGTTATGCTTTCTAGGTTCAAATCCATTACTTTGAGCGGGCAGAATCACTTTAGGGCCGCTCTCAGTTGAAATATAATTCCATATCCCCGGAGCCACTACCACTAGCTCAGGAGCCTGTTCCTCCTTTGTTTGAAATCCAAGCTGCTGAGGTCAACCAAGAGGGCATCTGGAGGGAGCAAGCGGCGCCAACGGGTGGAGCTAAGCTAACAAGGCCTCACATATGCGAAGGCTCACCTCATTGGAAAATCTGGTAGCTGACCTTATTATCGAGCACCTCATACGTTCACGCGAACAACTAGAAAATGGTGAGATCATTAGATCATTAGTGAAAGGACCAACGACGATACTAAAGGAGAAGGAAGGAGTAGGAGGAGTCAGTTTTCTTTGAAGATCGAGGAATCAATCTCCCAATTATGTCATTCAGAAGAAGTCTTCTACAGAGGGAAAGCCTGGTATGACTCCAGACGGTAAGTGGAGAGGAAAGATCTCCGGAGATTCTTATCTCATTCCATTCTAGTGGCTTAACCAGTAACCAATGGCGAAAACTCAAAAATCCATGATTTCCTGGTAGAACCCTATTTTGCCCAAGTTGTTTTGGATGATTCCATTCTCTTTTCTTGTCTTAGACGCCCTTAATAGCCAGGAGCTGGAAGCCCTTTATTTATCTGGGTAGAGAATCGAAAATTTCCTTTTGTGAAGCCTTTTCTCTGATCATAGTCTCCTATCGGATACATACAGGTTAGTTAGAATCTTTAGGGATTGACCTACTTAAAGTAGGGGATTTACCCGATCATGAGCTCCTCTGCTTTAGTAGTGCGTTAACTAGCAGTTCACTACTGATTAAGGACTTGGTACAAGGAAGGAATGGAAAATCATCAAGGATTACTTCTTTGTCGGCGAAACAAAAGGCTAAATACCGGCAGTGATTTTCTATGAGAAATAAAAAAACTTGATTTCCAACGCCTCGTGAAATTGGTCGAGATAGATATTCACTACTCTCTAAAAAAAAATCATTTTTTGTTATTAATGGAGAACAAAAAATGACATTCATTTCGGGACAAAGATACCAAAGATAGTAGTTTTCGTAGTTGTCTCAAAAGTATACTCAATAATTATCGTACACCCCTATTTTCTTCCTATATCTGAAACTACCAACTCTCTTGGTCCCAAAATAATACGTCCATTTTTTAATATATTTCATCCTAAAATAAATTGAACTTTATGATATCTACAACGCTCTGATGGAGTTGCCTATTAGAAATAACACCAATTGAAACAATTGTGTACCCGAAATAAGGATTACCTTTACAACAATGAAGCTTCTGTGTCACCAGCTATCCATGGATATTCAAGGAATAAAGTCTTATGATGAATCACCAAGCTCAGCCTGCAAAAGAGAATTGCATAACCATATTCCATGGAAAAACTCCAAGATCCACAACAACATTACCCTAGTGCCGCAAATGCTCCCATCTAAAGTGAGATCAAGGAGTGTAATGTACGCGGTCTTGCCCCTGTATTAAAGCCCAAAGTCTTGCCCCTATATTAAATCACAGATGGGGCTGTTTCCGGATGACCCGGGATGAAAATTATATCGAAAATTGCATAAACTATAAACTGACCGGATGTTTCATAACAAAGAAGCTCAGACAGTTTAACGAGTCATTTTGCTTTATTCCATCAGGTCCCAAGCCTTAAAATATTGATTCTTGGCTCTATTGGAAATGATGGAAAAAACTCCAAGATCTATTTTATTAAATTGCTTTACATGAAACTATTTGTGAAACTCATTGGGAGAACACTTGATTAAGAATACATCAAAATTCCTGATAAAATTTATCGTTTCTAATAGAGGTAAGTGCCTGAAACAACTACAGAAGCTTCAAAAAACGATTGGAAGTTGAAAACCACATCTAACTCTACATATACTATGAACTACATTTCCAACAATGATTAAAAAGGGAGGGGTGAAACAGGGTTGCTTAAGCAAATTACAAAAAAAAAAACACGAAGACATGGATATTAATATTACACATCAAAATGCGATGTAAGATACCGTTTCAACATGACCGAAGCAACCGCACGGGGCCCACAGATGAGCTGAGCATTTCACTAAGGGTTGTTTGAACCTCATTCGACCCATGCTCACAGCTTATCAAGCTAGAAAGTAGAGGGAAAAAGTTAGGCAAGTTCTTCTCAAATGAAGAATCACCTAAGCTACATATGGCCTGGAGGGTCGCAACAACAAGAGGTGCACGTGCACCCAATTCTCTCCTTTTACTAGCGCCTAATGGGATCAACCAGTGGGGCCGGCTACCAGAAGCCAACTCAGTCATATGTGCAGGTTTTGCATTTACAATGTAGAACTTTAAGACTTCTTGGCAAAGGTCAACAAGGTAAGACTCCACTTCTGACTCCTCATAATGTAGAGGCTTGTCCAGTGCAAGATTCTGCAAAAATGTAAGGCAGGTTTGATACGACTCGTTTTCGAGCCGTAACAAAGGTGGGTCCTGCATTTGGGTCATGGGCCCAAGTTCTAGTAGCTTTGAGCGTAATATGACGTCACTGTTTATCTTGTGTGCATGTAAGGCCACAGCGTGCACTGCGTCAAAGATAACTAAGGTGTTTTTGGCAGAAAGCTGAGGTCTGTGCATATTGTAGATTTCTGTTAGTGCCTGAAAAATTTACAAAGAAAAAGTTTATTAAGTACTCTGAAGAAAGTGATAAACTAAAAGTATAATGAAAAAATGAAACAAGACCAAGTGGTCTCTTGATTTATAGAGGTACAAGTCACCTCAATTCATAGTAAATGAGTTATATGCTAAATTCAACATAGATTTTGTCATATGGTTTTAATGCATTAAATAATATTTACCTCTGACCCAAGATGAATGACCAAAAAAAAATTCAAATTCGCTCTTGGCTAAGAGCACAAAAAATAAATAAAAAAAAGGTCATTCATTTTGGAACGGATGGAGTATCCATCAGTTTCAAGAAATCATAACAAATAAGTATCAAACTAGCTCAATCTGCCCAGATGTATCACCGACTGAAATTGATATTCATGAAAATGATTAAGAAATGCATAAGAAGGTGGCTGGAGGAGCATTATGAAGGCCACTTATCAGACAGATGGACTCATGTAACAGTCAATCCATGGGGAACACAAAGCCAAGCCAACAACAACAACAAAGTCTTAGTCCCAAAATAATTTGGTCGGCTAACATGAATCCTTATATGTCATCGTGAAGAAAAAGACGTAAGAAGAAAAAAATAAGTTAAAAGAAGAAATAGGTGGGAAAGAAAAAAAAAATAGAAAATGAAAAGAAAAGAAGAAAAAATAAAAATAGTGATAATAAAAGAATAAATATATAATAGATAGAAAAAAATGAAAATAATACTATTAATAAAATAATAATAATAATAATAATAAAAAAGATCAACCCCCATCACCCACATGAATGAATTTATGCCCTCCACTCCGGCCTCTTCAACGCCATATTTTCATCCAATCCAAGTAAACTCGAAGCCAAACCCTCTAAAAAAAATCAAAAAGACTTCGATCATTGCAAAAGGAGGCACCATGTCAAGAAGTTGCACCTCCAGAGAAGTTCTTCACCATAACAATATGGTAAAAAGACTCTGTATTTGGAGTCTTATACTGACTCAAGATAACAAACTGCAAGAAAGGATTATGGCTCTATCATTTGAAATGAAGAAAGTGACACATGTCTTTCATCGATGGTAAGCTAGTAGTGTATTGATCTATACTAGTATTTTGTTTATACATCAATCTATTCTTGTAATTGATTTTGTTATCATTCGTGTTTATTGAATTGGTGCTTAGGATTGACAACCCTTGTTTTCATCATTAAATCCTACTCTATTCTCTTATCTGTTTAATTTAGTTTTATTGGTTATTAGTTTAGATTCACTATTTATCCCTTGAAATGGTTGCTTGGCTTAAGATTAGGGCTATTTTGGCACTTAGAGATATAAATTATTGTTCTCTGTGGGACGATATCTGTTCTTATATCTTTATTACTTGCACAAATCACACCCTGATTTTGTCACAACAAAGACCATAAAGGTGTAACCATAGTTGTCATATCGTGTATCGTATCGCGTATCGGAGACCCTAAATATCGTATCGCGTATCGTATCGTGTATCGTATCGGAGATACGGAACACAAATGACAAAAAAATTCAAATACTCTAAAGAATATCAAAAATAAAGTAAACAATATCTTCTTTCTTTTTTCCCATTTTTCAAGAACCTAAATATTAAAAAAAACAACAAATATATTCAAAAAAATGATATTTTTCAAGAACCTAAATATATTACAAACAAGTGAATCAACACATTGATTAATATTTAATAAACATTCAATTTTAATCCCAAAAAAACCTACAGCCAGATATCTTTTCTTATCAAAAAATAAAAATAAAAAAATACATATAAAATCATAGGTCAAAATAAAATAGAGACAAGTCAAAATAAAATTAGAGAGAAAGAAATGGAAACTTACGGCCCAAATGTCGGCGGGGACAAGGATGACGATGGAGAGAGAACAACTGTGTAACCGACGGTGAAGAGGACGCCCGGCGTTCGGCGGTTGAAGAAGAAGGGGCGACGGCGATGAAGGAGGAGGAAGAAGAAGCGACGACGGAGGAAAGGAAATTGACCGAGGACGAGCTCAAATTTTGAATCGTCGTGACTCGTCTGTGTCCGATTTATAAATTATCCAACCCTAAACCCGACCCAAATCTGACCCAAACCCGGCCCAGACCCGACCCAAGCCCTTTTTAACTGTATCGCCCGTATCGTCCGTATCGGCGATACGCACGATACGATATGCGTATCGTAGGATACACACGATACGGAGGGAATATCGATACACCCTACGCGATACGTATCGAAACCATACGTATCGCTTATCGTATCGCCGATACGTATCGCGTATCGGGATATTTAACAACTATGGGTGTAACCCAATGCTTGGGATTTGGAAAACCCAACAAACTATGGCCTCTTAAGCTACTTTAAAGAATCCAGCTTATACGAAATTAAGTACTGAAAAAGACTAAACAAGTTAGTATCTAGAGTTACCTCAATAGTACTGTCAAAGGAAACCTCAAAAGAGGTCACATATATCATAAAAAGTGTTACCTGGATCAATAAAAGCTGAACGGCAGCACGGCACTTGGCATCAGAAATAGCAGCATAAAGATGGTGCCTCCTCAGGTTCTCTATGTCTTCATCAGGCATACTAGAGTCAGCAGATTCTTCATTAGTTTCTCTTCTTGAATCTTCTTCAGGGTTCCAAAATACACCATCTTTATTAACAACAAATGTGAGATCAGGAAGAGTCGCATTAGCCGCATCTTTCAGAGATAAAACCACTTCCAGCCATTTATCCTCAGAAAAGAGATTCCCAGCATTGCTCATCAAACGAACAAATGCAGCAATACCAATCCCAGCAAGGCTTTGGTGAGGCCGCTTAATAAAACTTACTAAGAGCATCAGAACTTTCTTCAATAGTGGATTGACAGTGGTATAAAAAGTAACAAAAAGATCTACTACTAGCTGAAGGGCCAGTGTGCATGTCTCGTAAAGCCATGTATCTTGATCAAGCTCGTCAAGATCACCATCATTCCCCTGCCTTTGGGAGGAGTGCTCTCCAGAAGGATCTATAGCATGCCGAACATAGTCAAAGATTGGAAATAGGACCGATTCAAACACTCTTTCCCACAATGGGAGAGAGAAGTGATGACCATGGTTGCGTAAAGTGTCAAAGAGTACTTGTAATGCGCTCTTTCTGATCTCAGGCCTTGGGTCAAAGCTAAGTTCTGACAGCCCTGAAACAAAATGTTTGAATGCACACATTTAGAGCATAAACCAGGAATTGTATCGAGGGATTCTCATCAGAGAGCAAACAAAAGGGAACAAATATCAATTCCAAAAATTGTATTTTGACACCATTCTCTTACCAGCCAGCAATGGAAACCAAAAATACAGATGATCCTCCTTAACTGCTAACTCTCCATTATCATGCTTTCTATCCTTTCCATTCTGAAATGACAACGGTGACATCTTTCCAGAAGGTTCCTTGTCCTTAATCCTTGAGGAGGAACCCAGGTCACCTTCAGCCAGCTTTTCCGCACAGAATCTCAAGAAATCAATAGCATTGAGACTAATTTCTTTGTTGCATTTACTATTTGTGAATGCAACCAGACAGTTTACACAGTCAGTAAAAGTGGTTGTTTCAGTTTCCGTGATATAAGGGAAGTAATCTCGTACAATCTTCTCAATTATTTCGAAGGATAGCAGTACAATGTTTTTGTGGTCATCATAAGCTGCTGTCGTAAAAACCTGCAAAAATTGCACATTGTAAGGAATATATTTTCGGAAAATGTTTTTTTCATAAAGACATAACTAACCGATCATATTAGACAAAAAAAAAACTTGGATTTCCCTTCGGGGTACTACACAGGTAAAAAATGCAAACCAAAAACTGATATTTCGAGGGATTGACCAATAGAAATTGCAAAGAGTGGTTCATAAAAGTGAGAAGGTATAATACCATGAACATGCTTTTCCATCCAGATTTGACATTGTTAACACGAGACAGAACCATTTGAGAGACGCACCGAATGATCAATTCTCTGATTTCAACAGCATTACTTTTACGCATAACAATTACAAAAGGCTTCATAAACTCATTCTGAAAATTGTAATTAGCCAACTCTTCTCGTTCCAAGAATTTCATGGATAATTGCCGCAAAGAATCCATGGCAAATATTGCGATTGATAGGTTTTCAGAACAGCCAATGGTCACAAAGAAATCAGAAAGTACGTTCCAGATGCTCGTCCAAACAAGCCTTATACGGTTCATGTTATAGTGCCTGTTTAAGGGAGGAAAGAGATAAGTTCACATTAAGCTTACATTTGTTCAAAGAGGTAGAAGAAACATGAATAGCAGAAAGTAAAGGAGTAAGACAATTAAATTAGGTTCGTACGCAATCTCAACTATTTTCGTGAGGCTAAAAACCCGTGGATCAGATGGAGATCGCAATTCTTCCATAGACACCTTGCAAAGTGCCTTCACAAAGTCAACTATGGCCTCACTGTTTAGTTTCTGACTCCGTGTGAAAATTCGATTCATTTCACCAACCTGCTCCAGCATATTCAAATTTGAAACCAAATTATTCATCTGCTCTGATGTAATCCCAGCAGAAGCATTTCCGCCAATACCAGCACTATCATACGACCCTCTTCTCAAAGCAGCAGCTGCATTTTGAATCCTTCCAGCTCCTTTCTTTCTGAGAACAGGAAGGATATTTGACTTAGCTGGTTTCGATTTGTCAGAGTCATTCTGATTAATTGCAAAAAAAGTGGCATCCGGAGGCGCCCCCTCTCCTAGGAGATGCAGATGCTCAAAGCGAGAAACACATGTCAGAATATGCTCCCAGGCTTCTTGCAAGTAATTACCATCTTCGTCTGCAATTGTAACTATTGCCTGTTGAATAAAGGAAAAAGTTTAAAAAAAACTATTTTCAGATAAAAGAAGAATATAAAAGATAAGAGTGGAAACAATTACAGAGGAGGAGAAGCAAGCTGTACACCTAAGATAAGGCAAAAAGAAAGAGGAAAAAGAACTTTTAGCAGCTATACATATTCTACTAGCTAACCAAACATTTGCATAAACGCACTAAATAGGGTCAAAAGTATTAGCATTGCCCAGTACCTGTGATTAAAATGTACAGATTGTCTTCATAATTGACACTTCCCTTCTCATGGCTATCATCTGCCTATAGAACAGTCTCATTTGCTATATATTTCACTGGCAGTATCAGCCTATTCATGAGCTAGAAAATATTATGGAAGTTGAAAATGGATAAGATACTAACATAATTTTTTTATGCCAACTGCATAACGGTTATCCAAGGTAGAAACCAGCTCTAGTGCTTGAACTTTGGCAAAAGGGGAAGTATGGAAGAGCCCAAGCAAGAAAAAAACAAACACTAATATTATTATATAGTTGAGTCAAATGCGCAAGTATTAGCTCTATATACACTGCTATTTTAGTTTTTGATAGATTGTCAAACTTGCCAGCACATATGTCAGATGTGGGCAATCACTCTTATCGTATTTCTATAATCCTCAGGTAAACACACCAAGTCCCTCGTCTTCGCATCAATTTTGTGGATACGGGATTAATCTAATATCATGTTCACAAATCACGTAAAATAAAGCCTACAGTATACACACTCGTCACTTTCTATTTAAAGAGACCGCGTGCAGTTTTTTAAGCTTTAAGCCTCTGATCCTGAGCCTTTGTTTTTAAATTTCTTAGAGTGGCATCTGGCGAGGTAAAGCTGGAAGAGGAATTTACTGCAAAGATGACAGAAACATAAAGAGAGGCATTTCCATCTATTAATTCATGGAATAATATTTCTCTACAAGCCCGTCAATAATGCTACTCCCTCCGCCCCGGAATGATAGTCCCACTTTTTTAGTGGTTAATTTGATTGACCTTTGATGAAAGATTTAAGAAAAAATAATTATCCTTATGAAATTCTAAAAATTGTTATTGGTCAATTGCATAACCTCAATTTATTTGGATGGATGAAGGGTGGCAGTTATAATGGCTATGTTGTCACTTGACTTGCTTTAAATTGAACTTTGAGGAGTCGATAAGAAATCCAGCCCATAGGACAAGAAAAGGGTAGAACTCTTGTATAATCTCAAGAAAACAGCAATAACATTTAGTCTATTTGGACTCTGCTTAATTCTTCTTGCTTCTTCCTTTCCCAATAGTTCCCAAGAAGATTTTCCAGTCTTCATGTTGATATATTCATATTCTACACAGTAATGTCAAGTATTGACAAGAGGAGGGGAGGGTGATTATAATTGCATTTTCAGAATAAAGTTTATGAGAAGATCATCCTAATGGAAATATACTTAGCCAGCATGTATTCTGGTTAGCTAGTCTTTCAGATGGGAAAATGAATCTACCTACGACTTATGGTAATCAAACACAGAAAGTAACTATTAAAGCCACAGAGATATTCTCTACAATAACTAAGAGTGATTAATATTGCCAAGTGTAACATGGTGTAATGTAAAAGAGATACCAACCTTGATGGCCTCTATATTTTTCTGTTTAATATCAGCAGGTGAGTGAAGGCATGTAAACTTTGCCAGTGACGTCACAAAAGCATCTCGATGAGTCTTCATTGACATTGCTGCTGTCACATGAATCGCATTCCGGAAGCCCTCCAGACATTGGGCAATTACTACCTCATCATCGCTCTGGTCCAGAGGAACACTGAAGGCAGCCAGCATAGGAGCCCAACACACTTCGACCATAAATCTAAGTATAAACACATCCGTCGCGGCATAATAAACTGATCTACAAATTGCAACACGAGTTAACATCAAGACGAAGATCAGAAAAATATTTATTGAAAGTCCCATTTCATAATAAAATCACTGAAATTTAAACTTCTCTTTTTGGGTTCTTTTTGGGTTCTTTTTGGTCTCGCAGGGGTGGGGAGCAACTGAACTTGGGAAACCCTTTAGTGGTAGGTAGTTACATTAGCAACAAAAATCCTATTTTACAATTTATTCATCCCAAGACCACCTTTTAAGGTCACTTCAACTTTTGAAGCTTCATTCCACAATAAATCCATCATCTTTTCATTTCCCAGCAATTGTAACTTTCACTTGCTTCAACTGCCTCATCAGACATCATCAATAATTCAAAATTAATCAGCTCAGGACCATCTTTTTCCCTTCCACTTTTCTCTCCATATCCTTTGGTGGCTCCACCTCAGTTAATGAGCAGTGTAGCACAGTGCCTGTTAGATGCTCAGCGAAATATATTTTCCAAAGAGGAACTAATTCAATTTGGCTTTTGTACAGACCCAAGGAACTGACAACTTATTTCAAATAATTGGTTATTCAAGGAAACTTGTGGACCAGGAGCAAAGGACAACGGTGAATGAGCGCCCTCACACTGTGAGGTCGTAGAATGGTCTATGACATACGTGGCCTTACAACCGTAACAAATAAGGCAATTTTTCTAGTTCAACCCAGTGACCTACGTACAACGGTACAAGTGAAGAGAGCAACCAAAACCAAGGCTCACCCTCAACCAGTTGTGCCAAAGATGATCGCTACCAGCAGTTAACCACCACCACCCAAAAAGATAGGGGGGAAAAGAAAAACCTGCCAGTCAACCTCAAGGGGCAGGAAATCATGCACTAAGGTGTTGACAAATACACTGAAGGAAAAAAAAAAGGAAAAGGAAAAGACAGATGGCCAGTTTTCTGTAGGGCACTCGTGCTATTATAGATAGACAATTGACTTACTCGGATTTACGTGCTTTTTCTTTAAATTGTTCCTGCATGTGCCGCATGAGATCATCGCTGGTGTGATTTTCTTCACCACGCTTGCGAACAACAATATTCAATATACTGTCTAATCCTAAAATACGATTCGAGTTTATGGACTGCCTCTGTTGAAGGGCCAAATCATCTTCTTTCATTTTTATTTCATTCCTTGATATCCTTTCAAATAAAGATCTCAAATACTCCTCAGGTAAATCTTTTCCATCATCTATGCCACGATTATTTCTTATGAAATCATCAGCTGACATCTGCACATATAGAATGAAAACAATATAAGCACCTAAAATACATAAAAAAAAATAAAAAAAATAGAATGAAATATAATGCAACGTAAGCTATAAACAGTAGAAATAAATCAAATTATCCCTAACAGGTAACTGTGGCATAAGCAATGTGTGCGCATAGCAAATAAATAAATATAACTATTAAAATTATGTTGCTAAAAAATTTCTTTTTATGAAGAGCTTTGATATTTTATTTTTTATTAATGACATTATGATTTTTATATAGTTATGTTTTGAAGAGTTGTGAAAGTAGGCTTAAACTTGTAGGTAGTTACTTCTATAGTAATATTGCTTAAGAACAGGTCAATTTGGAAGTTCAAAAAAGTGTGTCAGGGCTTCAATGACAGAATTCATAATAAGCCCTCCCGCTTTATTAAAGAATTATAGAGTAGTAAGATGCATTTATTATTATGACAACTGTGCAAATATACCTTGTTCTTCACCATGGGGTTATGAGCATCAGTATTGAGCATAATAACAGAGTACGCAAGGACATAGGCCGTGTCAGCACTAGTGAAAGCCTTTGGATTGCATTTGCAGTAACGTTCAGCAAATTTTTCCATGATACGATCAATCTTTTGTGCCTCACCAGGCAACCTAAATCCACGTAAAAATTCCCTAATGGCCTCGTCAAAGTCCATACCTTGAAAGTCAAAGGAATCCACATATTCATGCATTACTTTAAGTGATAGCTCTTCTCTTTCTCCCAGATAATCACCAATTAAAGTCTTGTTCAAACCAGAAGCATTTTTCAGAAAAGCTGCTATTTCTTCAGGTGAGTTTCCCACCTTATTCACGCTTATCAAGAATTCAATGCCCTTTTTTGGCTTCCGGTTGAAAAGAGATATACCTTCCTGCCATAAATTTTACATTAGATTCTATGTCAAAGCCAGATGGAAGGCAATCGGAAGTTATCACTTTTCTCGGTTTTCATCAGACATTGTTTACCTGAAGTTCAAGCTTGTAAGCACGCCGCTGCTCGATTGAAGAAGCATCGGAAACTTCACTGGAGGTTTCAGAATGAGAATCAGATCCTTCAACGGGATCATGTTCATTCCCGTTCTCCATTGGAACGTTTCCTGCTTCAAGATTGTTATCAACCACCTCAATTTTCTTAGCAGAGTGAGGATCAGGAATTCGTAGTTGCTTGTTCATCCAGTCTCCCATTGATTTCAAAATAGCCACCAAGCACTTCATGGCTTCAAGTTTCATGGTTGCATCCTGAGGCGGCAATAGTGTAGAAGTAACACCAGGTGGAACACCTTGGGCAGTTTTGAGAAGTCCGTTGACCATTCTGTGCCAAGATGAGAACGATGAAACAGAAAGAAAATTTAAATAAATATATATATGAAGTATTCATAAGTTAACATCAAGTAGATACAATGCTTATCAAGAAAAAGTGCCAATAAGAAGAGCAAAACATACCTCTCAAATATATTTGATGAATTAACATCACAGTCATAGTTAATGAAAATGTCTACCAAGATCTGAGAATCAACACAGAGCCTTTCAAGAAACCGAAGTACAATCATCTTCTGCTGAAAATTAGGTTGAGCAACATTCTCTAGAACTCGGAGAACAATCATAGGAAAAAAAACTCCAATCTCTGCCTTCAATCCAGCTCTGAATCTTGAGACCAGACTAATGAAAATAGAGCAAGAAAGCTGAAAAACAATCATAAGCGTTGAAGCACTGTTCTTCAACAACGATAGGCATAAGTACTGCTTAATGGCACCCAAAAACCTGTAATAACAAGAGAGAAAAGGGAACAAATATGTAAGATTGCAGACGATTGTGAAGTTAAGAAAGGCCTTGCAGTGACCAAAACTGGACCAGATAGAAAGTTAGAGGGACTAATATGCATGCAAAAGATGAAACTGAAGAGGATGACATTTAGAAGACACTAGCTGTCGCTGATGGCAGGGAAAATGAATAGGGGGCTGTTAATGATTAGAGACCAGAAACCAAAACAAGTTACTCCCTCCGTCCCACCTCAATTGGTCCATTGAGGTGGGAGGGACACGGTTTTTAAGAAAAATTATTAAAGTGGGTAGAAATTAGAGGAGAGAGAATGTAAAAGTTAAATGTGTGGTAGGGAATAGGAGAGAGAATGTAAAAGTTAAAAATATTTAATAGGAGAGAGAATGAGTGGGAGGAATAGTAAGTTAAAGTGGGTATAATGAATGGTTTTTTTGTAAATATATGGAGATGATAAGGGTATAAATATATGGAAAACTTTCCATTTAAGGAATGGATCAATTGAGGTGGGACGTCCCAAAAAGGAAAGTGGATCAATTGAGGTGGGACGGAGGTAGTACTATATATAAAGCAGTAAATGAACTGGGGGAAAAAGGAATATAGTCTTTTGTTCAAGCCAATAGGATCCAATTCCCAAGTCAAAACAAACTCAAAGTTAACACCACAATGTTACTAATCAAGAATTTAAAAAAAAAAAAAAAATATATATATATATATATATATATATATATACTCCCTCCGTTCCGCCCGAAAAGCCACAAATTTCCATTTGTGGGCGTCCCATTTAAAAAGGCACTTTCCAAAAAGAAAAGTTTTTATTACTATTCCACCCACTCATTCTCTCTCCTACTTTACTTTTACACTCACAACATTCTCTCTCCTAACTATTCCTCCCACTCATTCTCTCTCCTATTTAATTTTCATACTCACAACATTTAAACTTTTTCTCTTTCCTACATCATTTTCCTTAATTTGCGTGCGAGGTTTGGTTTGGGCATTTTCGGGCGGGACGGAGGGAGTATATATATAGGACAAAACAAGAAAATTTCATGTTAAGAGATACAACAGTTTCTTCCTATGATAAAACAAAAGCTCAATATAAAATCATAAAATCATCGGTTATGTAATGTACATCAAGAATACTGTAATTGATCCCACATTATACTCCCTCCGTCCTATAATGATAGTCCCATTTGACTATTTAAATATTTTTACAACCTTTTTTCATTTCCATCACTACCTTTAATGAGATTACTTATTACTCCATTACTCCATCTTTGGTTGACTCTCATCCTCTACACTCCTCTTATTCCTTGGTTGGCAATTTCGAAAGTTCAATGATTCTAACATAACAAATTTGGAAATTTGACTATCTTTTTGAGACAAACAAAAATGGAAAATGAGAACATCTTTATGGGACGGAGGGCGTAATAAATGAGCCAACATAAAACTTGGGATAACCATCTGTCACATTACCCATCAATCCTTTCATTCCCATCCATCCCATAACTGACTGCTGTCATGGTGCCATAGGCCCTAACAATAAAACAGATCTATCTTGCCCGGTCCTAATTGCTGAGAGCAGCAACAGAATGACAAACCACTTTGTGGAAGGGCTAGATAGCTAAAATGAAAAAAGAAAAAAAATCCCCCATTGATGGTTAATCCCTGACCTTCGTATCCCGACTTCACGACACGGGCGAAGGTGACACGGAGGCAGTGATTGAAAAGATGAGCAAAAAAAGTTTTAACAATGTAGAGGACTGCAATTAAACACTCTTTGAATGCGCGTGAATTCATAAAACATAGCTACTCCAGGACTTCAGGTTGTCTCACAGTGCAAAACTACTTTACGGACACGGACATACAAATTCATCCATTAAGTCCTCCAAAACCAAGGACTATACTAGACCAATTTTAAGGGAGTTTTGCCTTTCGTGAAGAATTTAGCTTCAGGAAACGGTCACCTAGACAAGGATGAACAATTAAACCATAAAAGGATCAGCCAGTATAACAAATAAGAAAGTATTGAGCATCAGCGTCCAAAGTGGGACAAGGACCAGGGCTGGTCAAAAAACGAAGAGCATCCTTAAATTTACTATCAATCTGACTACGAAAAAGTTGAAATCTCAACTTCCTGTCATTTGCAATCTTTAGTGTGCATGGCCTGCATATTTCTGCTCAACAACACCTCACCACATTCATCACCAAAAGCCAACCATTTGTATTTTATGTATACAAGAGTCTGTCATTTCCATTAACATGCTCTCAACCATTACTAACCAAGAATTCTCTGTGTTTCTATTCCAATGAAATCTCTCAACTTGAAATCTTAAGTGTATATGTCCTGCATGTTTCTGCCCACCAACACCTCACAACACTCATCACCAAGAGCCAACCATTTGCATTGTGTGTATCATTTGCATTAACATGCTCTCAACCATTACTAACCAAGAATTCTCTGTGTGTTCTATTCCAATGATCATCCCTTAGACTTCAATTCTCAAGTCTCAAAGCAAAAAATAAATAACAGTTTGTACTTCCATTTTCTATCATAATGGATGCACTAAATATATTAGACCCTCCAATGATCTCGATAGTGTTTTTTTTTTTTTTTTTGATAGGTAGGAAGGAAAATAAAACACTAAATCTTTCACAGATTCATAAAGGTTACTATTTTTACTTCAGTCAGTATAACATATTAAGTTGTACCATATTAAACTCAGCACTACTAACAGATATCCAAAATTCGGCATCTAACAGTTTCAAAAGCACCCATGCAAGTAAAGACTAACAAAGACTGTTAACACATAAAAGTGAGTGACAAAATTACCTTTCACTGGTCCTAAAAATAGCTCCGGCATTCTCTAACAGAATCTTCAGCAACTCCAGTGCAACAATTTTCCCCCGCATTAATGTTGGATCTGCCAATGCCTCTTTAGGTGGTGTCTTCATCGAAAGCTTACAGAGTGCCCGGAACACCAAAAATGCGTCCCTCCTCAACTTATTCCCAATCTGAACCTCCAAATCGTCATCTCTTTCCACATCCCCATCTGCCAATTCCCCCTTCCGCCCCTCTAAAGCTGTCTTGTACATACTAATCTCCCAATACTTGGCATCTAGCATATCCTTATCACTGGAATCCAACAAATCCGCAGGATTCGTCGACTCCACTGTTGACGTCTTAGTCTCAAATGCCCCATCATGCACTCCAGCAGCCCCACCACCTCCTTTCCCTGGTGTCCCGGGATTCAAAACCCCATCAAAATCCTGCATTATCTTAGTAATAAACCCTTGAACAAACATTGTCATAGGTGCATCTGCATCAGCCTTTTCTACGGGCTCCATCAACTCTGCCACGACAATAGGCTGCACCGGCACAGTAGAAGAATCCGCTTCCATTCTCCTAAACACGATCACCAGCATTTGAATCAGAGACGCCTTCGCAGTTGTCTGGTTCACGACATTCTTACTCCCCAAGTATATATCATAACTCGTCCGTACAATCTGCAAAAGACAATCCCCATGTATTCTCAGAGAAATTGACGTAACCGCAGACAAAATCGTCTTCAGCACCAACAACTCAACCCCTTCGTCTCCCAAATCATGACACTTGCAAACAGATTCGATCAACCTAGAAAGAAATTTCGCCTCCGGACCTCCAGTAGGGTCCGCCTCCCCGTGGAGGTAACCGTGAGCAATCAGCTTCTGTATACAATCAAGAGCCGGCTCGGCGATCTTGAGATTAGCAGAGGCGCAAGCGTTAATAAAGGGGCTGAGAATAAGCTCAGATTCGGCGAGGGATAATTCAGTTGTACCGGAATCTTGTAATACGCCGGGAAGCGAGGAAGCGTCGGGTTCCGATTGGTTGTCGGGGGAGGTTGGGGTTAAAGGTGATTTATCGACGGACGTAATTCGTTCAAGTACGGATTTGGATTCATGGACAAGCTTGGAGTGTTTCCGCCATGAGCCGTTCTTGATGATCTTCTCTAGGGCTGGAATCAGGAGCTTGTTGAGGCGGGAATCGGCTTCCGAAGAAGCCATTCCCACGGAGTTGGGAGTGAGTGAGCTAAATTGAGTAGATCTAGAGGAATAATGAGAAGTTCTGGTGGCGTTTCGTTGGGTTTATAGTGTAGTTCACGGTGGTGGAAATGGTGGTTCCCGGTGGTGTTTCCGGCGTGTGAGAAGTGTGAGGGAGCGGGGGAGTGAGTGTGGGAGATCAGAGAAATGAGGTTTAGATCGTGTTTGGATCGGTTTTTTTTTCTTTATTGGATCCAAAAGTTATAGTATACTGATATGAAATTACATAAAAGGGTCTGGATCTAGTGGGTATTACCATTGTGGGTACTACCATTGACCGTTTGTTTGTTTGATCAACTGTAACCCGCTGCTCTTTGTTTAACAAAATAACGAAATACTAGTTTTAATCCCTTTTCTCTGAAAAAGCTACTATAATCTTTTCAATTACTATTTGCACGAAAATTAAGAAAAAAATATGATAAATTATGTATTATGAGTATGAAAAGTGAGGTACGAGAGAAAAAGTGGTGTAGAAAATAATAATTGAATTGTTGTTGCCACTATAACATGTAGGTTTTATTAATATAAAAGTAATAAAACATTTACATGTTTATGTTTGACGCGTCCTATTCCCAAAACGAAGTAGCAGGCACAAAAAGTGCCATCACCACCTCTAACAAGGCGAGAGCATTGTTTCGTTAAGTTTTTAGGTTTGGTTCGTTAAGTTGTTAACTGGGGTTAGTCACGTGACTGCACATGAACTAAATCAGTTAAAAAATTAACGACTTCGTCAAGTAAGTGAGAGCATTGAAAAAAATTAAAAAAATTACGTACTTAAGTAAGTGAAGACATTGGACCAAAATTTATATAAGTGAGTATATTGAAAAAAAGTTGAAAACTTATGTAAGAAAGTGAGCAGTTTGGCCATTCTCTAAGAGATATATTTATCATATCAAGCTATTAACTCAAGAGATGATCTTTAGGCTCATATTTTCAAACCAAAAAGAATACTCCCTCCGTTCCTCGTGAATGCAAACTTATTTCTATTTTGGTCAGTCCCACGTAAATGCAAACTGTTCAAAATGAAAACAAATTTATTATTTTATATTCACCCTACCCCACCCACTCATTCTCTCTCTTCATTTTTCGCCATACAATTTATTTAACCAACCTACTATTAACTCCACTCATTCTCTCTCTTCATTTTCTACCACACATTTTCATTATCTTGATAATATTTCTTAGTTATTGTGCCCAAAAAAATGGTTTACATTCACATGGGACGGAGGAAGTATACTTTTTTTGTCCCAAATTTACGTGCACATTTTGCCATTTTGGGCATCCCAAATTTACGTGCACATTTTCTAAAATGGCAAGAATCTTTACTATTTCCTCCACTCATTCTCTCTCCTATTTTACTTTTATACTCACAACACCAATCAACTTTACTATTCTCTCCACTCATTCTCTATCCTATTTTACTATTACACTCACAACACTTTTTCCATTATCCATTTTTCTTAATCTACGCGCAAAATACCAAACGTGCACGTAAATTTGGGACGAAGGGAGTATACATTAAAAGCAAGAAAGTGGTCAAAATGAAAATTTGGCGCTCAAAAACGTCAACATCAAAAACATCAAGTGGTTAAATTTGAAAATCTGTCAAGGGTATTTTAATCATTTACGTTCGTAGCATAAATGTAGATATTAGACATTGAAATCAACATCAAGTGCTTTTGATTTGGTGCCTCAATTTACGAATTTTTCCTCCAAATTCTTTGACTTCAATTACTCCCTCCGTCCCACACCAACTGATACCAAAATTTTGGGCACACATATTAAGGAAAGTAAGAGAGAGAAAAAGTGAAAGAAAATGTTGCGAGTATGAAAAATTAAATAGGAGAGAGAATGAGTGAGAGGAATAGTTAGGAGAGAGAATGTTGTGAGTGTAAAAGTAAAATAGGAGAGAGAATGAGTGGAAAAAATAGTAAAGATTCCCTTTCATTTTGGGCAGTATCAATTGGTGTGGGACGGATCAAAAAGGAAATAAGTGGGTGTGGGACGGAGGGAGTATTTTATAATAAATTAATTAAAAAAAAATTACACCAAAATTCATAATTTTTTCCCTCTACAAATAGATAGAGACTAATTTCATTTGATTCGGACACAGAAAAAAAAATCATATTTCTTGAATATGAATCAAATATTTTATACTAATTTTTTTCCACCTAAAATCATTAAAAAAATTCCTCAAAAAATAGATACTACTTTCATTTGATTCGGAAACAAAAAAAATCATCTCCTTTGAAGTGAATGTCAATATTCTAAAAAATAAATGTAGTATAAATAGGTAGTTTGAAAGAGAGAGAGGAAGAAGTGGCTTGGGTTTGATGAGGGAGTGTAGTGTTTGGGGAAAAAAAATCATTTAACACATTGTTAGTTATTTTTAGATTTTGATTTTTCTTCTCAAAATTAAATAAGTTAAATTGAAAAAGAATATTATAATTTTGTTCATGATGAGTTAATGTAAACAAATATGATATTTATTTTTAAAAAAATCCTCTTTTTTGAATATAAATCAAATATTTTATAATAATTTTTTTTTAATTTTTTCTCACCAAAAATCATAAAAAAAATTCCTCTAAAAATAGAGACTACTTTCATTCGATTTGGACACAAAAAAGAAATCCTCTTCTTTGAAGTGCATGTCAATATTCTAAAAAATAAAGATAGTATGAATTGATATTTTGAAAGAGGGAGAGGAAGAAGTGGGTTGGATTTGATGAGGGAGTGGATTGTTTGGGGAAAAAAATTTCATTTAACACAATTGTTAGTTTTTTTTAAAGATTTTGATTTTTCTTCTCAAAATTAAATAATTTAAATTGTAAATGAATATTATAATTATGTTCATGATGAGTTACTGTAAACAAATATGATATTTATTTATTATTACTATTGTTCGTATACTAATAAATGATATTTATTTTTTTGTTTACAAAATTAATTATTTGATTGTTACATTGATGGAATGATGTTTTTCTGAATTGTGACATATATATATTAAGTTGAAATTAAATATCTATACATGTATAGAGTTTCAATCATTCGAAATAAAAAAATATTTGCTTATTTATTTATTTAAGTCACTATTAAATTTATGCATAATATATTTTTCTTTTCAAATGATTAAGATAATTATGTATGTATAATTGATTAAATGGGGAAGAGATATGAAATATTTTAGGGGTGAAATGAGATTACTCTATACATATATTATGAAGATAAAGTCTATTAGGTGATATTTTTTTTCTTTAATTGATTGTAATAAACTTTGTTTACAAAATTAATTATTTGGTTATTACATTGATGGAAGGATGTTTTACTGAATTGTGACACATATATATATAGAGTTGAAATTAAATATTTCTACATATATAGATTGGATACTTTTAATAGTGTGTATGGCACCAATTTTACGACTTAGTTGATTTTCTACTTGGAGTTTGAAAGAAGCAAAAACATCCAAGACATCCGATTTGCTAAATAGAGAAAAAAGTCATACAAATCTAGATAAATCAACAAGTTGCTTAAATAAAACCTATAGCCATTATTTGAAGTTACAGAAGAAGGTCCCCAAACATCCAAATGTAACAATGCTAAAGGTTCTCGGGAATGAAAATTACGAGTCTCAAATAGTAGTTGACTAGATTTTCCTAACGGGCAAATATGACAAAAAGACTGAGCAATCTTGCCACTAACCGAAAGATGAACTTTATTGTTTAAAGAACGAAAAACCTGATGAGACGGATGTCCGAGACGAGCATGCCCGTGGAAGAGGAAGCACGCTCACCGATAAGGGCCAACGGGTTGAAGGGAGGAGCGAAAGGCTTGGTGTGAAGAGAGTATAGACCATACGAACTCTTTCCGGAAAGAATAACATGTTTTGTAGTGTTGTCCTTTACATGAAAGCCACAACTGTCAAACTCAAAAAAACAATTATTCTCGAGGGAGAAACGACGAATAGATATAAGATTTTGATGTATGTTAGGGACACATAGAACATCACGAAGAACAAAATTACGATTGAGATGAGAAAAAGAGAAATGGCCAGTAAAAGAAATTGGGATACGAGTACCGTTGGCGATTGTGACAGAGTCGGTTCCGGTATATGAAGACACTTGCGAGAGACATTCGAGTGATGAAACCATATGATTTGTGGCCCCAGAATCAAGAACGAATGATTGAGCCATGGAGGGAGTAGTGGTACCATAGGTGTTCAGAGCGGAAGGGAGAGAACCCGAAAGAGCATAGATGCCATTCTCAGGACATTGAGGGGCCGTGTGATTCGACATGAGGCATAATTGACACACGGAGTGTGCAGTATGGGTAGGGTTAGAAGGAGAGGTAGCGCTCCGAGAGAGTGCGGCTGTATAGTCGGTGGTACCATAGTTCGTGTCCATGGCGATATATGAAGCGACTGATATCATAATAGACAAATAAATATTATGTGAGTACAAGAAGAAGACGACAAATGGTTTGGAGAATAATACCCGCCTTGGGATTGTTGGTGATTTTAGTGTCATCAGCTATTTTATTGTAATGGTGATTTACTAGAGATCAATGTAATTACGTATTGGACTCGGATACGAGTAAGGAAAAGTGTGGAGTACACACTCGTTTGAGCTAATACGAAATCAACCTCGAATAAAGAAGTAAAGGTTAAAGGGTAGCACATTTGACTGTGCTGATGTGCTCGGCTGAGCAGAGCCTTGACTCGCCCGAGCATAGCATAGCAGATTGTCAAAGTTACTGGACAGTCATGCTCGGCCGAGGCATATGCCTTGCTCGGCCGAGCAGTATGATTGACACGGCCGTCCAGTTCACATGACACGGCCGTGCAGTTGGGAAAAAATCTCTGGACATGTATGCTCGACCGAGCGAGGCCCTTGACTCGGCCGAGCAGTTCCTGAACTGGTGTCATTTCAAACTGAAAAGACACAATGGTTGACTAAAGTCATGACTGTTAATTAAACCCTTTAACTGATACCTTTCCATCTGTTTAAATACAGAGTTTGATCTCCTTTGTATAACACATAAAATATATACAACAACAATGAAAACACAAAACAATTCTCAAGTTTAGATTTGTCTTCTTTGCCTAGAAACAAATTGTGTGATTGTCTTATCCCAATAGAGATTTCGTGTAACCCAGCAATAAGGGCCAAAATACTTTATTCGGAAAGTGAATTATACACGATTCAATCATATATCCAGCCTTACTATCGACACCGAGACCCTATATCCCCAACAAACGAATAAAGTATTTGGTGATACTCATGGCTGGAGGAAGTACTGTGAAGGAGATGACGACTAAATTTGAGAAGCTGGACAAATTTGAAGGACAAGATTTTAGGCGTTGGCAGAAGAAGATGCACTTCCTCTTGACAACGTTAAAAGTGGTGTATGTTCAGTCTACCCCAATTCCAGAACTGTTGGAGAATGATAACTTGGAAGCAATCAGACGTAGATCGAAGTGGGAAAGTGATGACTACATCTGCAGAGGACACATATTAAACGGTATGTCTGATTCTTTGTTTGATATATATCAGAATGAGGAATCTGCAAGAGAGTTATGGGATTCTCTTGAATCCAAGTACATGACAGAGGATGCTTCAAGTAATAAGTTCCTTGTAAGTAATTTCAATAATTACAAGATGGTCGACTCAAGGCCTGTCATGGAACAATTCAATGAACTCCTTAGAATCCTTGGACAATATACACAACATAGGCTGAAGATGGATGAGTCAATATCTGTTTCAAATGTGATTGACAAGTTGCCTCCCTCCTGGAAGGATTTCAAACACACTTTGAAACATGGTAAAGACAATCTGTCTTTGGTTCAACTTGGTAGTCACTTGCGCATAGAGGAATCTCTTAGGGCGCAAGTGGATGACAAAGGCAAAGGAAAAGAAGTTGTTGGACCCTCGGTGAATATGATTGATGAGGGTGGAAACAATTAAAACAAAGGAAAGAAACGTAGTTTCAAAGACAATGGTTCTGGTCCCAACAAGAAGCCTAAATTGGCATGTTGGAAGTGTGGCAAAATTGGTCACTTTAAGAAGGATTGTCGTGTTCGAAACAAAACGAATGGCGCAAGCACCAGTGGTTCGGGAAAGGGGTCTAAGGACCATTCTCAAAACCAAGGTTAGAATTTAGTACATAGTTGGAACAGATTTATTAAAAATTTTGTTTCACTAATTTCTGAAGCATTTTATGTGCAGGATGATGCTATTGCGTGGTGGATTGATTCCGGTGCCACAACTCATGTTTGTAAAGATCGTTGTTGGTTTAAGACATATGAACCAATGGAAGACGGATCTGTCCTCTACATGGGTGATGACCATTCCGCTCCTATTCAAGGAAAAGGAAGTGTGGTGTTGGATTTCAGTTCGGGAAAAACTATTTCTTTGTTTAATGTATTGTATGTACCAAAACTTCGTAAGAATTTAATTTCTGGTCCTGTCTTGAACAAGTGTGGATACAAACAAGTGTATGAATCCGATAAGTATATCTTATCGAAGTCTGGTGTATTTGTAGGATTTGATTATTATAATAATGGGATGTTTATGTTGAATTTAAATAAAATTTCTGTTGACTCTAGTTCTGTTTATATGACTTCTTCTATTGTTATCAATTCCTCATTATGGCATGCTCGGTTAGGACATGTGCACTATAAAAGAATGCTTGAAATGTCCAAAGATGGTTTGATTCACTACTAGAAACAGGCCTTTTACCGACAGAAATTTTCGTCGGTAAATCCACCCATCCGTCGGTAAATGGACATTACCGACGAAATTCGTCCGTCGGGTTCCGTCGGAAATAATTGGTTGGTAATACCGACGGAAAAATTCCGCCGGTATTTCCGGCGGATTGTCCGCCGGAAAATCTAAAATTCCGTCGGAAAACGTTCGTCGAAAATGAGTTACGCCGGCCGGTTAACCGGAGCAATAGTCGGAGCTTACCGATGGAAATATCCGTCGGTAAATATTAAAAAAATAAATAAATAAAACCCATTACCGACGGTTATAACCGTCGGAAACCATAAAATTTACCGTCGGATATGTCCGTCGAAAATCTAAACCCTAAACCGACGAATATGTCCGTCGGTAATGAGTTTTATTTTTTTAATTTTCTATTATTTTCCGACGGATATTTCCGCCGGAAATTAGTATTATTTTTTTATTATTAATTTACCGACGGAAATTTTCGTCGGTAATGTCTGCAATTTTTAAAAAATCTGTTTTATTATTAAACCACCTGTAAAAGGTCGTAAACTGTTCAAACAACCTGTTTTAAACAAATACAATTACAAACTACAAACACACACAAACAACTGTTTCGCTTGTACATCAAATAAAATACATATGTTTGTCCAAATCAAGCGACAGGGGAAGGGGAAAGGGGAAACGGCCGGGGAAAGGGGAAAGGGGAAACGGCCGGGGAAAGGGGAAACGGCCGGGGAAAGGGGGAAAGGGAAAGGGGAAACGGGAAATGGGGAAAGGGGAAAAGGGAAGGGGTAACGGCCGGGGAAAGGCCGGGGAAAAGTGGAAAGGAAAAGAGAAACTACATATGTTTGTTTGTTTGTTTAATTACATGTCAATGAAAATTCATGTTTAACAACCACGAGCGATGCCGCTGCTGCTACCGCTACCACCACCATGCATGTATAAACCTATCAAGATATTAATTAAAAAACAATATATCAATATATATACAAATAAAAAGACAATAATAAAATGTAAACATTATATAAATGACATTTACAATTAAATAATACTTCTTGGCCCTTTGGAGAGATAGATATTTCCATTTTTCCTTCCTCATTAATAATTGCGTCCAAATTAACCCGTCCAGGATGGTTCGCTACGTCGAGAACCAGTAGATCCCCTCCCTCCCGTCCTTGGTGAAACAAGACGATGGACAAAACCCGCAACCTTCCCTCTCTTTGAACGATTGCCACCTCGACCCGACATATCTAAACTAGTATATTATATATGTAGACAGAAAATATTATCAAGTAGAACAAAATTTAAATAGTAGGAAGCATTCAAGTTAATGACTACATGTCCAAGTAAATTATGGAGTAAGATGTTTGCAGTTTGCATTTAAATAGTAGGAATCATTTATTGTCCAAATCATGAGATAGATGTAATATTACATAGCATGTAAAGAGTAACCAAGTAAAATTGAAAATCATGAGATAGATATAATATTACAGTGATAAGTGATATAAAATGTAAACATTATATACAAAACATTATCTGAATTAAAACTAAACTGATTCATTCACTACAATCTTGATCACTATCACTACAAAATTCAATTTCTTCTTCACTAGTTTCCTCGCCGTCGTCTTCTTCCCCATCTTCATCATCGGACCCAGATATATACCCTTCTCCTTCCTCATCCTCCACATTGTCATCATCGATTTCATTGAAAGTGACTTCCTCCCCTAGTGGAAGGGTGTTTTTGGCCATTAATGCTTCATCCTCGACATTATCATTCAAGGAAATAATCGGAGGTATAGGCATTTCCTCTTCTTGATAACAATCATTTAATGATGAATCAATATTTGAAGTAGACGTTTTTGCACGCAATGGTATATCAAAAGTGCTTCTTGCTTTGGTTTTCCATACGGCCCACCATCCTCTAGACTCTCTTCGTCGACGAGGGTAGGGGGTCATATACACCTGTTGTGCTTGAGATGCAAGAATGAACACATCATCACCATTATGCCTAGAAGAATGCCTTAAGTCAACGAGATCAAAAGTGCCATGTTTTGTAATGCCTCGCTCAGCGTCCCGCCACTCACAATTGAAAAGAACTACAGAATTTCCAAGCAAGTACTCCAATTCAATAACTTCTTTCAATACGCCATAATAATCGAGATTTCCCTTGAGATTGACCCCGCTATTCCAAGTTGATTTCGTTTGGCCATATTTTTCGGTGTGGAATACGTAGCCATTGACAAAATATCCCTTATATACATTCACTCTTAAGGACGGACCGTGTGCTAATGCTTGTAATCTCGCAGCTTTTGCATCTCCAAGGTTGTTCAAAATCTAAATAAAAACACATAGATAGTAAAAAACTCATACTTCAAATTCTATTAAAAACATTGAATTAATGAATTGGCATTTACATAATTATTAAACCAGGAGGGAAATTCGTTGTCTGTCCTTATTGAAATCAATTCAGGCGCAATGTCTCCAGCCTGTTCTTCGACCATCCTGCATTCCAGGAGAACATAAAGTTGCTTAGTTCGTATTAAAGTTATTAGGATTAACATTACTTAATAACAAATGAAGAATGCTTACTTCAAGTAGTCCTCGACCTCAGCACAGTTAAGGAGAATATAGAGTTTAGTCGCTTCTAATTCTTTTACGCAGCATGCGCGTGCACTTTCTATTGCCAAGGAATCGACCAGGAGAAGAAAAAACTGAAATTTTTCCATCAGAATCAGTGACTCCCCCATCATAATTGCGTCCCACTTTATTGAACCTTGTCTCAATGTCTGGGTGAAAATATGTTGAAACAAACGATACAATTTCATCGACAATCACTGATTCAGACATAAATGCCTCAACTTTTGCTCTATTGCTCATTTTCTTTTTCAAACTCACCAAAAATTGTTCAAATGGATACATTCATCTATACTGAACAGGTCCTCCAACTCTAGCTTCATAAGCTAGGTGAATTGGTAAATGCTCCATTGAATCAAAGAAAGATGGCGGAAATATCTTTTCAAGCTTGCATATTGTCACCACAATACTCTCTTCGAGTCTTTTCATATCCTCAACACGAAGAGTGCTGGAAGTCAATGCTATGAAGAATTCACTCAATTCTGTTAGGGCAACCCATATTTTATTAGGGAGAATGTCTCTAAATGCAATGGGTAGCAACCTATCCAATAATACGTGACAATCATGACTTTTCAACCCATATACCGTCCCTTCTTCCACATTCACACAGTTGCCAATATTAGATGCATACCCATCAGGAAGTTTCAAATCTTTCAACCACTGCAGAACACGTTGCTTATCCTCTCTGACGAGAACAAAGGGAAGCGGTGGTTTGAAATCTTTTCCATTAACTTTAGTAATGTTGAGATCTTTACGATTGCAAATCGCTTCAAGGTCTAGTCGACCCTTGTCTGTGTCCTTCGTTGAGGCCTTAAAACCCATCACTGTATTGAAAATATTGTCAAACACATTTTTTTCAATATGCATGACATCAAGGTTATGTCTTATCAAGTTTGTCTTCCAATAAGGTAACTCCCAAAATATACTCTTTTTAATCCAGTTATGGTCTTTACCAAATCCGTCTGGTCTATCCTTTGAAAACATCTTTCCCCACCCGACATCAGACACCTCAGACACCTGCTCAAAAATATCCTCGCCACTCAGACGAGGAGGGGGTCCCGATTCTCAACTCTATTTTTGGTGAAAGCATTCCTCTGTTTACGAAATGGATGGTCACTAGGAAGAAACCGTCTGGGCAATCAAACCAACACTGCTTCTTGTAATCTTTGAAGTGTGAATGCATACGTATTTTCCATACAATACGGACAGGCCAATCTCCCATGTGTGCTCCATCCCGACATCATACCATAAGCGGGAAAGTCATTAATTGTCCACATCAGCTGCGGCCCTCATGTTAAAATTTTGCAACTTGAAAGCATCCCGTATGCTGGACACCATCATTCCACATGTTGTTTGAGTTCATCCATCGGAGGTCGAAGATACACATCAATGTTTTTGCACGGATTCGAAGGCCGGGAATGAACAAACTCAAATACATATAAGGATCGGTCATACATAACCACGGGGGAAGATTATACACTGTGACTATAACGAGGCCAACATGAATAAGATTTTGCCCTGGTCCAAATGGAGAAACCCCATCTGTACATATCCCCGGCCTTATATTTCTAGGATCCATGACAAAATCGGGGTAAGTGGCATCAAAATGTTTACATGCTTCACCGTCGAAGGATGAGTCATCACACCCTCTTCCACGAGGACACTCTTTGTGCCAACGCATGGCTTCGAGCTTTCTTTCAATGCGTAAATTCGTTGCAACACAGGAATTAGCGGCATATAACGTAAGCTGCGCCCGAGGCAAGTTTTTCTTGTGCTTGGCACTACCACGGCGTTGTGGCTTATACCTACTAAGTCCACATATTGAACATGAATCGAGGCCCTCATTTTCTTTATAAAAAGCATGCACCGATTCTTGCAAGCATCAATTTTAACATACCCAAGACCGATCTCGCCCCACCTACTTTTCGTCTCATAAAAATTGTGAACCATATTATTTTCTTCGGGTAGCATCAGATTTGTCCCCGTGACATTATACGATCGTAAGTATCTTTGGCTCATATTTGTATCGGCCTTGATAGTTAGAAGCTCGATCACTTGCTCTAACACTGTAGCCTTTGCACCGGGATGAATTTTCTCATTTACAGAGTCCATTAAATCCATAAACTTCTTTGCAACGGGATTTGGTGCCTCTGTTGGATTAGGGTTCCAATCAAACTCTGGTCCGGCCGCATTTCGAACCATATCATCCAAACCCAACCAGACGGCTCCTCTTCATCAATCAAATGTTCGGGTTCCCTTGGCGGACCACTTGATCTGATAGGATGATTGCGAACACTTGTTTCAACCACATAACGCTCCCCCGTGCGCTACCCGTACCTTGTAACCATCAACAAACCACTGCCTCTAAAACATGTTTCTTTACCCATCCAACACTCAGATATTTTCTATTCTTACACTTTTTACAAGGACACCTAATCTTATCACCACGCATGCACTGGGGATGCGCTCTAGCAAACTCTACGAAATGTTCTAAACCTTCTAAGAATTGAGGTCTGACACCCCTTCTACCGGGATTACTACGATTATCCATCCAACTACGATCTTCTCTAGACATAATTAACTCCTGCATTTCATAATGTATTAACAGTTTAGATGTAATTAACGCATTACAATTCCCTAAATTTGGATTACAAACTTAAAAGCAACAAGACATGTTTCTTTAGGTTTAGAATTGGGGTTGGCTTCTATCGCACACATCTATCACATTTTTTTAATTATTAATATTTTGAATAATTTAAATATTAATATTTAATTTTTTGTTGTAAAGTATATCATTCCCTATGATGAAAGGACAATTCATATCCATTAGGTTTAGAATTGGGTTGGCTTCTATCCCATCCCGAAATACACGTATGAATTGCAAATATCACCTTGTCTACTTGCTTTATAATCGAAAATCAAAAAATTTCGGCAGCATAACCCCATGTAGACGTGACCACGGTTAATTAACCGCGGTTAACCGGTTAATAACCGGCGGTTAACGAAGGTTAAAATCATTAACCGGACTTAACCGTTAACCGTTAAGTCACGGTTACGGTTGCCGGTTAGCAGTTGTCCAGGTTAACCAGTTAACCCGGTTAATAAACGGTTAATTATTTTTTCAAGAATGTCGATTTTTATCTAAAGTTAAAAAAATAACTTTTTAATAGTTTTTTGAATAAAAAGTTATGTTTTTAACACTTTTTGAAAAACAGTTAAATATTTAACGGTTACGTTAAATATGTAAGCGTATTATGTATATGAACTGTTTTTTTTTTTTTTTTTTTTTGGATAAATAAAACTATTTTAAATAGTTGTTAAGACTAATATTTTTAGCAAAAAGTTATAGAAAAATAGGTATGAATTTTTAAAGAAATGAAAACTTAATGGATTTAAAAGAAACGGAAGTATATAAAGAAAAAACTTAACTTTTTACAGAATTTCAGATTTTTAATTAAATTTAATATTAAAATATAACTTTGAAATATTTTTTTTGAATAACCGACGGTTAATTAACGGTTAAGTTAACCGGTTAATTAACCGGCGGTTAACCGGAGTAAAAATTTCTTAACCTTTGTTAACCTCGGTTACACGGTTATCGGTTAGGCGGTTAAGGCGGTTAGACGGTTAACGGTTTAGGCGGTTAAAATCCGGTTATTAACCTTACGGTTAGCCGGTTAACGCTTAACCTTGGACACGTCTAACCCCATGGTCTCCAAGTGCACGACGTAGACTAGGTCAATCAAACACTATCGATTAGAATCGACAGTGTGTAATCAACCATATATGTCTAGTATACACTCAGAGAACAATAGGATTAATGCAACCGAAATATCTCAACTATCGACTATTCAACCAATTTTAATAGACAATGATGATATTTACAAATCATATAATCGTGCATTTCAAGACTGTCCACACGGACAATTTAAGAATCGATGACTACATGTTGACCTCAACATGATAAGTTAAAGATTCTGAAACGGGTTTCTAAGCTTTTGTGTTTCAACCGTCACAACGTCACGTCGTAACATTAATTTTTATTCATTACCGTAAAATGCATAATTTTACAATAATGAATTAACACACACATCTATCATAATATTTTGAATAATTTTAAATATTAATATTTAATTCTTTATTGTAAAGTATATCATTCCCTATGATGAAAGGACAATTCATGTCCATTAGGTTTAGAATTGGGTTGGCTTCTATCCCATCCTGAAATACACGTATGAATTGCAAGTATCACCTTGTCTACTTGCTTTATAATCGAAAATCAAGAAATTTCGGCAGCATAACCCCATGGTCTCCAAGTGCACGACGTAGACTAGGTCAATCAAACACTATCGATTAGAATCGACAGTGTGTAATCAACCATATATGTCTAGTATACACTCAGAGAACAATAGGATTAATGCAACCGAAATATCTCAACTATCGACTATTCAAGCAATTTTAATAGACAATGATGATATTTACAAAACATATAATCGTGCATTTCAAAGGCTGTCCACACGGACAATTTAAGAATCGATGACTACATGTTGACCTCAACATGATAAGTTAAAGATTCTTAAACGGGTTTCTAAGCTTTTGTGTTTCAGCGTCACAGACGTCACGTCGTAACATTAATTTTTATTCATTACCGTAAAATGCATAATTTTACAATAATGAATTAACACACACATCTATCATATTTTTTAAATTATTAATATTGTGAATAATTTGAAATATTAATTCTTTATTGTAAAATTTGAAATTTTACAATGATGAATTAAATTAACATTTATAAACAAGATAAGAGTCGTTCTCATCCACAACTATCAAAACCCAATCTCATCTTAGACCAAGAAAGACAGAGCAAACAAATTCATTGCCGTTTGAGTAAAGGATTTTCTGTTTAATAAGAATTTTTTGAGTTTCCTTTGTCCTCCTCTCTAAGGATCTCAAGTGATGTTTGAGATCCTTAGAGAGAAAGAGGACAGTGAAACTGTAAAAACTCTTATTAAACAGAAAATCCTTTGCTCAAACGGTAATGAACTTGTTTACTCTGTCTTTCTTGATCAAAGAAGACAAATTTTGATAGCTGTGGGTGAAAAAGGCTCTCATCTTATTTATATTTTAACTTTAGACATTAATTAGTAAAGCAGTCTAAACACATCAAAATTGCATTCAGCTCCACAATGCATTTACAAACATTTATCTCTAATCAAACATATTATTTCAAAAATAAACACACATTTTTAGGCAATCAAATAATTATATTGAATCATATACGATACACATATAAAACAAGAAATAGTAATAGTTACGGGATAACCAAAGCTTCTGAGCCTCTTATTCAAATAATTTCCCATTCCATTATCCCTAATATCTATAAACAAACAGCAAGTTCATATAAAAACCAACTCCTTGTGCAATTTCAATATTTGTTTAATCCGTAGGCCCCTCGCACATAAGACACATTGATAACACAAACATACATTTTTAATACCTCAAACCCTACATTTCTAATTGCACACACACAAACACACAATAAACAATATCATATTTGTTTTAGGATAATGAATATATTCACTAACGATAAATATTTTATATTTATCGAAAAATTAACAAGTAACAATTCTAAACCAAATCAAAACCTGAGAGTGACGGCGATGAACGGCGAGCGAGGGCGAGGAGGAACGGCGACTTACGAGGCGTGGCGATGAGTGAGAGAGAAAGTGAGTGAGAGAGAACGATTGAGAGAGAGAAAGCGAGAGAGAGAGAACGTACTGGCGGCCGCGGCAGCAAACGGCGATGGAAAGAGACGGCGGCGACGGCGTGTTCTTGGCGAATTACTGATGAGAGAGAGAGAGAGAATGTGAGAGAGAGAAATCGAGTGAGAGAGAGAAAGCGATTGAGAGAGAGAAAGAGAAAGAGGACTTACCGGCGACGGCGAGGCTCGACGGCGACGGCTTGGCGTTAGGGTTCGCGAACGACTGAGGAAGGAATGAAGGAGGCGTAATTAAAATGAAGCGTAATTAAAAATGGGGAATATACGCGTATATATATGGCTTTGTTACCGACGGGGCCTTGTCCGCCGGAAATACCGACGGAATTTCATCAATTACCGACGGACAAAACGAAATTTAAAAAAAAAATTCCCGGTAAATTAAAATAAATTTCCATCGGTAAATGAAAATTTTCCGTCGGTAAAAGTCCGTCGGTAATGACCCTGTTTCTAGTAGTGATTCCTGCTATTGATAAAAATACGAAAAAGTGTAATACTTGCATGTTGACAAAAATCACTAAAAAATCTTTTAAAAGTGTTACAAGGAAATCTGTAAAACTTGAATTAATACATAGTGATTTATGTGATTTTCATGCAACTCCATCTTTAGGCAATAAAAAGTATATTGTCACTTTTATAGATGATGCTTTTAGGTTTTGCTATATTTATTTGCTGCATGCAAAAGATGAAGCCCTAGATAAATTCAAAATCTATAAAACAGAAGTTGAACTTCAACTAAATGGCTTGATTAAAACCTTACGTACGGATAGAGGTAGTGAATATTATGATCCTAAATATTTCCAAATCGTAGGGATAATTCATGAATCTACGGCTCCTTATGTACCACAACAAAATGGTGTGGCTGAAAGGAAAAATAGAACTCTTGAAGAAATGGTTAATGCCATGTTATCTTACTCGGGCTTGAGTGACGGGTTTTGGGGAGAAGCCATGTTAATGGCTTGTCATTTATTGAATAGAGTTCCTAATAAAATGAGCAAAATTACCCCATATGAGCTTTGGTATAAGAAACGACCCAACTTGACATTTTTGCGAGTTTGGGGGTGTAAGGCCGTGGTTAGACTTCCAGACTCTAAAAGGAAAAAGTTGGGAGAAAAAGGTATTGACTGCATCTTTGTTGGATATGCTGAGCATTCCAAGGCATAAAGGCTTTATGTTATAGAACCTAATGATTTCATTTCTATTAACACAATTATAGAATCGAGAGATGCAATCTTTGATGAGAATCGTTTCTCTTCAATACCTAGACCAAAGGATATTATACCAATTTCGGCTGAAATGAATGATCATTCCGTTGAGATACCAAGTGAGATACCCGAACCTCGTAAAAGTAAAAGAGCAAGAAAAGCTAAATCATATGGTTCTGATTTTCAACTATATTTAGTTATGGGATCAAGAGATCAAATTGAATCTCAATACTCTTACTGTTATAGTATAGAGGAGGATCCAAGAACTTATGATGAAGCAATAAAATCTCGAGATGCTGGTTTTTGGAAAGAAGTAATAGATGATGAGATTAGTTCTATTATGGAAAATAATACATGTGTCTTGTCTGATTTACCACCAGCTGGGCTGTAAACATTTAGGGTGCAAATATCTTCAAAAAGAAGATGAAAGTCGATGGAACAATTGACAAGTTTAAAGCTCGATTGGTAATCCAAGGCTATAGACAAAAGGAAGGGATCGATTACTTCGATACCTATGCACCGGTTGCTCGTATCACTACTATTAGATTACTGATAGCATTGACAGCTATTCAGAATCTATTGATCCATCAAATGGATGTCAAAATAGCATTTTTAAATGGTGATTTGGAAGAAGAAGTGTATATGAAACAACATGAAGGATTTGTTATGCCAGGTAATGAGCATAAGGTATGTAAGTTAATTAAGTCATTGTATGGGCTGAAGCAAGCACCTAAACAATGGCATCAAAAATTTGATGAGATTATTTGTCGAATGGTTTTGTATTAAATCAGTCAGACAAATGTGTATATAGCAGATTTGATGAATCCGACAAAGGTATAATCATCTGCCTATATGTAGATGACATGTTGATTTTTGGCACAGTCCAAAATGTAGTTGATGAAACTAAGAAATTTTTGTCGTCAAAGTTTTCTATGAAGGACATGGGAGAAGCCGATGTAATTCTTGGTATAAAGATTAAACGGATGAACAAGGGAATTGCAATTACACAATCTCATTATATTGAAAAAATTCTCAAAAGGTTTAATTGTGATGATTGTTCTAAAGTCGGCACTCCCGTGGATCCAATCGAGAAACTTGTGTCAAGCATTTGGTAAACTTTGTATCACAGCTCGAATACTCAAAAGCCATTGGCAGTTTGATGTATGCTATGACGGGCACTCGACCTGATATTGCTTATGCAGTTGGAAGATTGAGCAGGTTCACTATTAATCCTAGTAGACGGCATTGGCATGCAATAAAAAGGGTATTCAAGTACTTAAAAGGTACTATGGATTATGGTTTGTGTTATTGTAGACATCCTTCTATATTAGAAGGTTACACAGATGCCAGTTGGATCAACCAAGAAGATTCATCTTCTACTAGTGATTGGGTGTTCTTGCTTGGAGGAGGTGCCATTTCTTGGGCTTCCAAAAAGCAGACATGTATTACACATTCTACAATGGAATCTGAGTTTGTAGCATTGGCTGCTACTGGAAAAGAAGCAGAATGGCTTTGAAACTTGATATATGAGATTTCATTGTGGCCAAAACCGATATCACCAATATCTATCCATTGTGATAGTGCAACTACGTTGGCTAGGGCTTATAGTCAGATGTATAATGGGAAGTCTAAACACTTAGGTTTCAGACATAGTATGATTCGTGAATTAATCATAAATGGTGTGATTTCAGTTGATTTTGTTCGGTCTCAACAAAATTTAGCTGACCACTTGACGAAGGGGTTAGCAAGAGACTTAGTAAATAAGTCTGCAATGGGGATGAGATTAAAGTCCATTTAATCCTCTAATTGTGAGATACCCAATTCCCTTCTAATACAACGTTAGAAGCTTGAATTCAATGTGGAAAGCTCGCAGTTGGAGATTGGAACACATGTTATTATCTTTTCCAATGTATGTGTTCAGACCTGCAAGTAATGGTTAGGTTGAAGAATATCTTCTTAATGGTTCCTTTGAAAAATTGCAAATGCAGGTGCAAGATTAAATGAACTACCTATGTGAACATGAAGTTTTGCCGCTTCAAGAAGCTAGGACTTGTCTTCCTATATGTTCACTATTGGATATGGACACATGGCTTATAATAGTGTCAAGAATAAACGATAGAGAATTGTTCGAAACTTATGTGTATAGTATCTTCAGGTATTCATATGAGTTGACGGGTTCAATCGTTGGGACACCCCGATTCTCGAGTATTTGAAATGTGTATTATACTAAGATGAAAATTCAATCGCAAGACATTTTCATTTATACATTCGTTTGTGTCATTATTTATAAGATTAGTAAATCAAAAGATTACACT
Organism: Adenophora triphylla var. japonica; assembly: GCA_022495995.1. NCBI lineage: Eukaryota > Viridiplantae > Streptophyta > Magnoliopsida > Asterales > Campanulaceae > Adenophora > Adenophora triphylla. The sequence goes on from JAFEMH010004258.1 coordinate 87,965, forward strand.
AAAATGAAGGGGATTTGTTGGTGATTTTAGTGTCATCAGCTATTTTATTGTAATAGTGATTTACTAGAGATCAATGTGATTACGTATTGGACTCGGATACGAGTAAGGGAAAGTGTGGAGTACACACTCGTTTGAGCTAATACGAAATCAACCTCAAATAAAGAAGTAAAGGTTAAAGGGTAGCACATTTGACTTTGCTGATGTGCTCGGTCGAACAGAGCCTTGACTCGCCCGAGCATAGCATAGCAGATTGTCAAAGTTTCTGGACAGTCATGCACGACCGAGGCATATGTCTTGCTCGGGCCGATATGATTGACACGGCCGTGCGATTCACGCATGACACGGCCGTGCAGTTGGGCAAAAATCTCTGGACATGTAAGCTCGGCCGAGCGAGGCCCTTGACTCGGCCGAGCAGTTCTTGAACTGGTGTCATTTCAAACTGAAAAGACACAATGGTTGGCTAAAGTCATGACTGTTAATTAAACCCTTTATCTGATACCTTTCCATCTGTTTAAATACAGAGTTTGATCTCCTTTGTATAACATATAAAATATATACAACAACAACGAAAACACAAAACAATTCTCAAGTTTAAATTTGTCTTCTTTGCTTAGAAACAAATTGTGTGATTGTCTTATCCCAATAGAGATTTCGTGTAACCCAGACAATAAGGGTCGAAATACTTTATTCGAAAAGTGAATTATACACGATTCAATCATATATCCAACCTTACTATCGAAACTGAGACCCTATATCCCCAACAGGGTTTTCATTCATTTTGCATAGTATATATTCCTTTCGTCCCGTCCGAAAGGACACTTTTGGTCAAAATAAATTAACTTTGACCCAAACATAAATGCAAATCTACTCATCTTATTGAAATTCTAAAAATTGTTATTCATAAACCATTTAATGATTTATCAATAACAATTTTTAGAATTTCAATAAGATGATTAGATTTGTATTTATGTTTGGATCAAAGTTTTCTTATATTGACCAAAAGTGCCGCATCAAATGGGACGGAGGGAGTATAGATTAGATTCCTACTATCTATTCTACATGGTAAGGATATATACTAGGAATAATTATTGCCTATTCTAATGTGTACCATTATTATCTACTATAATTAGATACAAGCATAGTCAAGGGCAATCTTTTCCACAGTGGTATAAGGGCCGTGAGTCACGTCTACTACGACACTTTTGAATTACTGTTAATAACATGTTGCAGGTAATTTGATGTGGAATAAATGAAGTGTTTCAGAACTTGGGAAACACTAAAAAGTTGCCCACGAGCATTGCTAATAAGCTTACAATGGATTTTTTTTTACCTGAAACTGCAAATCTGTGCATTGGGTACACTGAGTGATTTTAGTGGTGCATGTTCCCATTGCAAAAGATTTCCACTTTTACCTCTTATTATGCTCTCGAGGGCACAATCTCTGTTTTCTTAATTCAAATTCTACAACTACGTACTCTGCCAAAGTTTTATTGTTATTGAAGTTGCTCCAGGAGAATTTTCAGCTGTTTACTCTGAGGTCAGAGAGGCATGTATCGTCTTAAAACGTGCCCCCGCCTTCCCACACAAGTGCTCCCTTTTTTAGGACGTCCCATGACAAGTGCCCCTTTTCTGTTTTGATACTCCCTCCATCCCAAATGAGTGTACGAAAAAATTTCAAATTTGCTCTTGATCAGAGTAGTTCTTTCATACCAATTGCCTTTAGTACCCTTTTTATTCTGAGATAGAAAAAGATGTGTCCTTTACATTTGACATCGAGGACATTAAAGGTAAATTGCAGACTCTTCATACTATTTCAAAATCCATATTAAGTCAATAATGGGTACAGTTATTTCGGGACGAAGGAGGTATTAAGTAAAGGTAAGACTAGTATTTTGGTTCAAAGAGTGACTCAAGTAGCTGTCCCCAATTAGCTTGCTGCACTTCTTTTACTCGTATATATCTCACCATGGCCACAGGTAGCTTCAACCTTCCATTCTCCCTTCGTCCCATAAAGATGTCTACATTTGCCATTTTTGTTTGTCCCAGAAAGAGAGTCCCGTTCACAAAATGCTCTTATGTTAAGATCATTGAACTTTCAAAATTACCTACCAAGGTAGAAGGGGAGAGGCTGAGAGCCAACCAATAAAAAAGAGGGAGTAATGGATTAGTAAGTAAGCCTCATTAAAGTTAATGATGGAAATGAAAATAGGTTGTTAAATTCCTTCACTACAACAAATATGCCTTTTCCCGGCACTTTAAAAGTGCCGGAAATGTTAAAAAAAGTGCCGGAAAAGCTTTTCCCGGCACTTTTTCCGGCACTTCTTAAAGTGCCGGAAAAAGTGGTGTCGGCAATACTTTCCGGCACTTTTAAAGTGCCGGAAAATTCCCGGCACTTTTAAAAGTGCCACTAATTTCCGGCACTTTTAAAAGTGCCGCTAATTTCCGGCACTTATAAAAGTGCCGCTAATTTCCGGCACTTTTAAAAGTGCCGAAAATTAGTGGCACTTTTAATATTCTCCAATATTAGCGGTGCATTTAAAATTGCTGGAAATTTTTTCCTTTTTAAAAAATATATATATTTCTGGCCCTAGAAAATTTTGGTTTTTCTAATTTATTATACTATTGAAATCACTGACATACACAAATTTCAACAATTAGTGATGAATACGAATAACTTATAAAATATAAGTCTTGGTCTATTACCATAAATTGAACATTTAGTATGTATTACATAATCCAAAAAGTACTAGTTCAAAAGGAAGGTACGCAACAAGCATTAACATCTACAAACTGAATTCAAGTAGCAAACAAAAACACAAATGAATGCAATCTTCTCCCGTATAGATTGGGTTATAAGGTCCTCATTTAAATCATCACCTGAAAAAATAAGCATTATTTAGTTTTAAAAGATATTAAATAAGAGAATAAGAACATAAGTAATTTAGAACATCATAAGAGATATAATATTATACACTTATCCTTTATCCCTGTGCACGACCATTTTGTCTAATATCAAATGGGACAGAGGGATGTACGTATTAATGTATGTATAATGTATGTATAATGTATGTATAAGTTGGAGCTCCAAAACTACTTTTAACACATTTTATTTCCTGGAACAAAAAGAAGAAAATTGAAACGGATGCATTAGGTTTATAAACCAGTTAATAGCTTTTATAATGAATGTGCATATTGTTGTATTATAACTTGCAATGCAACCAAATGAAGTTCAAGCATCTTTCTTATATTTAGAGACATTTACTAAAGCTAAAATAAACACTTCACCTTATCCATAAGATTCGGAATACAGATCAGAGGACAAATTATTAAGCTGGACCTTAACAGGCTACATAATTATGAGAAAAAAGGGAACTATATGGTGAAATAGTTATACAACTGGCATTGGCTACAATACTGAACACCAGCTTAACTCCAGTTTTAGCATCTACAGTGAAAATGCTGATCTGTATAGTATAAGTGCGGATAAAAAGTATGAACGCAAAGCCAAAAAAGAATTAGATACCTAAAGAAGCACCGAATAGCTTCACAAACTTTTCCCTCTGTCACATTCTTGGGTGATCCACGGTGTGCCTGTGCGAGAAGACAACAGACAAGAAGATGGAGGATCATGCACCATTCATTGTTCATTCCCTGAATACTTTCAGATGTTTTCTCCTTGCGTAAATGTGCGTCCACCAACGTGAGAAGATACTTTAAAGAAAAACAAGGGCATCATTTAGTATTTATTCTGAAACTGGAAGATATGAAGAGAAACCCATATTATTAGAGTTGTTGATATTATAGCAACAAACCTCAACAGCATCACATTGCCCATTCCTTAGCAAGATTAAAGCAAAGCTCAGTTGAATGGCTGAAGAAAGAAAAAGATTCTTCTCCACTTAATCCCCAAATTAGCCAGCTAGTGAAGCTCCGTACTGAACTAACAAAACTGCTTTACCCTCCTCAACCTTGTATGGGAAGCTTCCAGATGGATTCAGATGGCTATCTCCTGTGGCCCTTCTAAATCATACAAATTTGTCCAGTCCGTATCATCAGCATTAGCCACACTCTCCTGTATAAACATAGAATGAAAAGTCACAAGAGAGAATATAATAGGTTGTATGCAGAAAATTAGGTGCAGGGGAATACGAAGCTCTTGAAACCTTTAGAAATTATCAATAAGCATGTCTTTGTTTACAAAATAAAAACTGTAAATACTGAATACACAGGTTTAAAGTAGTATTCATATAAAAAGAGTTCTCGTACACAAATATAGAAATTCTATTTGACTGTAAACCTTAGTTACAACACACTAATGATCAGTATATTGGAAATATTAAATTAAGAAACATATCTACATATTCTGCCCAATCATACGGAAATATATTAATATCTGATCAAGTTACAATTCACATTTAACATCGTTTTACATTCCCAATCAAATAAAGATATGCTAAATAATGACTTGAAAATTGATCAAACTGAAAAAGACAAAGTGTACATCGTCAATTGGGATGGAGGGAGTAGCATTTTTTGGGTTTGCAATCCTTTACGGTAAATAAAACTGCCAGTAGCAGGACAAGCCCATTGAAAACAAAGCCTGCTCCACCTCCAGATTCAGGTATCAGTACTCTAGCGTCAAATTCAATCCCATCGTTTTTCTTCAATTCCTTCATACTGATAACTGAATCCAGTAGGCCTGTTTGTGCTGTCAAATTAAGTATCTTTGCAACTTGACAAACTTATTTGGCAGATCCAAACAGAAATAGTTGTAAAACTGAGAACCTAATTCAAACTAATCTATTTTAAGGAAATTAAATTTTAACAAGGTAAATTTTAGCTCTTGCTTAAAGGAAATTCTTTAGCATAAGAGAATTAGCACTAATCAGGAACATTACCTAAGAGATTTGAAAAGCAGACCAACTTCTGCTTATCAGAAAGCTACTCAACACCAAACCCACGTCTTTCCTCGCCGGAAAAACCAAGAACAACAGCCAAATTCTGCCGGAACCGTGTCTCTGTCTCACGTACCTAGAATTGACCTGGGAAAAAGCTATATGCGCTGAGAATATGATTATAATTGAACATGAGGGAGGAGTATCGATTACCTTCAAGAATATTTCCGCGTATGAAGATTTCAAGGGTTTGCGGTGAAGTTGAACTGCGCCAGCGCCAAAAGCTGCCGATATCCTAATTGATTTAGACTTCTAGGATGAATCGGAAAGATGTGGATTTGGATTTGATTTAAGATTTGAATTTGGATTGAGAGGGAATTTGTGGAGGGAATTTTCAATTTTGGGAGGGGAATTTGGGGAAGGTAAAGAAATAGTGAAATATGCCCTGGAGTAATACGTCTGGTGAAATACGTCTGTTTGATATAAGACCAATATGTAAATGTGCTCATTTGAATTTTTAATAAAACTCTTCTATTATCATCTTATCATGAAAGGAAAAGTATATATAAATAATTAGAGTGTCCATATTAAATTTTTTGATAACACGTCTGGTTTATGTGGAGATTGTAAAAATAAAAATTAGAAGAATAGTTTAATTACTAATTTTTTTGTACTATATTTTCTCTGTCTAATAATAAATGTTTTTAAAATTGAATATTCACAAAAATTATGAAAAATGTTACTCCCTTCAATCTAAAATATTATATATCAAATTTACAATTTAAAATATATAGTACATAATATTAAGAGTAACTCTTGTGAAAAATTAGTTCTTTTCAAAATGTTATAAAAAAAACTAGTTTTTAGAACCATTCATCACTCTTATTAGTTAAACTTAGTGCTTTAAAACTAGTTTTTTTCTTATTTTACAAAAAAACTAGTTTTTTACAAGATTTTGGCTAATATTAATTATGGGACGCCCATAATATTATAAAAACAAGGACAAAATGATGAAAAAAATTAGGATAATTACAAAAAAGTGTCGGATATTTTGCGGCAATTTCACAAAAGTATCATGACACTTTTCAAAAAGTGCAGAAAAATATGCGGCAATTACATAGAAGTGTCAAATATAAATTAGCGGCACTTTTCAACAAATGTCGGAATTTAGCCACACTTTTCAGTAATTGCCGAAAATTTCCCGGCACTTTTAATAAAGTGCCGATAATTTGCGGCATTTTCCAAAAAGTGCCGGAAATTTTGCGGCACTTTAATTGAAATGCCGGAAATTAGCGGCACTTTCAATAAAGTGCCGAGAATTTGTGGCATTTTCAAAAAAATGCCGGAAATTTAGCGGCAATTTTCGTTGAAATGCCGGAAATTAGCGGCACAAAGTAAAGTGCCGGTTTAAAAGTGCCGGGAAAAGACATATTTGTTGTAGTGCTTGAATATTCAAATGGGACGGAGGGAGTATTTCCTAACCAACATGATCTCAAGGTCACTTATGAAATGTTTTGGATCTTTGCATATATCACAGGAGGCAGAAGCAAAACAGGCTGCAAGATGCCGAAAGAATCCTCCTGGCCATGAAAAGTCAAGGCCTTGTCGTTGGCCAACTGACTTTGACTACTTTAATTCACATGTACAGTAAAGCAAGGAATCTTAACCTTGCCGTAGATGCATTTGAAGAAATGAAACTCCTCGGTCTCCCTTTAGACAAGCGGGCATACGGATCAATAATCATGGCCTACATTCGAGCTGTAATGCTAAAACAAATGCAAACTTTACTCCGAGAAATGGACGCCCAACAAATTTAGGTGGGAAAAGAAGTTTACAAAGCTTTGCTAAGAGCATATTCCATGGTAGGTGGTTGTGATGGGCCCAAAGAACGTTCGATGCAATTCAAATGGCTGGGATTATTCCTGATGTTAAATTATGCGGTCTCCTCATTAATGCATGCGTAGTAGCTGAAAATATGAAGAAAGCTGGCTTAAAACAGAATGGTAAGTGTGTGGCTTTAGTGTTGGCTGCTTATCAGAAAAAGAAGAAGCTTAAGAAGGGGTTGTTTTTGCTGATGGATTTGGAAAAGGAGGGTATTTTGATTGGGAAAGAAGCTTCGGAAATATTGGCCGGGTGGTTTCGGCATTTGGGGGTGGTGGAAGAAGTCGAGCTCGTGCTAAGAGACTATGCTTCAATGGAAGTTATATAACAAGCAATTATTTCGAGTCGTCTTTAATCTTGTTTCAACGCGACATATGTAAGCCTACTGTGATTTGGAAGAAGAAAAAACACACACACAAAGATCTCGGGCCACTTCTCTTACCACTAATTGGTTTTAAGGTGAAATCTTAGACTTTTAAGAGAAAGTTCACTAATTATTTTTACTTTTTTTTTTTTTTGAAAATCAGGTTAGATATAAACTAAATAAATTTCATTACTATTTTAAAAGAAGAAATAAACCAAAGAACAAAAAATCATAGATCAGTTATTAAAATAACTTGCCCAGTAATAAAAATAAAAAAAGTGAACGAAAGTTTAGCTCCATGGATGTAGTGCAGCCCTAACCATCATGGTTCCCGGGGGGTCAATTTACTAGTCAACGAAAGTCAAACTCATCTAGTATGGGGTGGTGGCAAGGTTGAACCATCAGTTGGGCCACAAGTCACATGCACAGGAGACCCTTGCCTATGTAAAAGTTCCCTAGCCAGTTCCTGAAGATCGCCGCCGCCACCATTGCCGCCCGGCTGAGGCGGCATATCTGGCTGAGCTCTGGTACTGGCGCCGCCGAACTGGCGGGGATCTATCTGTCGAGGCGGATGCATTGTCCATGCGGGTTGTACCATTGGGTCGAAAAGTGATGATAAGTCGTACGTTGCGGGCACAAATGAAGCTGTTGGGAGGTCGGTGATGGATAGGCTCGGTGGCGGTAGTAGGATTTGAGGCGGCGGAGGTGGTGGTGGAGTTGGAAGCTCTAGGGTTGCGAGATGGGCTTGCAAGTATGTGAGCTCTGCTTGTAAATTCACCACCTGCATCATGATCAGCCAAATGCACAAAAGAATGAATAAACTGCAAGAATAATGCCTCTATAAATTATAATTTTATTTATATGGCCTACCATTATTAATATTTATTTGATGACCATTACAAACGAATGGGTACATTTTCAAAGACAATGTTACACTTTTTATTTTTGATATTTTTATTTTAAAAGTAAATTTCACATTTTTATTAATTTTTATTAATAAAATAGACTTTAATGCATTTTATCATTGACGGACAAATGTATAAACAAATAAAGCGTATTCCACTACCCCAATCATATCCTAGACTTTTTTCTTAAATATATTTTAAAATGTAAATCATAATTAAAAAATTATTAAATTTTATGAAAAATCCACTTTTATTTTTCTAAATAACAGGAGATTTGGTTTTTGGACTTTACATTGTTCGTCGGTTAGAGGAACACACTCTTGATATCGATTTTCTAAACAATTAGTTTTACAATAGTAAAATGAATTACGATAAATAGGGACAAAGTCTTATGCAAAACAAATAATCATAATTGGGACATATTTCTTCAATTTGAACATTCATTTTTAGGGATAAAGGATTATTTTTTTAAAATAATACTTACCCTTAAATTACTCTAAGAACAGATAAAAATCTCATTCTAAAATGAAAATACTCCCTCCCTCCCAGAAGAAAGTTCTTATTTTCCTTTTCGATCTTTCCTAAAATATGGTTCTTAGTTTTCTTTTTTCTCAAAATGGACAATATGACTCACTTGATACACTTATACTAGCAACCTACTTACTGTTCCCAACCATCTTTCTTTTTTCTACTTTACTTTTTATAATTACAAGATTTATTTTTTCTTAATAATCGTGTATAATTAAACTAAAATCCTTATTTTATTGTAGGATAGAGCAATAAATTTTGGAAAGGAGACTCTCTCCCTCTCTCCTACAAGAGAGGTGGTAGGGCGCAGAAACTTGGAAAGATGAGTAATATTAGGGGCATAAAATAGTAACAAAATTTTGCTCACAAAAGTTTATGTCTAATAATTTTATTGGTGTTTTTAATTTGAGTGTATCGGATTCAATATCGATTCAATCAATAAAATATTGTCAACTTATTTTGTAAATAAGATTTTGTGACTTTCTTTATATCTCTAATCTAATCGGGAAAGATTAATCCTAGTCAAAGTGGTTTACTTTAATAATCACACAATTCCATGAACTTATTAAAGTGATTGGGGTTTCTATGTATGTACAAAATAGAGATGCATGCATGGTACAAAGGAAAGGAATAATATGTCAGAGATATTCTTAAAATACAGTATCTAGTTACTGTTTAAGGAAAAGGTTCCTTAGACGCAACAAAATGTTTAAGATTAGACGCCACAAATTGTTAGATGACTTGTTCAAGTACCAAACATGGTTTTACTTTCAACCCAACAACAATATGTTTGAAATACAAATTAAGTAAATATTTTGGTATGTCAATTGAAATTTTTTGTATTTGAAATCAGGGATTTTAACTGACGGACTAACAATTTAATAGTTTGACGATTAAAACAAATGAATAGTAAAATGTTAATAGAGAAGGACCAAAAAATGTCACGGCGCAATCTCTTCACGTCAAGAGTTCAACATTCCATTTGAGGGTGTTCTATTTAAAGGTTTTCATTTTTCAATAATTAAGATATACCCAGAGCTCATGGCTTCCAACCTGAAAATTATGAGTTCGATCCCCCCTCCAGAAATTAGAAAAAAGGCTTTCTCTTCCTAGAATTTCCTAGGCGCTTCTGTGTGTGTGTGAGAGTAGTGAAAAAAAAAAGTGTGTTTGTTAGGTTCTTTCAAAACAGTATTACATTCAAAATATATGATAATTTTCTTGTATATTATACATATACTTTACTCATTTCTCTTTCTACGTGAAAGGTTAGGGGTTCGAACGCCACCAAAAATATTTTCAAATGACAATCTTGTATCATTAATAAAAAAACTCCAGTATTTTGTTTTAAAAACACACGAGAATGAATTATTTATTAAAAATAGATATAGAATTATTATTCTTTGTATGTTTTCAAACTAGTTATCAGAAATGAATTAATTATTAAAAATAGATATAGAATTATAATGTATTAGGTAATAGGAATTATTCTATTAATTTAATCAAGACAAATAATTAGATGAATAATGAAATTATTAGTTTATGCAAATTTAATGTCGATAATGATTGTAGTTTAAAATAAGAAAAAGAGAAGGAGTGAAGCAACAAATACAAGTATTTAACATTAAGTCAATTCGGGCATTTCCAAAACAAATTCTTAACAAATTACACAGGACATACATAAATATCTGCGTTTCGAAATGAATGTCTATTTTGCGTTCTCGATATATTAAGTAAACAAATTGACATTTATTTATGAAAGAAGTAGTACAAAATAGAGGTTATTTTCATGCGTGAGGAAAATTAACAAGTTAATTTTCGGCTTATTAGGAAGAGTTTTGAAAATTGGGACTTCATAAATAGAAATTTACTTCACTTATGGTATTATCTCTCTTAGGTTCTTAGTTCAAATCTAATTTGTAAAATAACCATGTTTTGTATAGTCTTACCCATATATGAATGACCATTTTGAACTTAAGGGTCATTTTGAATAAGTTTATTTTAACGTAAAAAAATTATAAACATTCTTTCTATTCACTTTTAAAATTTTAGTTTTGCAAAAATATAATGAACTATGAAAAAATATTGAAAAAAAAATCATTTAGGGGCAATTTTTTGATGAAATATTCAAAATATCATTTATTTTGGGACAAAAATGTCATTCAATTTGGGACAAATACTTTTATTTATTCGTCAACTTCATTTTATTTAGACCAAACAATATATATATAAATAAATATCCTCATTACTAAAATATATGTTATTGATAATATTATTAATCGTTCTATACTAAAAATGGGTAGCCCCTAATGTTATTATTCATATTCGCCAAAATTATACTCCTTCCGTTCTCAAATAGATGTCCAAATTTTATTTTAAAATACACTCTAAAAATGTGTTTTTTAATTAATTTTAATGACAAAAATATAAAAATATTTAGTTTTACGATAATAAAATGAGTACCAAAATATTTTTGGTAAAAAAGCATTTCAGGACAATTTTTTTACAAAAAATACATTTATTTTGAGACAATTTTTTTTTTTTTTTAATTTAGACATTCATTTAAATACAAAAAAGGGCTATATCAAAATATAAAATGTCATCAATTAAGGGTCACATCCTTAGAGCTCTAACTTCCCAAAATCGTAGTCTTACTTATCTCAGTCGCCAAGCAACCCATATACTGTACTACATACTCAACAGTCCACACCAGTAAATTTTCTTTAATCACTAGTTATTTTATTTTAGTTTATTTTCTCAAACCTATAACATGTAATCAAGAATAACATTAATCAAAGTAATTATACAGTATACAATAAAACTTTCAGAAACTACATTTATAATTTTGATTTGTTTCATTTCCCATCTCAAGCACTATAAAAAATGAAAAAAATAAATAAAATGTATTTCTTAATGAAAGAAAATATATAAAAAAAAGAGTAAGTTTTGGGAGAAACCAGTTTCTCCATAAATTATAAAAAGTTCAATTTTTTTCAACTTGCAAATATATGACGAATATAAGAGCAGTTTAAAAAAACAGGATTTTTTATAACTTAGGGAGAAACTAATTTCCCCCAAAATATTGTGTTTAAAAAAAATCTTTCTAAACCTTCCCAAAATAAAAATGAGTCCTGCTATCGTATGGGGTATGCCCTTATAATATACTCCCTCCGTTTCAAAATGGTTTTTCTATTTTTTTTTTTGTACTCCCTCCGCTTCGAAATGATTTTTCTATTTTTTTTTTTTGTACAAATGTATTTTGAGCAATAATTTTAGGTTATTTTTACCATCTCAATGAAATTTTTTTTTTTTTATTGATACATCATTATAAAAAGCCAAAATCTTGCAAAAAACTAGTTTTTTCGTAACATAAGAAAAAAACTAGTTTTAAAGCACTAAGTCTAACTAATAAGAATGATGAACTGTTCTGAAAACTAGTTTTTTATAATATTTTGAAAAAAACTAGTTTTTCACAAGAGTTACTCTTATAAAAATATCAATAACACTTTTTAAATATTTATTATAATAATTAAATTAACCTAAAATTATTGTTTAAAATATATTCGTACTACCAACAAGAAAGTAAGATGATTATTGTGGAACGGATGGATGGAGTATATATATATTTATATTGTAAAATTTATTTTATGTTAATGACAATATGTAGCCGACCAAGTCCTTAAGAAGAGGAAAAATTGGAAGAATTGTAATAGGTTAGGAAACAGGGTTGTGTAAGACCCGCAAGGGCCAGCCAAGAAGGTGCAATGGAAGAATTTTTGGTAGGGAGACCAAATCATAACCTTAAATTTAATCATAGTAACCCACAACTTAACTGCAGACCCCTTTCTTGATTTCAGCACTCTTTCTTGTTGTACCCTAACAGTACCTTATCAGACCAAATCACTAAACCTATTCTCTTAAAATTGGTGTTTATTTGTTGATGATCATGGTAGGAATTTTAAGCCATGCCGCCGGGTTATTGCATAAAAATCGGGTGAGACAGATGATTGAGATGCGAAATGAACTGAAAAGAATGAACGAGATGCATAAAACCGAGCAACATATATAAAATATCCTTAATAAACCTTCTAAATGTGAGGTATACATTTGAATGACACAACAGTTTACTGTATTTACAAATTTAAATTAATTTTTTTTATAAAAAAATGTCTTTGTTGATGGAAATGAGAGACAAAAAGATAATCCTATGATAAATATATCAGCACTCTTTCTTATTGTACCCTAACAGTACCTTATCCAATTTCTTATGTTTTATTTAAAGAGTTATTATTTTCTACAATTTTACAATGTTCTTTAATTCATTCATATTCAAAATATAATTATTTTTAACATTGTAGAAAAAAATTACCATTTTCTCCCTAATTGAATGTCTATTTTTTTGATATACATTTTTACTCATAATGTAGTTTAGTGAAATTATTAAGGGTGTTTATGCATTTATACCACTAAAGTGCAAGGGCAAATTTCAGTGGGCCAAGCGCTCTCCGTCAAGCGGGGGTTGAGAGAGGGAACCATTTGCTAGAGCCTTCTCCTCCTGACAATTGTCAAGGCTGTTTGCCAAGACTCGAACCCGAGACCTTATGGTCACCAAATGAACAACTTAACTGTTGCGTCAAGTCTCGCCCTCTATGTATTTATACCACTATTAAAAAAAAAATTCAATTACCTAAAAATCTCTCAAGGTATGTTTGGCAACCTCAATTCTAAGACTTGAATTTGAAATTGAAAAAACAAAATAAATTTCGTGGAACTAATTTAACTCTTTCAATTTCAATTCAATGGATTGAAATTGAGTTGCCAAACATACCCTCAAATTAAATGACATCAGATAAGGATGGATGGAAAGAATGGAGTATAAATTTAGTACTAATCATTTTTTAATTCCAATTTAGTACAAATCATAAGAGATGAAAGACATGAAAATAGAAAATTAAAAAGAATGCGACTCGTGGAATATATTTAATTTTCTATTTTTCATTTCTCTTGAAAAATAAAAGAATAAATAAAATTAAAAAGAATGTGACTCATAATGTGGAATATATTTTAAATAGAATAAACTCAAAATATTATTCATCTATTAATATTATTAATATTCATCTCAAAATAAGTTTCTAAATAGAATAAACTCAAAAAAAAATAAAAAAATACAGGATGTACATACTCTGAAAAACAGACAACATATATAGAGTGACAAGTCAAAGCGTCAAGGTCACTCAAAGTAACAATGTTTCAACCATGGGTAGATCCCCATGCAAGATAAACGCCAATTTCAATATCCCATATTTAATGATTGAGCAATTCTATTATTGATTTTGTTCAAAATACATATCGTTTTACTAATTACGAGCAAGGTATAAATAAGTAAAATTTTATCCAAAATATATGTCATTTTATTAGAAAATGGAGTAGAGTTTGTATATTTAAAAATTATTATTAAGTTATTTAAATCTAAACTGCAACATTTTTCTTACAAAATAAGTGTCGTGTATAATACTAAGGAAATTATATTATCGTGATTTTACCCGTTACAAGCAATGTACAAATAAATAAAACACATTTTCAAAAAATTCTATCAATTAATTAGTTAATTGTTAAACTTATTATGGGACGAAAGAAGTATTTTTAAAAATTTTCAGTTAACTTTCTTGAATTTTGATAGCAAATATAAGAAAATATTTTAGTATAAAATCACAAAAATTGAAACTTGTATTTTAGGGACTAAAACTCTTACTTATAATTTAAAGAAGTTCTCTTTTGGATATAAGAAGTGGACACAGATAAATTAATTAATTACTAATAAACCCCTTAATTAAGGACCTCAAATCTTTTGACTAACATAAAGACTTTCCACTCCTTATTAGATTTCACACACACTTTAGGTGTAATTCACACACACTAAAATACAGATGATCAATTCAAGACACTACCAACCAAGCTGTCAAAAAAGATGACCGACCCAAATGAGTTTGTAACCGATGAAACAAGGATGTCACATATAGTTCTTTTACCATGGATTTTAGGATCATCAAATGAATTAAACTAGTGTGTGAATACGTACCTGTTGTTGAAGAGCAAAGATATGAGCCACACAGCCATAAACAGGGTCTCTAAGTCGAGCTTGAGCCTCGTAACAAATCGTAACCACCGCGTCGAGCCGCTTATGTACCGGAATATGCAACAATAGTTTGGACACATTACTAGCTCCGAACACCTTATGGACGGCTGCGAAATGAGCCGCCCCTTGTTCCGAGTCGAAATAGGGTGCGAAAATACACCCGGCCACACATTTTCTCCTCAAGAACTTGCACGCGCCACATGGTCCACCACCACCACCACTGCCGCTGCCGCTGCCACTGCTGCCGCTAGTACTTCCTCCACCACCACCACCGCCGCCGGATGTTCCTCCGGCAGTGCTTGTAGTAGGGTTTGTGCTCATTTTGTGGAGATGATCATGGAAAAGATCAAGATATTTAGGGTTTTTGTGATGATATAGGGGAGAGAGAGAGAGAGAGATAGGGTTTGGTGGAGAAGGGGATGTTTTGTAAGGGAAGGGGGAAGGGGGGGATGGGATTTAAGGAGTAAATGAAGACTTTAAAGGCACGCGAGGGAGCAAAGGGCAATTTAGCTGCTTGCGTGAAGCAAACATGCGATAAGCCAACCTCTGTTTTATTTTTATAATTTTTATTTAATATTTATGTTCCTTCAATATTTATTTCGTGAGTATAAAAAGCAATATTCATGTTTCTAGATAATAATATATAATTTGTCATAACAAACAGATACACATATATGACCAAAGGAACTAGCTTCACAAGTTTTACGTAACCGGGAACCTTTTCATTTATTATTTTGG
Source organism: Adenophora triphylla var. japonica (assembly GCA_022495995.1). Taxonomy (NCBI): domain Eukaryota; kingdom Viridiplantae; phylum Streptophyta; class Magnoliopsida; order Asterales; family Campanulaceae; genus Adenophora; species Adenophora triphylla. The sequence goes on from JAFEMH010004258.1 coordinate 103,409, forward strand.
TCATTTATTCATATTTATTTATTTTTATTTTGTGGTTCACAGCATGACAATATATTAGCTAAAGTTGTACAAAAATATATATACGTATTAAATAAAGAAGCTTAATATTATCTATTTGCTTTTGTTTATTTTGTTTCTTTTTCTGTTTTTGTATATATTTTTGTTATTTCGTGATGATTTTGATCTAGTCCCTCATCATATTTAATTTTTAATTTTTAATAAAATTAGAGGGATTCGCAAGCCTTTTCGTTTAAAATAAGGGTTTATTACAAAAAAACTCACTCAAAAGATGGCATTTACAAAAAAAAAAAAAAAAAAAACAAACATGTAAGATGGGAAATTACAAAAAAACTACTTTTTTTTTCTTTCTTACAAAAAACTTTTTATCAGTTTGGTCAAACAATCGATAATTTCGCTATCGATTGTTCAAACAAGTGATAATAACAACTGATAACTGAAATTATCACTTGTTTGAACAACTGATAACTGAAATTATCAGTTGTTTGACCAAAACTGATAAAAAAAAATTATTTTTTTTTTTGTAATTTCGAACTTATGTGTTTTTTTTTTTTTTTTTTGTAATTTTCATCTTTCTAAAATAGTTTTTTTGTAAATGTCTCTTAAAAAAAAAAAACAATGCTATCTAGGAAGGCAATGCTCTTCATTGTCTATATCTTTTTCTGTTTGTCATAAAAATAAATTTGTTTTTATTACAAGAAAATACAAGTAAATAAAATATTAATTAAAAAGGCTTGACTTGTCTATTGAAATACTAATATTCTTGAAACAGAGAAAATATGGCAAGACTAATTTTAGAGTTACTCCCTTCGTTTTCGGATTGAAGTTTTCATTTTAACTTTGCCTCTTCTTTTTTCCCCGCCATTTTTTTCTGTCATTTTTTTCTCAACAAATGTAACACTTAATATAAAAAAATATAACATTTTTCTTTTCTAAAATGCAACCGTTTTTAATCTGAAATGTAACTATTTTTTATATTGAAATGTAACATTTTTTATTATGAAATTTAACTTTTTTTTTTTGTAACTGAAATGCAACATTTTTATTCTGAAATATAACCACAAGTTTGCAGAAAAAGTATTAAGGTTAACATACGGTTCAAATGTAACATTTCCTATAAAAATGTTACATTCATCGGTAAAACAAATTATACTCATGTATAAAATCTGTTACATTTCAATCGTTATTTTCTCTAAAAAAAAAAAAACAATTATGCAAAACTACTGTTATATTCTATAATAAAACTGTTACATTTATTTGTGAAAAATTCTTGTTTTTTTAAAATAAAAAAAAGGTAACATTTGCTATACGAAAATTGTTACATTCATTTATAGAACAATATACTCATATATAATTGTTACATTCATTTATAGAACAATATACTCATACATAGTATTTAACATTTCAATTGTTACTTTCTCTAAAATAAACAATCAAACTATTTAAAACTTTCTGCAAAACTACACTTACATATTGTAATAAAAACTTTTACATTTCAGAATTTCATATATAACATTTCTTCATATTAAGTGTTACATTTCAGGCGACGAACAACTCAATTTTTTTGTTTGTTACAAAGTATGATTTTACAAAATTAATTCAAAACCATATCATGACGGTGCTAATTTGATTCGTCTAGTCGAGACGATCACAACAATGTTTTCTGATTTTTTTCGACTTCAAAATCTCAAGTTATTTCATTTTAAATTTGTTGGAGATTTTTTTTCCAAAATATTACTTTTTAAAAATTTATTTACGAAAATAACATTGTAAAAATTTTAAGTACCAAAGTAGCATTTTTCAACCAATTCCGGAATAACCAATTCCGGAATTGGTTTTTTATTTTTTTTCAAAATTGAATTTAAGAAAATAATATTTTTGTTAATAGAGAGCGATCGCGTATATAGTAGGGATCGATCGCTCCTAATGAATTCTGGATTCCCTCCCTTTTTTTTTACAAAACTGATTTTAGCAAATTAATATTTTCTGAAAAAATAGAGAGCGTCGCGCCATAAGATAGGGCGATCGCGCCTAAAGACGTATTTTCAAATCCGGAAATGCAAATTCCGGATTTATTTAAATTGGAATCCGGAATTACCATTTTCGGATTCAAATGTTGAAGAGAGAGAGGAAAAGTTGTCAAAGTTTTTTCAGATTCAAAAGGAAGGAGAGGGAGTTTCAGTGCTTGAGTGAGAGAAAGAAAGAAAGAAAGAAATTAGAAAGAAAGAAAGAGAAAGAAAGAAAGAAAGAAGGAGAAGAACTTCGGAGAAGGAAAAGAGTTTGAAGGGGAAATTTGTTAAAGAATAAGAGGAAAGTTTTTGAGAGAAAGTGTTTGAAAGGTTAGTTTTATTTCTTCTTTTTATTTGTTTTGAGTTGTTAATTTTAGCTATATAAATTTTCCTGAGTGTTTATTTGTGCATTTTTATATAATTTGTTGTTAAAATTATTATGATTTATGTACTTAATTGTTGATTGTCAATGAATTAAACAATTGTAATTCAATTTTTGCCTAGTTAGGATTTTCTTAGGTTAAATTTAAAATAAAGTGCTTGTTAAAATTACTTTGACAAACTTGTTGCAATTTTCTACTTAATTATTAATTTATAAGTGTTAAATTTAAAATTTGAGCTTAAATGCAGCAAAATCTTAAGTCCCATTTAAATTTAATTACTATTAAATTTTTGTGTTTCAGATGAATCAACATGAACAACAACCATTTATTATTCCTGGGCCAACCGATCCACATGTATTGACTTCTCAGGAGACACATAGATCTAATTATATTTGGGATGGACAACAGTTAATCAATTTAAGACCTAGGCGTGGTACATAACTTCCAGCTAGAATTGATTGGAAGATAGAAACTAAGCTTATAAATGCTGAATTTTATGGAGTGTATTTATTAGGTCATTTACAATATGATTGGCACTTGATTAAGGCTTTGATTAGGAGATGGCGTTCAGAGACCCACACTTTTCACTTACCTGTAGGGGAGATGACCATCACCTTAGAGGATATTGGTATGTTGTGTGGTCTTCCTGTAGACGGATTGGCTGTGACTAGTTCAAAAATTAGTAGGAGTAAGGGGGAATGGGTTGAGATTGTTGAGGAGTTATTTGGGGTTACAATATCTCCCGCAGACATCAAAAAAGGTGGAATGGTGTCTATGAAATGGGTTCTAGATCACTTCCCTCTTTTTGATCAGCTTCCCAATAATGCATCCAAGTATATGATTGAGACATATAGTCGAGCCTACATTTTCCTGTTATTGGGGTCATACATTATGCCCGACTCGTCTGATAACCTAGTGAAGTTGATGTACCTCTCACCTCTTAGGGAAATAAATAATATTGGTGAGTACAGTTGGGGTAGTGGAGCGTTGGCCTTCTTGTATAGGGAGATGTGTGTAGCATCTCAGCACGATTCGAAAGGGTGTGGTGGCTTCTTGACCATTGTACATGTATGTCAATTATATTTGATTACATTATGCTAGTGGACTTAATCTGTTTTGTACGTAATGACAAATTTTTTTATAGCTTTGGGCATGGGAGAGGTTGTTGTGTACACAACCTAGGAGACATACAGAAATAACACTTAATGGGACATTACCAGTGGGTTGCAGGTATATTTCAATTACTTCATTTTGTAAATAATCTGTTTTGTAATTTATCGCTTTTTTACTCATTATTTTTTATGTCAATTGTTTCATATAGTCAAAAAACGTACGCCTTGTTTTTCTATGGGGTGCGGTCGCCCCTCTTACAGGTGCGATCGTCCTAAGGGTCCTGCGATCGCCCCTCTTTATGGTGCGGTCGCCCCTTTTTTCCAGTAACTTCGCGTGATCGCGCGCATGAAACCGCGCGGTCGCCCCATTTGTATGAAATACTGACATGGACATTGCCCAAATCAACTCCTCTACTTCTACTAAAAGACCAAAACAACACTCGTTTTGGCCCAGTTGGTCGTTTCAAGTTCCACAACTACAACTATATTTGATGACATATTTCACCAAAAGTTGAATTTATTACAAGTTCGAATAAAACAACAATATTTAAAAGTTCAAGTACTTAAATTAAGAACTAAAAATACCAATAACAATTAACTATTACTGCCTAAGAGTTGGACACCTCCTTCGCGTGTGACCTTCTACCTTGCAAATCCCACAAAGATTCTTTTTTTTTTTTGCAACTTGCCAATCCATAGAGTTTCTCAATCGCCTTGACTTGGGTCTCCCTTGCTTCTAGTCACGTCAATGGTCCGGGTTAGGGTAAAAACGTGAGACAATATGATCTGCATTCCAATAGGTCTCGTCGTGGATTGGATGAAAAGAGCAACTCCAAGTCTTGTAGTACGAGCCAAGGTTGTAAAAAGGATGAATATAACTCATACCATCGACACTTTGCGTTTTGAAACACGCAAGCACATGCGAACAAGGGTAATGATATTGCATCCATTTGCTACAAGTGCATGTTCGATCACCCAATCTCACAACTTGAATGTGTCCATCTTTGTCACCACGTACCCTGGTCGTCACACTATAAACACCCACAGACATAGTGTTAAACCTTGTGACGTGATGAAACCCAACCATAGTCAAGTTGTATCGGTATCTTCGATCGATTCTCTCACTGAATTGTAGCGTGGAATTTGGTGGTGGGATGCCATTAGGATCTCCCCCTAAAGCATTAATTGCTTTAGTGAGTCTATCTTGAAAGTATGCCACACACCTATAGAATGAGGTCTCAACAACTGCTGAAATAGGCATCCCCCGGACTCCTTTCATAACGCCATTAAAAACTTCAGACAAATTAGTAGTTTACTTACTTTTCATTGTATTAGTTTGTTATACAACTTGTTTTCTAAACAAAGTTGTAGTTTATGAAAAGTTTCCAGCAAGAAGTTTCTTGCTGAAGTTTTAATTCCGCTGCATTTATATTCTGTTACTTAAGTTATTTTTTTGAAAATTTTCTGTTAAGTAATCTGTGCTGACACTTGTGTGCACAACTGTACACACAAGTCTGTCCATAACTGTGAACAGTCATAGCTACAAGTCTTTCAGTGTGCATCTCATTTCTATATAGAGGGTATATATAATATACGGTGTTAAACGAAACAAGTCGATTTGAGCTCAAGCTTGATTTGAGCTTGGCTCGTAAAAGTTTGAGTTTGAATAGGTTGGAGGTAAACTTGAGATTGAACTCGAACCGACTCTTTAACATCGTTTAGTTATCAAGCCATCTCCTTCGTTGTTCAATGAACTTTGATTGAGACCGAGTCGTTGGAGTTCGGCTTGTTTAGCTTTAAAAAGCTTGAATGATTTTGTTCGCGAATATCTTGAGCTCGAGTTTGGCTCGATAAACTCGTTAATACGTAAAATTATTGTTCAAACTTAGCACGAACTCGACTCATACTCGGCTCATTAGGCTCGAATCATTATTATTTTTGTAATAAATACACATAAAATATACCCATAATATAGATATGTACAAATTAATATATTTAATTTTTCAACTCGGCTCGAACTCGCCTCTTTAAGCTTGTACTCGGCTCGTTAAGTTCGAGCTCGACTCGTTAAAACTCGAGTTCGGTCACCTCGCGAACAGCTCGAAACTCGATTCGAGTCGAGTTCGGACGATCAAACTTGGCTCGAGCTCGATAACTTTTAAATGAGGTCGAGCTCGAAACTCTAAAGCTCGACTAGTCTCCCCTTGTTTAAGCCGTAGGTATATATATAGCTAGGAGTAATTAGTATTATTTATGTTTCAAAATAAATCTTAAAATTCAATGTGAATTATAAATAAATTTAAATATATAGAGAGTATTTTGAAATACGTGAGTAAGTAAATACAACCCTAGGTATATACTCCCTCCGTCCCACCTTATTACAAACCATTTTTCCGGGCACAATAATTAAGAAATATTATTAAGATAATGAAAATGTGTGGTAGGAAATGAAGAGAGAGAATGAGTGGAGTTGGTTGAATAAATTGTGTGGTAGGAAATGAAGAGAGAGAATGAGTGGGTGGGATAGGGTGAATATAAAATAATAAATTTATTTCCATTTTGGGCAGTTTGTATTTACGTGGGACGGACCAAAAAGGAAATAAGTTTGTATTCACGTGGGACGGATGGAGTATATAGCACGAGTATAATGAGTATAATAAGTAAGCCCCAATATTTAAAAAGTGTTAACAACTTGTCATTTTGGAATTTTGCAATTTCAAACGAGATAGAGGGAGTTTTATTTACTACCTTCAATCCAAAATAAATATCATTTTTTGATCATATATTTTTTTAATTCAAAATAATCGTCAATTTCGGGTTGAAAATATTTAATTTCCAATTTTATCCCTACATAGAAAATTGAATCACTATATTAATTAATTGTTTTAGGGAATGAAGTAATGTAAAAAAGAGAAATAATAAAATAAATAAACTTGGTAGTTTTTTCAATAAATTATTTAAAAAAAAAAAAAACCGATGAAAAGCTCATAATGATTTGGAACCGGATAGAGTACACCTCCAGGAGCGTATCCACCCACGTTGGGGAGGGGGGGGGGGGTTAATTGACCCCCCCGGACTTCGCATTTTTTCCAATTCCACCCTTGAATTTTTTTTTAGATTTTTTGTCTTAATCCCCTGAAAATTTTCAATTGACACCCCTGAAACCCTTGGTAGACCTGGTAGTATATAAAGAAAATTCCACTTCCAGGAGAACAAAAAAACAACGCTCTTCACGACTTCACCAAACCCCAAAATCGACGCCGAAAAGGAGACGTAATTGCGTCAAGCTGTCGCCACCGTCGCTCACCTTCGTCGAACAAGAAGACAATCTAAGGTAACTTACCTTCCTTCCCTAAGTATCAACCCTCTTCTCTCTCTCTCCTTCTTTCCCTAGTCCCTCCTAATCAACTTTTCAAATCCCTAAATTATTAAATTCCTAATAAAATTAGTGATATGAAATTGTAATTCCCTTCTATTTTCTCATAGATGTTTATCAATTAATTTTTGAAATTGATTCTATATTGAAATCCCTAAATTGATAAATCCCTAAGGGTAGCCTTCTCTTTTCCTTTGCTATAGATGCTTGTTATTTGATAATCACTCTAGTTATTTTTTTCCTCTTTTGATTGGTGCATTTCTTATTTTCTCTGTCTATTGGCTACATCGGCAACTTCAAGTTTTATCATGTCTGTTGACGGAGCCAGTTTTTTTTTTCTTCTATCAATTGATTTTTGAAATTGGTTCTATATTGAAATTCCTAAATTGATAAATCCCTAATAAAAGTAGTGGATTTTAATTTTTAGGTTATCTAACTGTGAACTACAGATGTTTATCAATTGATTTTTTGAAATTGGTTTCAAAACTAGTGTTATTTACTAACAAACTTTATATTATATTTTTCTTTTCAGTTTGGGATTGAGTCCGACTAGTCTCGTAAATTAAAATGGGTCCTCGTCCTCGAGAATTGAAGAAATCACTTGATGCGGCTACTTCTAGCTCTAAATCGAATACGGCCACCCGTCCCGGAGGTTAGAAATTCTAAACTATATTCTTCCTTAATGTTTAAAGTTGCGAGAAAATTATTTTTGGCCATTGATATTGTGAGTATATTTGTTTATGGCAAATGACCTAAGTGTTGGGATTTGTTTTTGTTGAAATATTTTATTCTTACTTTTTCGCCTTTACTCATTATATGCATTTGAAACAGTGTTGAAAAATTATTTCAAAAAATTGAAACCTTCGCAAACTGAGCCAGAGCCTCAAGTTCAAGAGACTATTGTTCAAGAGCCTAATGTGATAGAGCCCATTCAAGATTTTGTCCCGGATCATAGTGCTCAAAATCCAAAATTTGAAGTATCTAATTCCCAAGAACCTATTCTCGAGCCTAATATCTAAGAGCCTAAAGTTCCGACATCAAATGCTCAAGATAATCTCCCACGAGTAGAGTCTGATATGCCTGAGCTTGTGTTTGATCCCGGTATGTGACCTTCGATTTATAGTCTTGCTCGTGATGGCAAAGGGTTAGAATATATTCGAAGGGCATTTTTGTTGAAGGGCCTTTCTCAGCCAAAAGTTCATGAATTTAAGAAAGTTAGAAATTTCAGGAGCAATGTTAAATTTGATCCAAAATGGCACAAAAAGTATGCTAATTGGCTAGAATATAGTACAAGCAAAGATGTAGTTTATTACTTGTATTGTTATCTCTTCAAACCCGAGTCTAGGAAGCAAGGGGGCGGTGGAACATTTGTGATCAAAGGGTTTAAAAATTGAAAAAGATTTCAAAAAAGTTGAAGGATCATGTGGGAGATGTCAATAGTTCTCATAACAACTGTTATATTCTAGGTCGAGATTTACTGAAATCAAAGCAGCATATTGATCACACTTTAGCCAAAGTTTTGGATAAAGTAGCCAGTGATGCTCACCTTCGACTTCTCACTTCTATTAGAGCCATTAGATATCTTTGTTGTCAGGGTTTGGCTTTTCGTGGTCATAATGAATCAAAGAAATCTGGAAAAAGAGGAAATTTTCTTGAGCTTTTGAATTCCTATAGTGAAGTTAGCGAGTAAGTAAAAGAAGTTATAATAAAGGCTCCAGGAAACCAAAAATACATTGCACCGACTATCCAAAAAGATATAGTCAGTGCGGCTGCCACATTGACTAGAAATGCCATTCTTGAAGAGATTGGAGATGATTTCTTTTCTCTATTAGTTGATGAGGCTCGCGATATATCAATCAAAGAGCAAATGGCCATTGTTTTGCAGTTTGTGAATAAAAAAGGATGTGTCATTGAGCGTTTTCTTGGACTTATTCAAGTTGACGATACTACTGCCCAGTCACTTAAAAAGGCAATTGAAACTATATTGAGTTCAAATGGCTTAAGCATATCTAAGATTCGCGGGCAAGGCTACGATGGAGCTAGTAATATAAGAGGAGAACACAATGGCCTCAAGAGTTTGATATTGGCTGAAAACAGTTCTGCTTTCTATGTGCATTGTTTCACTCATCAATTGCTGTTGACACTTGTTGGTGTAGCAAAAAAACATGATGATCTTCGTCATTTTTTTGATACTCTAGCAAATTTATCAAATCTTATTTCAGTCTCTCCCAAACGTAGGGATTACCTTTGACAAAAGCAGTTAGAGCAAATAGCTGAGGGTATTGGAAAAGGTAAATATAAGACAAGAAAGGGTTTGAATCAAGACGCAACCGTCAAAAGATCGGGAGAGACACGTTGGGGCTCGCATTTTGGCACAATCATGAGCATCATAAATATTTTTTCTCTTATGAGTGATGTGTTGAAATTTATTTGGAGGGAAGGCTATACTTCAGCGAATAGGAATGAGGCAAAAACTCTTAACTTTGTCATTCACAGTTATGAGTTTTTGTTTCTATTGCATTTGATGAAAGATGTTTTAGCAATCACAAATCAATTGTCAATGGCATTACAAAAGGAAGATCAAGATATTGTAAATGCTATCTCTCTTGTGTTCGTGTCTAGAACGCGACTAGAATAAATGAGAGAATATAGTTGGGATAAATTGTTGAAGTCAACTTGTGACCTTTGTGAAGAACACAATATAGTAGTATTGGAGATGGGAGATGTGTTTGTTGTACCATGGAGATCACAACGTGGTGGTCAAGGAATAACAAATCTCCACCGTTATCGTGTTGAATTGTTTAATACGGTGATTGATCATCAACTTCAAGAGTTGAATAATCGCTTTGACAAGACTAATGTGGAGTTGCTTTTTTGCATTGCTTCACTTGATCCAAGGAATTCTTTCTCCGCTTTTGATAAAAGTAGATTGATCCAATTTGCTGAATTTTATCCTTCAGACTTTTCAGAGAAAGAGCGCAGTGATCTTTCAAATGAACTAGAGACATACATTATGGATATGCGTAGCGATGTTGAATTTACCAATGTGAAAGGGATTTGTGAACTTGTTGAATTGATGATTGTAAAGAAAAATGATACAATTTATCATTTAGTTTATTTGCTCCTCAAATTTGTATTACTTTTGCCCGTTGCAACTGCAACTGTTGAGAGGGTATTTTCAGCGATGAAACCCATCAAGACGCCGTTACGTAATAAAATGGGAGATGCTTGGTTGAATGATTGTTTGGTGATTTTTGTAGAGGATGAGATTTTTAGGAAAATTGAAAATGATGATATTATAAAGTATTTTACGAAAATGAAGAATAGGAGACTACTTATGTAAACACTCTTCTTCTTATATCATTAAACTTTGAACTCATGTGAAAAATAGGCTTTATATGCCTATTTTATTTTTGATTTTTACTAGTCTGATTTTATATTTTATTTTAGCATATCTTCATTTGGGTGTCTTTAGATTTTCATTTGTAACTTTTATCGCTGCGCTAACTTTTATCCTTTTATATCGAGAAAAAATCCTTTTGAAGTTAACCCCCTCACCATGAATCCTAGATTCGCCACTGTACACCTCATTTTTTTGTTTGTTTTTTGCAATTTGAGGTGAGATGGAAGAGTCAATGAGACTTACTTACACACTCACAACATATATTCGGTATATACTTTTTTTTACTTCAATTTTCAAATTTACATTTGTTTAATGTGAAATTTTTTTGTAAAACGTGTTCTACACTCGTCTGAGCGTAGAACGTGTTTTTAAATAGGCGCGGTGACATTTTTGTAAATAAATAGAACTTCTCAAAATGTGCGGTAGCATTTTTGTAAATAATTGAAACTTATAAGAGGCAGTTTTCTACACAACAACAGGCACATTTTAACATTATAAATAATTGAAACTCACCTGACACTTTTTGATACTGCAGAAGGCACTTCTGAATACTACAAGAGGCATATTTTAACACTACAACAAGCTTGTGTTTTTTAATTCACTTTGACACTTTTCAATATTACAACAAACATTTTTTAATACTACAAGAGACACTTTTCAATACTACAACAGACACTTTTTAACACTACAACAGATATTATTTTTCAATAATATCACCGCATTATTTAACATTACAACCAATTTAAATGTGTTTATTAGTGTCCTAATAGAATATGCACTTTGTTTATATTGCAACAGACACTTTATTGTACTAAAAAATGCACTTTAGCAAAATAGATTTTAAAATAACTTATCCTAGAACTAATTTCAAACAACAAGAACAACTCTTGTTTAATTTTTGTGTTAAAAAATTGTAACTATTAATATTAATAGGACGGACGGAGTATAGGTTAGTTGTTAGAGATAACAAAAAGAATGAGGGAAAATAGAAAAGATAGAAACGTGTCGATGGGACAGGATATGTTAGGCTTGTGCGTGTTTTAAGCTGCGTAGAGGGCAAAAGACGCCAACTCTCTCTTTACTCTCTTTCTCCCTCCGTTGAAAAAGACTCACTCTCCTTTTCCTTCTTTTACATAAACTGCCAAACTAAACGGTTTCTTGGTTTGTTATCTCTAATGCTTTCATTTCTAATGACTTTTGTTACCCCAAATCTTTACCTTTAATTTTTTTTTCTCGTGTCAAAGTGTTGTTTTTCAAGCGATATTAGTTTTTTTTTTTTTTATTATCCAGGTTTTCAGAAATTCGCGGATCAATTCTGACCACTGCATCGGCCCTCGCATGCTGGCGGAGGTAAATCGCGGATGCTCTACGCAGCCTGGGTGGCGAAGACTTTATACTCCCGCCCCAAGGAGCCCTCCTACAAGACATTTACACTCTTACAACACCAAATGGCCGCCACCGCTTCCTCGCCGAGGCAATTACATCACTTTTACAATACTAAATGGCTGCTCCAGTGCTCCTGCCAAGATTTGAACTTCCCACACTGAGGTTGCAAGCCCAGCAGTGCTGCTTTCTTAACTGCACGGATGAGCCCCGAGGGACTTCTAAGGACCTTGAAACTCAAGGTAGGAATTAAACCACAAAGATTCTCCTTGGGGGGAATCGAACCGGTGACCTCCCCTACCGTAGGCCACCATTATACCACTGGGCCAAGGCCCATTAGGTGCGATATTAGTATTTTTTTAATACGAGATGAGGCTTGAAACCAACTAAATGCATTTTCTTGCACTTTTAAATGCCACTCGTATAATAAATTACTTCGTTTATTAATAAAAGAAACCTAATTTTAAATACTTTTACTCGTTTTTTTAACTATTTTTTTAATCAATCTTTACTTTTAGTTTAAAATTTAGTATGTGAGGTTTTTTTTTTTTTTTTTTTTTTGAAAAAAGGGTGTGAAAGTGAAGGTATATAATTTGCCATTGTTTTTTGCGTTTACCTACAAATTTGTCACTACTTTGTTTTCGTCAAATTTTTCATTGTATTACGGTTTTTGTTAGGGGTGGCTGCGGTTTGGAGTCGAACTGAGCTAAATTGTGTGATTTGATTCGATTTTTAGACATAAGTGATATAGCTCTATTTTCGAAATTAACAGACCATGTGGTTCAGTTCAGCTTTTGGTTTGGCATTCCTAAACCGAATCGAACCAAACCAAACCGAACGAACTGTTTAAGATCGAGCCGCAATTTGAAAACGTGAAGCCGAGCCACCAAACTAAAACGTGAAACCAAGACATAAACCGAACCATGAACCCACAATTCTGACCGTCCCTTCAAAGTTTTAGTTAATCTCAGTAAGAAAATTGTAATTTTTAAATATTTTATATTCATTAGTCATATAATGGTTAACAGAAAAAGATTATGGTTTGAAATGCCGTTTCGATCGTGGTCCAGATCGCGGTTTGGACCGTGGTCTGAATCGCAAAATCAAACCGCGGTTTAGACCGAACCAAACCGAATCATATCGATTTGGTTTAGCTCGGTGAATTTTTTTTATGATTTAGCTCACTTTGAAATTTCTTCAAACCGATGCTAGCAATTTGATTTCTAAATTTGTCCAAATCAAGCTAAACCGAACCATTTTCACCTTTAGTTTTTTACTTTACTTCTTTCCTTCACCCTAACAAACACTAAAAACTTAACATAAATATTATAAATTAAAAAAAAAAAGGTTAAAAACCTTACATAACCTTAAAAAATAACAAAAAATGTAATCATGCATATTAAAATGTCAACTAAGCTTATATAATAAACAATTAATAAAGGCACTAATTTAAAATTATTTGAAAACAAGTTTACACTCACATAATTATTTATATATTATTTTCAAAATAAGTAATTTAAAAATATTATTTCATTTTTTTCCAAAGAATAAATTTTGACATAAATTTTTCTTAGTTATTTGATAAAAAGTTATTCTTAATATATTTATTTTAAATGTTTTAAGATAGTCAATTTTATATGTATTTTTTTTAATCTAGTTTAGTTTTATATAATTAGTTTCAAATTAAATTATAAAATTATAAAAATATTTATATTATTATAAAAATTATTTGTGATTATTTAAATTTTTGATGCTTTTGTTTCTCAAATAAAATAATTAAAATATGATTGAAAATAATTCAATAATAATTTATATTAATTCAGTATCGATATATGTACTAAAATTATTTACTTTTTATAATTTAAAATTTTAGTCTTATTAGTTGTTCAATTTGTAGGGATAGTTCATATTCTATTAATGTGCATGGCTACATTTTTCATTAATTTTATAATAAATATTTTATGTTTTAACATTTTTGTTAAGTTTATAATGTTTCAGTTAAATATCAGTAGCTCAACCTAAGTTTAGAGTACACATATATTTGAGCGACACTCGAAAAGAAATTCGCTAATATTTTAACAATACACTTCACATGCGCAACATAATAAAAGAGATTAAATACTATATCATTTAAAGAAGATAGAATAAGAGAATAACTGTTTAATTGGATGGTCATATAAATAATTTCAATAATTATTTATTGAAATAATTTTATTGTTTGTATATTTTTTCTTGTAAAGCTATTGGTTTGATTTTGCCTACTTGGTAAAAATTAAGGCAAAATTGAGTCAACAATAATAATGAGTTAAAAATACTCCATAATTAGCGAAAATATTGTTCATAGAGCGAGTGGGTGAAAAAGTAGATACTCCCTCCGACCCATTATAGCTTACTCATTTACTGTTGAGAACGGAACATAAAGAATAATGTTATTAAAGTAGAAGTTGTGAGTGGGTAGGAGAGAGAATGAGTGGAGAGAATAATAAATTTGAAAAGTGTTGTGAGTATGACAAGTGGGTTTCATGAATAAAGAAATATTAAAAAGTTTTCTTTTTAGAAAAGTGTGACTTTAAATTGGGACGTCCAAAATAACAAAATGGGTAAGGTAATATGAGACGGAGGGAGTATGTAAGTAATGTTTTTTTTTTTTTTTTTTTTTGTAACAATTGAAATTTATGTGGACAAGATTGTCTGAAACACTGATCATATTATACCCTTTATGAATTAAAAACTAATAAATTTCAACTAGGACAAACAAAAAAAAAAGTAAAAAATCTTAAACTTTGACGAAGGAAGTATTTGGATTTATATTCATATCTAAAATTTTATGACAAGGGTTACATCTAAATTTTATAACAAAAATTATAGTTGACTTGTTCGATTATAAAATAGAATATTTAATTATGATTTATATTAATTATGGTAAAATTATAATTAATATATCTCAAATTTAAGAACGCAACAATCTATAGTATAAATGGAAACTTGTCCTTGCTACATTACAATGAACAGTTTCAAGTGCTAAATTTCTCATTTTGCTCTCACTAAGTTGTTCATTTCCCATTTTACCCTTAAATTTTTTTTTAAATTAAAAATAAAAAATAAATAAATAAAAATGTTTCCTCGGACACGGGCTTAATTAAAAAAAAAAACGTGTCCTCGAACACGGGCTTTTACTAGTATTTATATATTAATACATGAGTACTTTTTTAGAAATTACTAGTAAAAGTTCGTGTTCGAGGACACATGTTTTTTTTTAATTTATAAGAAAAAAATTTAAAGGGCAAAATGGGAAAGGGACAACTTAGTGAGGGCAAAATGAAAAATTTAACATTTGATATTGTTCATAGTACTGTTCACCCACTGGTGTGATTTATACTATAGATAACCAAATTTATTTATATCCTTCAAAAAAAAATTATAAAAATCTTTAAACTAAAGGACAAAACATTCTTTCCCAAAAGAAAAAGGTTGGAAACAGAAAAAGAGAAGAGAAAACAGAAAAAAGAAAAAGGTGGAGGGGGATCAGTAACAGTTCGTAACGGCGTATCACCGCGCCGTCCGGTATTTGTTCAAAGCGTGTGGTGCAATTGACAGACAAGCAATTTAATGGTCCCACTATTGACTGTCACGTGTTAAAGCTTACATCCTTTTCTGCTGACTAGATGATTACGCTGGCCACAGTTTCAAGTTTCACCAAACGGAATGGGAAAAGGAGTAAAATGACTTACCCCCTCTATCTACTCCCTCCGTCCTGGTCGGAAAAGTCACAAATTTTCATTTTGGACGTCCCATTTAAAAAGTCACTTTTTCAAAAAGGAAAGTTTTTATAACTATTTCACCCACTCATTCTCTCTCCTACTTTACTTTTACACTCACAACATTCTCTTTCCTAACTATTTCTCTCACTCATTCTCTCTCCTATTTAATTTTTCATACTCACAACATTTAAATTTTTTCTCTTTCCTACATCACATTTCTTAATTTGCGTGCATGACTAGTTTTGTGGATTTTCGGCCGAGACGGAGGGAGTATATTACAAAATAGCTGAGATAATCGTTGAGATAAAAAGCTGGTGATATTAAATCTATAAAAATGATTCAATAATCTATACTCTCTTCATCTTGCCTGAAAGGATATTTTTGTGTTCTTGTACGAAAATTAAGAAAAGTGATGTAGAATAGAAAAAAAAATATATAGTGAAATAAATGTTGTGAGTGAAAGGTGATGTAGGAAAGAGAAAGTAAGGTAGAGAATAATTAGTGGATATTTATTGTGAGAGTATGACAAGTGGATCCCACAAATAAAGAAATAATAAAAAACTTTTCTTTTTTGGATTGTGCTCTTTCAAATGGGACGCCCAAAAAATAAATTTGTGTCATTTCGAACAGAACGGAGGGAGTATTTAACACCAATTTCATTAGAATAACTGCTCACTCCCCCTCTCTTCTGTTCCCTTCCCACTTTCCGCAATTGCACCCTCCCCCTCTCTTCTGTTCCCTTCCCAATCTCCGCAATTGCACCAATGAGGTAAAAAGCTGAATTTTAAACCTTCAATTGCATGACTTTCTCTCCATAATGGGGGATGCTAATTTCCATCTTTTGACTTCTCCCTCTACTCTTTACTAATCTCCATCTTTTCCAATGCCACCAAATCAGCTTAAAAAGCTCTAACTCCCCCTCCGGCCTCATCCCAAAGGACGTAGGCCTTAACAACAATTTGATCTTGGCTATGCTATGCTGAGGGCTCGGATTCTCCTCCGATTTTATCACCGCCTCCCTCTCTTCCAGCGTTCGTATACGCTTTGACTATTTGTTGGGTTTTAGTATGTGCACGTCAAGTATTTGTTTGACATTCATCTTGGGACATCTTGGGACGGGGAGAGCAGTCACCTTTGTAGTACAAATGTGACTGATTGATTTCACAAGGGAGAAGCATATTCCATTCAAGGAGTTTCTTTATAAGAAAAGCTTTATCTTTTTTACAAGCAGGTTAGTGCATCCTCAAATGCTGGGATGGGTTATTTTTGACTTGGTTATGTTATTTTTATTGCGAGCATATTTTGAGTAATTTTGGATAATATGTAGTACATGGATGTATATTTAGGCTCTACCCCACTTTTATTTTAAATTATGCATTTAGTATTTACACACAACCATTGCATATTTGTTTGGTTATGTGGTTGATGTTCATTTATTAATTCATTAATCAGTCGATAACAGTTTGGTACGACATGATTGGTAAACATTTCTCGATCTTCAGTGTAAATCGTTCGGTAGTTTCTCTTTTTTGAATTTTATCAATTAAAAGTAGAACTTTTTTGCTTGGTAGTACGTGGGTGGGCGGGTTATCGAAAAGAGAGTTCAGACCATTGTCATTCTCTCTTCTTAAACCGTCTTATAACTCCCAAATCTCACTAGCTACGGCAGTTACCGGAAGTTATGAACCTCTCCTCCCAACTCATTCTATTGGGTGCATTACACCACCGAAAAAAACAAAGAAAACCCATCCTCTTATGCATTGATTTTAATTCTCAATAGGCGCTCTCTCTGTGGACATTGGAGTTCTTTGGGTCATCCCCTCTCATCTTTAGCTAGGGAATTTTATTGTTCATGGTATTTCATTGAATGATATGGAGGAGGAGGAGGAGGAGGAGGAGGGGGTTTAATGAGTTTCATGTGATGCATAATTGGAGAAGGTGGAGGGGTTTGATGTGCGCCTTCCAGGTTATTGGCGCGATTCGATCCTATGAAATTGTTATGTAGGTTTACGTGGTTAAGGGATCTGACAGGAAAGATAGTCTGTGATGCATTATTTAGGTTTTGAATTAGTGCAAATTTAGACATTGTAATTGCAGCATTCAGTCTTTCGTTGATACACCGTAAATGTAAACCATTTTTTTGGGTTGATTAATTGA
Organism: Adenophora triphylla var. japonica; assembly: GCA_022495995.1. NCBI lineage: Eukaryota > Viridiplantae > Streptophyta > Magnoliopsida > Asterales > Campanulaceae > Adenophora > Adenophora triphylla. Next base: position 121,011 of record JAFEMH010004258.1, read on the forward strand.
TTTATCCCATTGTTTCAGGACAATCAATTTTGTTTGACTTTAGTGTTTGTGATTATGAAAATGAGACCTATGTCAATAAGGCATTTGATCATGTCGACTTTCTCTGTTTTTTGCGACTTTAAGCTCATGCCTTTTTTTTTACTCTTTTGACTCTTATCCTTAATTCCTTGGATTTTTACCGTTCTTTTTTGTATAAACTTTTTTGGGTGTTGATTAGTTACCCGAAACTTGCATATAAGTTATCCTAGATCTCTGCCTTTTTTTTGTTTCGTTATCTTGCTTACATAATCTCTGTCAATACAAATTCATGTCTTTGATATGACATTGGTTTACTGGTGCAAGGTAAACTGCTTAAAGTTAGGTCCTATAGCTCCCCCCTTTTGTTCCCTATTACAGGAGGATGATTGTATTTATTGATGTTTCTATTAGAATGTGGTGGTATTCCTACTTACAAGTCTCTGGATCCGAGTTTCATATAGATCGAAAGTATCCATTTGCAGTAGTGAGGAACATAAAGATCAGGTTGGATTCAACATGAGGCCACCACATCTACCAAACATTAAGTCAGGGTAAAACTTGCTGATGTATTGCCTACTCTGACATATATTTAAACTGAACCAACTAACTGATCATCTTAGGATTCTTAGCAACATTAGTTTTTTAATGCAAACACCTCAATATTTTCTATATGTTTTACTTTCTTCAATTTTACTCTATCACAGTTAATCTGTTTGATTCTTAATAAGAAAGATGCAACTAATATGTGAGCGAGATCTTTTTTATGTGAGGAAACTGGAAAATGCATGTCAGCAAAGCATGTGATCTCTTGGTAGTAGTTGAGTAGATTAGATATAGTTTAAGTGTGATTATCTGGTGGGGGTAGTGAATCAGGTATTTGAGAATCAGTGGTTTATTTGTTTATAAAGCCATTGTTTGAGGCTATTAATGAACATAACAATGGGGTTCAAGTTGGCTCTGCTATGCATATGGCTAAACTGGATAGTTCGCTCACCCCAATTTTCTATAAAAAAATTTATTATAACCATTGTATAGCAGTTTAATTTACTTAAGTATTTTGTTCTTTTTAAATAAATTTTGTGTTTGCTAAATTGGGTTTTAGTAGGTTGTTAAATATTTTTTTGGTTTTGGATTAATTCGTTTATACATAATCTAATGATCGTTTTTTGCAATATAAATTTGTACAATTGTTTTTGTGCAATTGATTTATATATTTTAGTGTTCTTTCACAGTTTAATTTAATTTAATTTAAATCATGTTTTATTTCAAAGACTATGTTTGTATGAAAATGTAGACAAGGTACACTAGGGAATTATGGGTAGGCAGTATTTATATTCACCTTATAAGGATAATTCTCCGCTTTATAAATTAGTCAATTGATGTGTGGTGTTTTCCTTTGTGCAATCGAAGAAAGAAGACGGTGGTAGTGGCGACAAGGCCAAGAGCGGCAGTGGGGCTGCATGAAGGAAAAGGGGAAGAAGGGTTGAGAGGAGAAAACTGGCAAGCGGAATGGAAACGAATAAGGCGTACAAGACAAAACAAGGTGAAGAAGGTCAGAGCATCCGTTTGAGTATGGGTATGGGTTGGGTTACACTTCCAGGTGATTTATCCACAAATGTTCAATGATGAAAATATAAATGTGTCAGTAATGTGATTAGTGGATTCTAAACCCTCATTAAAAAATATTAAAACTAATTGTTTATGCTATTCTCCGAATTATTGTTGTTGTTATTCGAGCTCTTACTTATAAAAGATGATATTTTTGCATCCTTTTTTTCCCTTAAAATAGCAAGCTTTTGTAATATTCCCTCGGACACAAGCTTGTCAATTCTTCTTTTAGAGATATGACTCAAACGCCTATGCCACAAGGTATAAGAATTTTTACTTGAAAACTTTCGATTTATGCTTCTAGAGTTAGTTTCATTATTATGGGACTCATTTACTGAATTGACTGTGACAAGTAAATATAGATTATCAACATAAGATAAAGAACTAGTACCAAAGAGTTTTGAATTGAAAAACAAATTGCATTTATTATTACCAAAGATACAGGAATATCCTTCCCGATCTAATGTAGTGACAGAAATCAAATTCCGTCTAAAAGACGGTATAATAAATACATTATTCAAAATCAAATAATATCCGGTACTAAGAGATAATCTAAAAGTCCCTATGCCCTCCACCTCTACCGACTTTCCAGCTTCCATGTAGATATATCTTTCATCTTCATTGGGCGTTCGGTAGTTCAGGCAACCCTGCATACATAAACTTATGTGAGTAGTTGCACCAGAATCTAACCACCATGTATACGAAGGAATTGAAAATAAATTTGCCTCAGTACAAACAAAGCTAAATGACATACCTTTCTTAATTCGCCATTGGCGATATTTAGGGCAGTCGTGCTTCATGTGAGTAAGGTCCTTGCAAAAGAAGCATTTCTTCACCTTTTGATCATTTGATGATCCCTTAGGCTTCTTTGTTGCAACCGCAATCTCCTTACCTTTTCTCTTTGTCCCACGAGAAGAGGTAGATGCATAATGAGCACTTTCGGGTTTAGATTGTTTCAATCTATCTTATTCCTCTGTCACATGTGAAATCAATTCATTGATGTTCCACTTGTCCTTTTGACAGTTATAGGTCGTTTCAAAATGACCAAATTGATGAGGAAGAGAAATTAAATCCAAATGCACAAGCAAGTCTTCCGAAAGGTCCAACATGAGTGCCTTTAATTTAGAAGATAGGTGAAACATTTCCATTATATATTCCCTTAAGCTTTCGGTGCCCTTGTACCTCATGAAAACAAGCTTTCTTAAGGTAGCACTTGTTTCCGACTTTTCGCTTTTAGCAAAGCGTTCTTTTAGGGCATCCAAGAAACCTTTTGCTCCAACATCCTCGGAGACACTGTTTAGAAATGTCTCCGGGACTGCATTTTTCATTATGCTTAGGCTTATGCGATCAGAACGCTTCCACCTCTCTAGACGTGAGCGGCCTTCCGCAGTGCTCTTGTCGGTTAGAGGGGCGGGAGCTTGTTCTCTTAATGCGAGATCAAGGTCTAAACAGCCTAAGACCATTGTAATCTTGTTTTTCCATGTTTTAAAATTGGTCCCAGTAAGCAAAGGTATATAGTTTAAGGCAGTAGTAACAGATGAAGCACTTATCAAATCTGAAGCAAAAGAACAAGAATGAAACAAAACATGTATAAGAATCTACATAATGATTAATTATATCAAATGAATTTCATCAAAATAAAAGATAATCAACATGACATCAAGACTAATCTTTGAATTGCGAATTGACTCACAATTTGATTTATCTTAGGGTAAACAAATAACTTAAACAATACAGTTTAAATACTTGCCTTCCTTTGGGCCGGTTCAAGTATAAAAATTGTCCTAAAGTTTAAGGTACTTGTTACCCGGTAATAAAGAATATAAATAATTCACTTTAAACACCCGCCTTCCTTTGGGATGGTTCAAAGTATTTAAAATGACCTAAAATTTAATTCAATTATTACCCATGAATGCAAATACTTAGTCAACAACAAGGTCTCATTTGGGAAACAAGCATGTTATCATATATCAATATTTACATTCATCTTTTAACAAGTTTGAATTCAATCAACAAAATCACTTTGGCGATGATGTTAATTTTGTCCAAAATGTTAAGGATATAATTAATCGGAAACATAAGGCCTTAAGGTAATTTCTGAAAATTTAAAGGGTAAAGAAATAAGTGAAATTTATTATTAAAAGATAATATTCTTTTGTTCTACCCGTCCATTCTTAAAGTTTGATAACTCTAAGAACCATCGTAGCGCGACTGGTGTCCAGATACTATAATTTATTAATAAATTATCAAAATTCTGGGCAAAAGGGCCCCTAATACCCTTCTAAACTAACCCAAACCAAAGCTAAGACAAACCATGGCCTTGAACGCCATCAAACCACACTGCAAAGGGGGAGCGGACGCTCCACTACAAAGGGAGCGGACGCTCCCAGAAAGCAGAAACTTCATTACATACGGCGACTGAAAATCACGACTCGTGCCTATCAGGGCCATAAGTGTCGCACGACTGAATCCATAGGGGCACGACTCGTGCCAAAAAGCACGACTCGTGCCCACTGCCCAGATTGACGAAAAGTCATCAATTTTACACCCTTTTATAAATAAGTTTGATCCATATTTCCATACTCAATGCATTGTAAAATGCTGGCTATGTAAATGGGATAAGTTTGCACTTTAATTAACATGATTTAAACAAGTAGACCTAGATTTACAAACTCCAAACATTACACAATGTTGGCTATGTAAATGGGTAATCTTGTATGAACCATTGTGTCGCTTAAAGTTTGGTTTCACCATTATTTCCAGAAATTGAATAAAGTTATGAACATAATACTCTTAAACAAGATGAGTATCATATATAAGAACAAAACAAATAAAACCACCCAAGGATTAAACATGAAATAAATTAAAGTACAAGGCTTTACTAGAAACTCAAACCCAATCTAGTATATGACCAGGCTCTGATACCAATTGTTGGAACATAAATGATCCAATGAACACTAAACCAACTCACAACTAGATTAAGAAGAGAAGAAGATGAAGACGAAAACGTGTACTTGAAGAATCCATTGTATGATCTTGATACTTGTTCTTGAATGAAAGAAGAGAGTAGGGAGATAGTACTTCTAAATGATAGTGCCCACACTTGATCTTCTTAGTGAATGAAGAGAAAATTTGTGACTGAATTTAGTGAATGTTAAGTGTCTCAAATGGGCTGATGGATAACATATATATAGATTGAGAAGGAGCACTTCATTTAGGGACTACACCCTTTCACAAAGTTGGTGGTGAGAAGTTACCATTATGCCTATCATTTAATGGTACTTTCACCTAATGAAATTCTACATATTTTGTCTATACTTTAACATCATTAAATGATTATAACATATGAAATTCAATAACACATATTATTTCATCCATGTTCTAACATATCTAATATAATGGGGGTTATCCATCCATCTAAATAATTGTATCCTTAATGACAAAATGCTCCTTGAACAGAATAAAAGTGCGGCATCACTCCTAAACATTAAAATAGGATAAATCTTAAAAAGGGTTTGGCAAAAATCATATTTTAGTCATTAAACTTTAGCTTTTTTCAAAATGTTTTCACTTAACTATTATTTTTCAAAATGTTCACACTAAACTTTCATAATTTTCAAAATATGCTCACTACGTTAACATATTCACTAAAAATCTAACGAAATTTAGTCACGTGACTTAACGTGAGCAATGTTTGTTAAATTTTAACCAATATTTTAACATTATTGACATGTATAATGAAGATTACATTTTTAATGGAAAATGTCATTAGCATATAGTTATAAGAAATATTACAAATAAATTTCCCTAAAAAATCATTTACCATAGATCACATTTAACAAAATTAGTCATGTGGCTAACTTTCGTTAAATATTAAATGAATTTGTTGATAAAGTGAGCACATTTAGAAAAATGTAAAAGTTTAGTAAGAACATTTTGAAAAAAAAAATGTTCAGTAATAACATTCTGAAAAATACTATAATTCAGTGATTAAAATATGATTTTTGGCGAAAGGTTTGACGACTTTAAAAGAGAGAGAGAGAGAGAGAGAGAGAGAGAGAGAATCAACCAAAACCGGGTTATGAGCTGGATGTTTAACCTTTATATATAACAAGAATTTCACTGAATTGAAAGCTTCCATTCGTGCGGTCAAGATCTAGGAATTATAAAAAATAAAAAAAATAAAAAATTAATTCAAATAATAACCACCATTGTACAATTATTTGCGACTTTTATGTGGAGGATTTGTTTAAATAATTACAGGATGTTACCCCGACACACGGCAAGGGAGCTGGAAATTTAGGTAATTAATTTTTAATAAAATACTAATTAATCAAATTAAAAGGAGTACTAAGCTAATATAATACTTAAAGTAGTCAAAGTTTGAACCATACTAATCATGAATTTAAAGAATTACTCTTTGTTCTTAAAAGAAGATTTAGTCAACTCGTATTAGCCAAAAGATTGGTGGTAGTTGGATTCTTGAACAATTATTTTATTTATTGTATTAGCCAAAAGATTTCCTTTTCTTTTCATCTTAGAAAATCGCGTTTTTTATTTAACTATTATAAAAGCTGAATTTTCATAAAATTTGAATCAAAGTTCAGTCATGTTGTGAAATTGGTGTAAGTTGCAATGAAAATAAAAAAATCAAGCCATGTATACAGCACGTCTGAGAAGCGTCTGAGAAAGAATTACGCTGGCAAGAACACGAGTTGTTTATAGGTTCGTTTCCACTTGCGACTCGTGAACTACGTCGGGGGCAATTGTTTAAGCGGCTATGTATTAGTCTCTCTCTAGGTTCATGTTACCCCGGCTCGTGAACTACGTCAAGGGACGATTACTGGCCGAAATGTATTAGTCTCCCTCTCTAATTAATGTTGCTACAATGTGTTCTAGGCCTAAATCTAATTTAAGAATTCCTGAGTTGCAACCACAAATAAGGAAATACTTAAAGCCCCCAAAGCTTTAACCCGGCAAATAAGGAAACAAATCAGCCCGAAGCTTCGGCCCCCAGTAGGCGCCGCCCCAAGCCCGCCCGTACGCCTTTCTCGAGGGAAGAAACTCGGCCACTACCTCGGCCCTTGGCGCCGCCTCGGCCCTCCCATCTTGAAACCTGGCGTTGTCCCCGAGCCACGCACTTGAACTCCCCAAGCCACGCGTAGACTTCTCAGTTTGAACTCTTTGAGCTCAGTCTCGAACCAAACTCCTCGGAGCACCAGGCCCCTTTTTCCTTTTAGTTTAGGACTCCTAAACCAACAAGTCATACTGATCATCAAAATTTAAGTGAGACCGTCTTTTCCACACAGAGAGAATGTTGTAGAAGGAGAAATTTAAATATATTCCGTTTTTAGTTAGATAAGTGTCGATTTTAAATTGAGCAATTTTGAAAAAACAAGAAACCAACTTTAATAAATTTAAATATGGGTACCCATACTATTAAAATATGATTGGTATATTTAAAGTCTAATGTTTGTTAAAGATAAATTTATTAATTTTGTGAACACTCATTAGAGACATTTTGTTTTTAATAAATGAATGCTCTCTCTTTCCCATGCGTTTTTTTTTAAGTTTAGAAAAAATGTGTTTTGATTTCTTCGCTAGTGCCAGTATTAGAGTAACAAAGTGCCAATATAAAGAGTGTCAGTGCATTTATTATTATGTGCCAGTGTAAAAAAATGTCAGTATTAGTGTAACAAAGTGTCAGTATTAGTGTAAAAAGTGTCAGTATTAGTGTAACAAAGTGTCAGTGAAGAGTGCCAGACCAGTTTAAAAAGTGTCAATGCATATATTATTAAGTGTCAGTGTAAAAAAGTGTCAGTGTTAGCGTTAAAAAGTGTCAGTGTTAGTGTAAACAAATGCTAGTGTGTGTGAAGAGTGCCAGTGCATATATTATTAAGTGACAATATAAAACAGTGTCAGTGTAGGCTAAAAAAGTGTCAGTGTAGGGTAAAAAAGTGATAGCGTTAGTATAAAAAAATGTCAGTGTGAATAATGTCAGTGCATGTATTATTAAGTGCCAGTATAAAAAGAGTAACTCTTGTGAAAAATTAGTTTTTTTCAAAATGTTATAAAAAACTAGTTTTCAGAACAGTTCATCACTCTTATTAGTTAGATTTAGTGCTTTAAAACTAATTTTTTTTCTTATGTTACAAAAAAACTAATTTTTTGCTAGATTTTGGCGTATAAAAATGGTTTTTCTTTAATCTTAGAAAAAAGCACTTTTTTTTATAATACCAACTCTATTAAAAATAAAAATGAGGAAATAACCATAAAAAACTTAAAAGAATTTAAGTACAACATGTCCTAAAGATGTTAAAACATTTACAAACACATAAATGAAACAATAAGAGTTATAATAGATAGTTGTCTTTGTTTGTTTGTGAGAAACATAAAACATTTTGAGAGAAAAAAAGGGAAAAGTCATGAAGATGACTATTTACAAATTGACTCTAACTAAAAATGGTTTTGGCTCTATGCTTTTGAAGTGTAGGATTTAAGTGTTTTTCTTTTTCTATTTCATCCACTTGTATTACTATTTGGGTGGACCTTGCATAATTTGGGCCCACCTATATCATACAACAATACTCCATTGATATTCTTATCAATTCAATTGTTAAACATTTAGTTTTATCATAATAAAATGAATATCAATTTTTTTTAAATAAAAAAGTGTTTAGGGACATTTTTTTTTGCAAAAAATACATTCATATCTTAGGGACGATTGTTTTTTTTTTTTTGAATTTATACATACATTTAGGAACAGAAATAGTAATTTTATGTTCTTCTTCATTTTCTTCACACCTTTTTATTCTTTTAAAATATCTAATTATCTTTCACTAAATTTATTTACATTGCCGTCTCTTAATAATTTCATTGTTTTCTCACCTCATTTTTGAAAGATTGAGATTATAGATAATATTGACTTTCCTAATTTGAATCAAATTGATAAGTTTGATAAGTGAATTTTATGACTTTCTTATAAAAAGATTCAGAATCCTATGTGAAATATGACATTGTTAAATATATAAATAACTTTTATTTATTTAAATATATTATATTTTATTTAGATTAGGACTAATGTTACTAACAAATCTCTTTCCTTGTTAGTTTCAATCTATGTTTACTTGTATTAATTGGATTGTATCAAATAATGAAGAGTTTAACTTATTAAATTACTTCTCAAGCAGTCTATAAATACAAGATCATCAGCAAATTGAGAAAACACGGATTGAGAATTCTTTGGAATAGAAAATACTTTGTTCTTCACAGATTCAAGACATCATTTTAGGTTGTGAGTGCAGTTGTGTCTCACATTTGAACTCACATCTAGATTTCATTCAAGTTCTTTGTTCTTCTTCTGTTTAGAATAGACTCTCATTGGGAAACGAAGATTGTTATTGATTTAGAAGTTGGTTAGAACTTACTTTATTATTTTAATCTTTTTGTTTCACTTATTCTTGCTTTCTTCTGTAATACCGATCTTTAATAGTGAAAACCTTTTTGGGCTTAAAACCTTGTTTGATGGGACAGAACCAGTAAATGTTTAATTTTTTGTGTTCTTTATTTTTATTCCGCTGTTTATTGGTGTATGTGTGAACAGTTGTAACTCACATCTATACTAATATCCGTAATCTGTTTGTTTTTTCTAGATACACTAAACTTTCAATTTTTTACTAGTTCATATAGATTGATTTATATCGGTCAACCCCAAATCATTTTCGAACTAATATTTTGTTATAATTATTGTTGGAAAAGTATGTTGTGTATGAAGAAAATTGTGTACATTTTCTTGAAAAAATCGTTTGTCGTTGGACAAAGATTATTGTGGGTTCATATTCTACTCCGTGAGAACATGAAAATGATATTTTATTTGTTCAATTTGAAGATTGGATGATAAAAATATTACAGCTTAAATAAATGGATGGAAGTTGGAAATGTGAGTTTGTCTCACATGTGAAAAGAATGGAAAAACTAGTTGATAGTTTTGGCCATTTTTTATTGAATTATAATTCTTTTAATTCAAGATTAATTTCAAGAATAACTTCCAAGGTTAATGTCCATTTATGATCGGCAAATGAAACTCCAAAAAGAAATTGATGGCAAGGTTAATTGTTGAATTAAGATGATCATCAATATGTGGATTAATTGGAGAGTTAATCCTTGGGTAGTTTTGAGCTATAAAAGAAATACCCACAATTCTTTGAAGAGAAGAGAAAAAAAAAATAGAGATAAAGATAAGAGAAAAACACACAAAAAGAAGCTTTTTCCATCAATCTTCTTCTACCCTCTTGCAATTTGTTCTTCTTCTTCCTTTGCCCTCCTTGAATAATTGGAATGGTGATATTATCCAAGCATATTAGTTCATTTTGCCGGAAAGCTCAAGTGCGTTTTTCAGAATTAGTCTTAAGGAGAGTGTGTTCTCACACGACTAACGCCCGTTGAAACCTCAAACACTCGTAGAGAGGAGGACGAATTAGTCTTAAGGAGAGTGTGTTCTCACACGACTCGGATACAAGAGATTAAAGATGGACAAACCCAATGAAGAGATCAAATACGGTTGTATCTTTCTTTTTATGTTTTTCAGAATTGTTGTATATTGTATTTTCAATGTTGTAATTTGTTTTCCTTTCTATATTTACAAGATTTTATCCAACAATCTTAAGACTAATTCCCTTTGTTGAGAAAGGATTGCAGATTACAGGATTCTTGTAGCGTGGTTGCTACGGGAGAAAATATTGAAAAGGGACGGGAAAACAATGAGAAAGAAATCAAGAAAATGTCTGCACAGATTTTTCTTGACCAGGTGTAGTAAAACAGCATTTTCTAATTCGTGAACCATTGGATTGGGCCGAATTTTATTTTACATGTTCACGACTCATAGGAGAAGATTCTGAACGGTGGCGATTGGAATCTATAATGTGAAAGTGAAGATAAAAATTTCGGACCAAGAGCAGTTTTTGTGAACTAAAACACTATTTTTAATTTCTGTTTAATGAGATTAATAAAGATGGAAAGATTGATGCTCCGTGACATCAACTATGTTACAATGATTGTATAAACCAATTGTGGCTAAGCCTCATGTAGTGGTTATACATCATGTAAAGAGATTGAATAGTTCATTGAACTAAGTTGATAAGATGGACGGGTAAAGATTTAGTCTTTAACGTTGCATTTTATAAATGAAAAGTTCTTTTGAACTAAGTTGAGAAGATGAACGAATAAAGATGTAGTCTTTAACATTGCATTGTTTATACGATGTATTGACAAAGATGATAGGGCTTCTCGAAAGAAGTTGTTAAAGTCTATTATTGTCAATAGTGACAAAAGTCACAAAGATAAAAATAATAGAGCTTCTTGAAAGAAGTTGTTAAATTCTATTGTTGTGAACATTGACAAATGTTACAAGAACTAAAATCATAGGGCTTCTTGAAAGAAGTTGTTAAAACCTAATAGGGGAATATGTGACTAATGTCATAAAGATAAAAACAATAAGACTTCTTGAAGGAAGTTGTTAAATCTTATTGTTGTTGATGATGACAAATAACACAAAATATTTAGAATGAGAATTTCTAAAAGAAATTGTGTATTTTGTAAATGAGAATGTGATTTTTCTCTAATCTAGAGGTGCTCCAAGATGAGACCTTTAATGTTTTGGAATAATTGAGCAATTTATTCTTGGAGTTAATTCTCTAATTAAGTTAGAAAGCTATATTTTTAACAACAAAGTTATAATTGTTAAAAAAAAAAAAATTAAGCCAATGGTTGGTTTGTGTAGAGACAAATTTTTAATGGAATGTGGTTGTTCCAAGTTTTTGGATCACCATAGTGAAAAGTTAGAAAATTTTTTTGGCCTTGACTTTAAGTGATGGCAACAAAATATGTTCTACTTGACCACCTTGAACTTAGAGAGATTTCTTTTGGAAGATCCTACAAAGTTGTGTGAAAATGTGATGGATGTTCAAGCCGTGAGTGCGGTTGAAGCATGTGAATTTTCTTTATCGAAACTATATACTTAATGAATTGTCGGATTCATTATAAAATGTGTATAGTACCAAGAAAATGGCAAAACATTTGTGGGAGTCGTTGAACTATAAATCTAAAATCGAGAATGCGGGTGCATTGAAAATCATCGTAATCCGCTTCCTTGATTTTAAATAGTGGACTCCATAAATGAAATAAAAAATCATATGAAAGAAGTGGAAATAGTCTTCCATGAAAAACCATGTCGAATGGATGGTGTTGAGTGAAATTCTCAAGTGATGACAATAGTTGAGAAATTGCTTTCCACTTGAAAATATTTTAAAATCACCTCAAACATAATGAATGGAAATGAATGTTGAGGTGTGTGCTATTCGTCTTTGTGTTGGAAAAGAGAATAGAACTTTGGAGAAAAAGTTGTCTGACATTTCTTGTGGCGAAAGAAAATGTGATGAAGCATGCCGAAATGCTTAATACAAAAACAAAGTTGGTCAAACTTGTTTGAAATGTCAAAATCGTTTGAAAAGTCAAACGTGTTTAAAAAGCCAAACTTGTTTGAAAAGTTGAACATATACCTTGTGTCTTGAGAGACAACTGTAATGTCATTCATGATGTTTAAATGAATGAAACGGAAGGGTGTTCAAGTGATCAATAATGAGATTGAATCTCGTTATATGGTCAAAATAGATACAAACAAGACTCATCATATATGTGCTTGAAGTTATAATCAAGGCATATTGATTCTTGAGATGTGAATATTGATCAAGTGATCAATATTGAGATGTGAATATTATTCGATGATGGTAAAATGTAAGTTTTACCTTTAATTTTTCTTGCTAAAAAGCAAAATGTTGAATCTTATCTCTTTAAAGAAAAAGTTGGAAATCAACTTAATAAAGAGGTAGTGATAAAACACAACTAAATGTAGTTTGTGTATATGTTACACTAAATACTATTGATTGCATATGGTTGTGTATGCTTACAATAGTTGTGATTATAGAATTCTTGTGTATGAATTCAAGATTCAATAATGGAATCATGAAGCACTTCTTTCTTTAAGAATATGTTTCTGTATAAATTAAGAAATGAGGCAAACTCATTTAAACGGATTCATGATTCAATAGAAGAAGAAACTTATCATGAGGAATGATAAAGAAGAGGCATGACCTCGACATAGCAAATGAGATAGGATAAGAAAATTCTATGGCCCGGATTTTCTAACTTCCATGCTAGAAAATGAATCACAAAGTTATAAAGACATTGAGCTCTTTGGAAGGATCTTTGTGGAAAGAGGCCATTAAATGTGAGATTGATTCCATCTTGGAAAATCACACTTGGAAACTAATAGATTTACCTTCGAGTAGTAAATCACTAGCATATAAGTGAATTTTCAAAAAGGAAATGAAGACCGATGGAACAATCAATGAGTACAAGGCTAGACTTGTAATTGAGGATTACAAGGAAATGAAGAACTTGATTACTTTTATACTTATTCTCTCATCACGAGAATAAAGAGTTGTATTTGCAATTGCTGCATAGCAGAATTTGAAATACATCAAATGAATGTAAATAACCTTTCTAAATGTCGATTTAGAAGAGAAAATTTACATAGAACAACCCGAGGGGTTTGTTGTACATGAACAATGAAACAAAGTGTCCACAATGTACACCATGATCAAATGGTGTTAATAATGAATATTGGCATTATTGCTAATTTTGGGACTAACCCGAAAATGTAGGGGTGAGTATACTTTGGAAAATAATTACCTATTGGAAAGGTTTCCCCAAGAAAACAATGAGATGTCCATATGAATTATGAAAACGTAGGCCTACGTACACTTGTGAATGTGGGGTGTTTCGCAAAGTAGCAAGTCCAATTACCAAAAAAATTGAATTTGGTTACTAAATGGTAGATTATGTTTCAAGAGTTATGTTCATAACAATTGTGCATATTGGTTTGTTATATATGATTCAATAAGTTTTAATATATATATAAATCAAAAGAAAATAAAATCAATGGAAACCAAGTATTGATGTCAAATTCATGGAAGTGAATATATGATACTTTGAATGAAATAGATCAAAGTGTTGAAACGGTTCAAGAAATGGAACCTAGAAAAAAATGTGCTAGTTTGTAAAGTCATTGTATGACTTGATACAAGTACAAAGATAATGATATCAAAGGTTTGATTGTGTGGATTTAAACAAGAGTGACTACGTCACTTTGTTAATTAAATCAAAAAAAAAAAAAAACAATATGTTAACTAAGAGAAATTCTAGTCAATTTGATCTGTTGATTCAAATTCAAGAAAAACTAATAGACTTGTTGTTAAACAAGTCATTAGGTGGACATTCTTGAAATTTTTGAAATGATCAATATGGAATAGCTGGGATTTAAATGAATTTGAGTTAACAATTATCAAATGGATAAAGCTTGTGTTAGCAAGATGGTATATTGCTAAAGTCAATTTATGATTGAAAAGACATATAGCAATGTGTGTAATGGTAGTCTAGACAGTTATGTCTAAGACATAATACCATTAAATAACTACTCTCAACTAATTTGACAATGTGAAGTCAAATGATAAACGGATCCGTTAACCAAAGGGTTAAATAGAGAGTTAGTTGAAAGTTCGATGAGGGAAATGAGACGTAAGCCTCTTAAAAGTTAAACACAGCAGAAATCTCAATCTAGATGACTGGAGATCCCAAGAACTAGATTCAATGAGACAACCTAACTGTTAAAAGACTTGTAGCGTCACTGTGGGGGAATCAACCCCAAGTCCATTCCTATTAGTAACATCCCGAAAGGACAAGGATAAGCCTAAGGCTTTTAATGATTCTTACGCGTCGAAAATTCGAGCGGGGTAATACGTGTTACTTTTAAGAAATCACCTATGTGAGAGAAAGTGGGGCCGCTTCGAGGAGAATTGTGTGAGGCTCAATTCTTAGACCCTCTCACAGAACCAGGCATTATGTTCAGGGCCATGAACGAACATAGCTATGAGAAATGAAATATGTTAGGACATTACTTGTGTCTAGTATATGATCGGCTACACAAAAAGCATATCGATTCAAGGACATCGCGTCTATCGACTTGCGAGTAGAGTAAATATGCTAGTTCGAGCGGAGGTTCAATGGGCAATATCCCCACACCTTCGTATGCAAGTTTTTGTCTGTCGGACTCTATCACCAATCTCGTCCTCAATTTCTTTCATGTGGGAGATTGTTGGAAAAGTATGTTGTGTGTGAAGGAAATTGTGTACATTTTCTTGAAAAAATCGTTTGTCGTTGGACAAAGATTATTGTGGGTTCATATTCTACTCCGTGAGAACATGAAAATGATATTTTATTTGTTCAATTTGAAGATTGGATGATAAAAATATTACAACTTAAATAAATGGATGGAAGTTGGAAATGTGAGTTTGTCTCACATGTGAAAAGAATGGAAAAACTAGTTGATAGTTTTGGCCATTTTTTATTGAATTATAATTCTTTTAATTCAAGATTAATTTCAAGAATAACTTCCAAGGTTAATGTTCATTTATGATCGACAAATGAAACTCCAAAAAGAAATTGATGGCAAGGTTAATTGTTGAATTAAGATGATCATCAATATGTGGATTAATTGGAGAGTTAATCCTTGGGGAGTTTTGAGCTATAAAAGAAATACCCACAACTCTTTGAAGAGAAGAGAGAAAAAAAAATAGAGATAAAGATAAGAGAAAAATACACAAAAAGAAGCTTTTTTCATCAATCTTCTTCTACCCTCTTGCAATTTGTTCTTCTTCTTCCTTTGCCCTCCTCGAATAATTGAAATGGTGATATTATCCAAGCATATTAGTTCATTTCGCCGGAAAGCTCAAGTGCGGAGTGGTTCCGATTAATCCGTTTTATCCTGGGAGACTAACGCCCGTTGAAACCTCAAGCACTCGTAGAGAGGAGGACGAATTAGTCTTAAGAAGAGTGTGTTCTCACACGACTCGAATACAAGATATTAAAGATGGACAAACCCAATGAAGAGATCAAATACGGTTGTATCTTTCTTTTTATGTTTTTCAGAATTGTTATATATTGTATTTTTAATGTTGTAATTTATTTTCCTTTCTATATTTACAAGATTTTATCTAACAATTATTACTTCATTGTTCAAACAATACAATAAAAACATCATAAGTTTTATTTAAGAATTCATTACTCTAGAAAATCACGAATAAAATAATATATGCACTATGGAGTTTAATGAGATATGGGTCTAGTTGATGAATTATACAAGCACATAATAGTGGGCCTAGAGTAAGGGATTTAATAGTACAAGTCTATTAAGATAGTACATAGTATTTGCAACATTTACCAAAAGGTCCAAAATTATGCTAATTTTGCATTAAACTGTTGAACACTCCTAACTTCTGTCCCATAACAGTGTGCACTAGGTGCACACAAGTTAAGGAGAGAATATAAAATTAAAAGTATTTGAGAAAAAAGTAGTTACGAGCCAAATCAACTTTATTACTACCTACTAAGGTAAGTGGTTCGATTCAAAAAGCAATTCGGAATCGAATTAAATCAAACGAAACCATGTATTTTAGTTCAATTTTCAAGTAATAGAGGTTTGTTCGGTTTTCAAAAATTATCAAATTGTGTGATTCGGTTTGGCCTGAGGTCTGAACCCCCAAACCATGGTTCAAAACCACGAGGCCGGAACACCAAACTGAACCGATAAACCAAACAAGCAAACCGTTCAATATTAATCTTAGATGCATATCTTTCATATACACCTAACATTTAGGTTTGAAAACCCCTAATTCTATTCATGGATTTTAGCCCATAACCCTTTTTTCTTTTGATTAATCTTCCTGTAATAATGTTAATCCACTTTTTAGCACATACCATTACAAGTACTCAAATAGCCTGTTGTTATCATAAACATTTAAGCACAATTTCATTTAAATTTTGAATTTCTTCTGTATGATGTCTGAAAAATTCAAACATGACTATGAATTGCGTAGTCCGAAACCATGTTCTAATTAATGGTTTAAGCCGTGTTCTATTTCATGGTTTAAACCGTGATTTGAACTGTGGTTTAAACCGAGGTTCGGATCGTTAAATCAAACCGTTTTCGAACCAAATCGAATCAAACTATGATGTTTTGGTTCGGTTCAATTTGAGATTTTTTCAAACCGATAATTAGTGATTCGATTCGTAAATTGGCCTAAACCTAACCAAACCAAACCAAACCATTTACACCCCTACTACCTACGTTCCATTCTAATATTTTCTATTTTGACTTTGGACGCGATTTAAAAAATAGTAAGTATTATGAATATAAAAAAGTAAAAAAGAAAAAGTTAATAGAGAATAATAAGTGAGTTGTTATTGAAATGATTAGATTGACATAATATTTAATCAATTTTAACTTGTGTTTACATGCAAATTTTGATATGGCCAAACAAATGAGACGGAAATAATAATAAAATTCTAATTTTGAACTAGGACACCAAAAACGGATTTTTTTTTTTATTTTTTTTCTTTACCTCTGTTGTAATTTTGATTTTTCAAGAGTGAAATCAACTTTACTACTACTATAAAAAAGAAAAAAAAAGAAAAAAAAAAAAAAGAAAAAAAAGAAAAAAAAAAAAGAAAAGGAAAATGGGTCCCACTTGAGAGGGTAGCTAACTGTAAAACCTATCGATGGGCCTTGGAGCTACTGCATGTGGGCTTGACTGAAGACTAAGCTGTCCATTTCATTAAGTAATTAATTTCCAGTTTGGACTTTGAAGGAAAAGCCCACCCCTATTGTACTGCTATTAAGCCTATTATCTAGGCCCTAGGGGACTGCACTGCAATATTTCCCACTAGTCTTCTGTTGATTTTTTCCCCCTTTTTTTCTTTATTTTTATTTCTTGAATTTATAATCTTACAAATATCTAATTTATTTTTCTCACTTTAGAATCCAAATTATCATTTTTGTATTATTAATTTGGGACATAGACAAGAATTCTTCTATATATTTTTTTAAAAAAAGTTGCATGTTTCCATCTTAAACCGTAAAACTATCTCATTTGATGTCACATTAAAAATTATAAAATTAATAAATGGAAAGATTATAATATTTTTTAATTAACGAGAGTCAGTTGTCATATTCACTTTAACTAACCTCTTACTATTTTCTACCTGAATAATCTTTCCTTTTGCACTATCTATACTTGCAACATATTAATATACTCCTTTCGTTCCAAAATGTTTGTTCCATTTGATTTTTTTGTTGAATTTTGACCACAAATATATGACAATTTAATTATGTTCATGAAATTCTAAAAATTTCTATTGATTCACCATTAATAATATTATCAACAACAACTTTTAGAATTTCATGAACATGATTAATCTCTCATAAATTTGTGGTCAAAGTTCAACAAAAAAGTTAAATGAGACAAACATTTTGGGACAGAGGGAGTAATATATTTCTCCTTTATATTGACGATTTTTAATTTTTTTTTGCAACTTGAGGCGGGACAAATGGAGAATAATGTATAAGTTAATTGTTGTTCTATTTCATTTCAAGTTCACGTTTTCTTATTTCTTTTTCCTTTTTCTTCCAGTTAAAAAAAGAGGTGAAATTAATATTTTTTTCTTTAAAAAATGATGAAAATAATTTTTCTTATTATAAAATCCTATAATTATTGGCGTGCATTTTTTTTGGAGTGTCTCTTAAACAAAATATAGACATTCATTGACACATGCATTTTTTTTTGTCAAATTTCTAAAGGAATTCTCGTCTGGCCCCAAATTGATATAAAAAATAAGCCAAAAACTTACAAAAAACGCGTTTTTTTGTAAGCTTACAAAAAAACGTGTTTTTAAACTTTCTTCTCTCTCTCAGACGCAAAGCTCGTTCTCTCACTCCATTCTCTCTCTAGACGCAAACCAGAGAGACGCAAACCAGAGAGCTCCGCAATCGTCTTCCCCAAGCTCTCCCTCGCCGGCGACCTTCCTCAACCAATCCTCACCCTCTTCTCCGGCCCCGGCGTCTTTGCGGCAACCTGTCTAACCCCGGCCGACGCTATCCAATGCATCAGAGAAGGTGCTACCGTCGATTTCCGCCGGCGTTGAAGGCGATCTCGGAGATCTCCATGTTCACCGGCGTCGATTTCCGAGCTCTGATTATCGTTGCCATGGCAATTCCTTTGCCTTCTATTTTTCGTAATCCGTCCTACCTATTCAAATTCCATTCTGCCATCGTCTCGATTCCCTGGGCATCTCCGTGAAGTTCTTCACTTGATTTGTGTCGAGGATTATGATTCATTGTTGAAAGCTTTTCTTGTTCTTGGTGTTGAATTGAAGCTTCGATTTGAGAACAGCAAAAATTGCCGTGTTATTTACTGCCAGTGTGTTGGATTTTATGTGCCAGTTTTAGTCTATATTAATGCCAGTTTATGAGTATTTGAGTACCAGTTTGAGAATTTGATGCATTGGTGGACTGGGTAATTAGATGCCAGTGTATGTGTTTTGGAGTGCCAGTCCATGTATTTTGGAGTGCCAGTTAGTGTATAATAGAGTGCCGGTAAGTGTGTGGCGAGTGTCAATGTATTTTTTGAATGCCAGTTCTTGTAATTTTGAATGCCAGTCCATGTTTTTTTGAATGCCAGTCAGCAAAAATAATTATCAGCATTTTTGAGTGCCAGTATATGCATTTTTGAGTGCCAGTAAATGTGTTTTCAAATGCCAGTCTATGTATATAAAAGTGCCCGTGTGAAGAGTGTCAGTTCATGTATATAAAAGTGCCCGTGTAAAAAGTGCCAGTTTCATGTTTATAAAATGCCAGTATGAAATCACTGGTCATTTGTAATATTAACACTGGCATTTATCATGTTGCCAGTAATTACAAAAATGCCACCGTTTATTTTGAACATGGTTGCAAGTAATTACAAAAATGCCACCATTTATTTTGAACGTTGCTTTGGAAAACACGTTTTTTCTTATCTTAAGAAAAAACTAGTTTTTTATAAGACCAACTCAAAAAATAAAAGCTCAGGCCTTAAAATGAGAAAAATGAAACAACATGCCTCCAACTGATACACAATGTAAACTGAACGGAATAATCTGTGATGGGCCGAGCCCAATGTTTACTACGAGCCTGGGGGCCCAATAGGCCCATCAAAGGACCAACCACAAAGAATCAGATCAAAGCCTTGGGCCATAGCCCGTCCAACATTGGTTGGCAGTCGCCAGCCGAGCCGACCAAGCCCATCCAAACGACGAGCTATCACACCATTAATGGAAGGGCTAACTTCTAGCCCGTCGACACACCAAGAAGAGATCGTCGGCAATGAGCTAGGTCCATCTAACGACGAGCCTTCCTTCGAAGCCAACTGGCACTCGTCCAAGAGTGAGCGTCGTCATTGAGCGACTAACCCTCTCTCGTCGAGACATACCTCAAGGAGACGACCCAACTGGACGTACAGCTCCAGGTCGTCTCTTCGATTAAGCTTCCTCAACAAGCTTGGTTAATTAGCTAATTTGGGATAATGTCAGACCTGCTACAGTGCCTTGTTTCATGTGCAATCATGCAATCAGTAATAACTACAAAAGGTACGCAGGTTGACTTTCCCTTATAAGGCAAGCTGCTTATCAATGTCAGAAGCTGCAGTGTCCTTACATAGACGGACCAATCCCAGCGTGACACGTGTACACCTAGGAGACAGAGCTGATCTAACGGTTGGAAACCATCCAATCCAACGGCTCTGGTGAAAACCCTAACATCACTATTCCTACTATAAATAAGAGAGTATCAACATGGACAAAGGTAATGCATTATTGCATATTCACATACGTGACACATATCATATTATTGCACCACTTTTCAGTCCATCATCTTACTCTCACGCCGGAGGGGCTTGCCGGAAGACCCCCGGCGCAGTTTCACCCTTGTTTCTTGTGCTGTGCAGATCCATAGCTAGCTCATTCATTGCTGGACACAAGGAACTGAGCCCACACGCTTTCCTGCGCGATCAGATTGGTTCCATTGCCGGGAAACGTGTTAGTGATCTCCAGTAGAAGGAATACAGCCAGAAGAGTTTGAAAAATGGTGTCAGATGGCCATACGGCCAGCAAGTCTACAGCAGATGAGGGCGTACCACCTCAGCAAGAAAATCCTAGGCCACCCTCACCACCTAGGAACCCTAACTTAAGGGTTACCAGGTCACAGGGGATGGTTGATGGTACAGGTCTTCAAGCAACCAGAAGAAGAGAAAAGGGGCCTGCGGCTGAGCGCCAGAGGAGACCTCCACTGGAAAGGAGGCCTGAGACAACGGCAAGATATGCAGGAGGTCCCTCTAACCCTAATCTCGACAGAGCGGCTTTCCTCGTCGAAAGAGCCAACGCCCTCAAGGAGTTTTTGCAAATCCAAGACGAGCTCATTCGTATGGCCGCTCCTCAAGCTCCCCAGGCATCCCACCAAACAATCTCGTCAGGAAGGAGGAGAAGAAACCAGAGAGAGAATGCTGGTCGTCGCGAAGGGACTGCCACTGAGAATGAACGGGTTGTACCACAGCTTGACCTAAGGGATCACATTAACGAGAGGCGGAGCCAAGGAGCACCGTCGCAGCAACGACGACCTGGGGAAGCAGACCCTCGTAGAGCGTTAGTCGTCGAGAATCCTGAAGCAAATCAGAATCAAATTGTCCGTGGTCGTCTACAGACTCCGTCATCAAGAAATGAACAAGCGCAGAGCCAAAGAGAGAGAACTCGTACCCCACCTCGTCATGAACGAGAAATGTCAAGATCTTATAGGCCGTCTCCCCCTCCTAGCTACAGGGAGCGATCCATCTCACGACGACCCGCCCCCACCGTGAGGCAACGGTCTAACACTGCAGATTACCGGGGCCCCCGTCAAGATAGGATTCCCACGCCGTCCCAAAGGGGAGGGGTAGATATGAGAGAGTTCTTGAGGCTGAGGCGCCAAGTTGAAGAACTGACGAGCAAAAGAAAGAAAACGGACAGCGACGACTCTGATGACGATGGCGGCACTATGAATCCCCTTGCACCTTGGATGTTGGAAACAGGACCCCCAGAACCGGGCTTTAAGCTACCCGAACTTAAACCATACGACGGCTCCACCAGTGCCATCGACCACATGCAACACCTTGAGGCACAGATGTACGTAGTGGCAAAAGCTTCAGGCCACGACGACATCATGTGCAAGGCTCTTACGAGCACACTGGTCGACGCAGCTCTGAGGTGGTTTAGAAGCTTGCCCAAGGGGAGTATCGAATCATGGAAGCAGATGAGAAAGAAGTTTTTGGGAAGGTTTGCTACGGCGGGAGAGCGTCGTAAGACTGTCAACGACCTTAGCAACATATCCCAAGGAGCCACTGAAAGCTCGATGAGCTACTTCAAGAGATTCAAGAAACTGGTAGATCAGATTGATGAAGACCTAACAGACAGGGAAATCATAAATTGCTTCAGGCACGGTGTCATTTCCCCCACTCTAGACTACGAGCTTCAAGTCCACCCGGCCAAGTCCCGCAAAGACCTCTATGCCAAGGCGTACGCCGTCGCCGAGGCTGAAGAAAGAAAGTTGCAAAGAGAGGGAAAGGCCATCGACGAGGTTGAGGCGACAAAATCTAGGAAAGATAAGGTCGGAGATAAAGGAAAAAACAAAGTGAAAGCATAAAAGGTCCCGGAGTCGTACACTCCACTCACTGTGTCTAGAGCAGAAATTTTGAGCAACGTTGATTTTGGCCCGGCGCCAAAGATGAATCCCAACGGGAAGGGAAAGAAAAACATGAACAAGTATTGCGAATATCACAGGGATAAAGGACATGATACCGAGGAATATTTCAGCTTGAAAAAGATTATTCAAAGATGGATCGACGATGGACAACTTGGAGAATATGT
This sequence comes from Adenophora triphylla var. japonica, assembly GCA_022495995.1. Classification (NCBI taxonomy): domain Eukaryota; kingdom Viridiplantae; phylum Streptophyta; class Magnoliopsida; order Asterales; family Campanulaceae; genus Adenophora; species Adenophora triphylla. The sequence goes on from JAFEMH010004258.1 coordinate 143,517, forward strand.
AAGGAAGGATCGTCAGGCGGCCAACACCCGTAGCCGCTAACGACGACCCCCTGGAGAGGAATCCAAGGATGGTGTTAGTAATCTACGAGGAGCACGAGCAAGAATCAGATTAAGAGTGCCATCTACCATCTGAAGAAGGCCCCACATGTCCCCCAAAAATCAGAAACTCTAAACGACGTGATAAGTTTCTTTCCCTACGAGCTTCCAGCCAATCCATTAGCTCGTCAACAAACTCTAGTCATACCTGGCTTCATCGATAACTGCGAATCAAGGAGAATTTTGATCGACACGGGAGCAGCCAAGGACATCTTGTTTTACAACGTCTACCAGAGAATGGGTCTACCTGATAGCCGCCTAAGTCCTTACTTAGGTCGTCTAGAAGGATTCACCAATCACCGGGTAGATGCAAAAGGCCAGATCGACCTTCCAGTCGACATCGGAGAACACCCATTGAGAACAATCAAAACAGTGACTTTCATTGTGATCGACGTCGTCAGTGACTACCATGCAATCCTTGGTCAACCGGGTCAAGCCGCCTTGGGGATCGTCGCCTCAGTTCCCCATCAACGAGTCAAATTTCCTTCCCGTGCCGGAGTAGGATGTGTGTTAGGGACGGCCCCAGAATTCCTAGAGCATGTATTGAAGGCAAAACGGACCATTGAAATCGACGATCCAGATCACAACGTGAAGCTCTCTAAATCCGTCAAGCAAACGACGACTTCGTATACTGGCATCTCGACGATCAAGTGCATAGACGACCCCGGGGTATTTGAGGAAATATTCATGGACGACCAAGCTGCAAAGCCACAACTTTTGGTCGCCCAAGAATCGGGGGCCGAGCTGGATAAATTGATTGACGACGAGGTACCAGATCTGACGCCTGAAGCAAGAAGGAAAATTAAAGAGATCGTCATTGAATCCATGGACTTTAGGGACGACGCCCCTGAGATGAAGCCAGCCGACGAGCTAATTGAACTGGTCATTAACCCTAGCTATCCAGAGCAGAAAATCAAACTGGGGTCTCAGTTAAGCACTGAGGAGAGGGAAGAGATAATCTCCCTACTCAAACAGAACCTCGATGTTTTTGCCTGGAAAGTGGAAGACATGAAGGGAATTAGAGAGGACGTGGCGCCATAAGCGGGGGTGAACCCCACCATGAAATTCAAAGAGCAAAGGTGTCGAGTTTTTTCAGCTGAAAAAGAGATTGCTATAAAGCAGGAGATTGAGAAATTACTGAGTGCTGGGATTATTGTGAACGCTGGGTTCACAACTTGGTTAGCCAATGTGGTTCTTGTAAAAAAGCCAAATGGGAAGTGGAGATTATGTGTTGACTTTACCGATCTAAACCTGGCGTGCCCCAAGGACAGTTACCCCTTGCCAAGAATCGACAAGCTCGTCGACTCTGTGGCCGGCCATTCTACTTTGAGCTTTCTTGATGCCTACTCCGGCTATCACCAAATCAAGATGGCTGAGGAAGATATCCAGCGGCTTTTCGGGCGGCGGGGGAACTTACCGTTATACGAAGATGCCTTTGGGCTTAAGAACGCGGTGCCACTTACCAAAGAATGATAAACAAGGTATTCAAAGACCATATCGGCGACAACCTAGAGGCGTATGTTGATGACATGGTCGTCAAAAGTAGAAAGAGAAAGCATGTCGACGACCTACAAGAAACTTTCTCCAACCTCCGAGCAAATGATATGGTCCTCAACTCGGCTAAATGCGTCTTTGGTGTTGCGCGGGGAAAGTTTCTAGGATTCATGCTCTCTCAGCGGGGAATCGAAGCCAATCCTGAAAAAATTAAGGCTTTGATAGACATGGCCGAACCTACGGGCATCAAGGAGGTTCAGCGCTTAAATGGTCGAGTAGCAGCCTTAGGTCGTTTTATTGCCAAGTCTGCCGAGAGGTCACTTCCATTTTTTAAAGCTCTCCGAGGGGCAAAGGACTTCAAATGGACGGATGAATGTTCTCAGTCGTTTAAACAGCTGAAAGAGTATCTTGGCTCCCCACCACTCCTACAAAGCCCCGTAGCGGGGGAAGACCTTTACGTTTATCTCTCGGCGAGTGACAAGGCCGTCGCCGCCGTATTGGTCAGAGAGGAAGGTGGAACACAGAGGCCAGTCTACTATGTCAGCAAGGCTTTATCGGATGTGGAAGCTCGTTATTTTAACGCGGAGAAGATCGCTTACGCTCTCGTAATTACAGCACGAAAGCTACGAGCATACTTCTCTGCTCACCCCATCGTCGTTTACACGGATGCCCCCCTGCGCAAGATCTTGCACCGTCCTGAAAGCTCTGGTCGTTTACTCAACTGGAGTATTGAGCTGACTGAGTTTGACATCGAATATAGGACGAGAAAGACCCTACAGGCACAGTCTTTAGCAGACTTCCTGGTTGAAACATCGTTCAGTGTTGCCGATGACCAAAGGCAGCCTCAGAAAAGTGACAAGGGCAAGGGAGTCAACGACAAACCAGAGGAGTTGGTTTTGCCCGTAGGTTGCTGGAAGATTTATTCAGACGGGTCGGCTACTAGAAATCTGAGCGGGGCAGGGATCGTTCTTGTCGAGCCCGAAAGTGGAACAGTATTTGAAGAAGTATTGAGGTTCAAGTTTCAAGCATCTAACAATCAGGCGGAGTACGAAGCGCTCATAGCAGCCATCGAATACGCCAAGTGTTTTGGAGCTACCAAAATTGCAGCATTTTGTGATTCCCAGTTAATAGTGAATCAAGTGCGTGGAGAATATCGTGTCGTCGATTCCACACACCGCGTAAGTACCATTCGTTGGCCTGAGAGTCGATCCGGGGTTAGAATTTTGGGCCATGCTGAGAGGATAGCTCGAGAAAACAACGAACATGCCGACCGCTCCAAGCTAGCTACGGACCAACTCCCGCAGGAGGAACACGGCCATCACCTAGCCTACTTGGAACAACCACCCTACGATCGAGTAAAGGTCGTGCGCGCAACGCCGACGGTCCAAGATCTTTGGATAGACGAGCCGAAAAATTTCATTGAACGGGATGAGTTGCCAACGGACGAGGTTTTGGCAAGGCAAATCAAGAGAAAGTCCCATTTACGGCCGTAGAGGAGAGCTATACCGACGATCCATTACCAGACCATTATTGAAGTGCGTCCACCCTGACAAGGTCGTTCAATTACTGTTCGAAGTACACCAAGGAGAATGCGGGGGCCACCCTGGGGCCCGGACGTTGGCTGATAAGATCATTACCATGGGATACTACTGGCCCCACCTCCGTGAAGACGCCAAACAGTTTGTGAAAAAGTGTGATACATGCCAGCATTTCGCCGACCTCCCCAAACTACCAACGACCGAGCAAACCCCTGTCATGGCCGCCGTCGTTTGATATGTGGGGTGTTGACCTGATTGGGCCTTTTCCACCGGCCAAGGGAGGAGTCAAGTATGTAATCGTGGCAGTCGACTATTTTTCGAAGTGGGTGGAGGCCAAAGCCTTGAACAAAATCACTGAAAACAACGCCCTAAGCTTCATCCACGATTCGATATGGTGTCGCTTCGGAATCCCAAGGGTGATCGTTTCAGATAATGGCCTCGCTTTCGAGAAAATTCGAGCAAGAGTTGAACGAGAATGGGTGTCAAACACTCCAAGTCGTCGCTGCCTATCCCCAAGGCAACGGCAAGCCGAAGCGGCAAACAAGCTCGTCTTATACGCTTTATGTAAAAATCTGGAAGGAAAGGATACGAGATGGTTGGACGGACTACCCTCGGCTCTCGGGCTGTCCGCACAACCACCCAGGGCCCACGGGGAAACCCCATTTGCTTTGGCCTACTGGGCTCGGCAGGCCACGGCTCCCGCCGAGCTTCAGCTGCCAACAGACCGAGTTGCTCTCTACGACGACGAAAAGAATATCCATAACCGACAGGTCGATCTGGACCTCGTAGACGAGCGAAGATTGGATGCCCAACTAAGGATGGAGAATTACAAAAAGAAAACCAAGGCTTATCATGACAAGAAGGTGAAGAAAAGATTCTTTAAAGTCGGCGACTATGTGCTCAGAAAGATCGAAGCAACGGGACTCAAAGCCCGTCAAAACAAACTTTCCCCCAATTGGGAAGGACCATACATTGTCACAAGTGTGGTCAGGGAGGGAACCTACCGCCTAGCTAAGCCGAGCGGTGAGAATCTCAAGCATCCATGGCACGCCAATCATCTTACGAAGTATTACTTTTGATCGTCGTCAATCAACACTCAGCGCCCTCAGGGCACCCCTTTTGTGGTTCTTAGTTTAAACTTTTGATTGTCATTTTATGAAAAGTTTTTGATCGTCTGTAATTTTGAAAGTCTAAGGGATAATCTATAAATCCCAAGTGTCGTCGAAAGTGAATGGGTTGTCAATACGCTGTTATTAATCAGAAATTATCAATGGAAGCTCACCACTTCGCCGAACCTCGTTCATTGCAAATCAAGCCTAGGGCGGTTGAAGCCTGACTTCGACCCCTACAACTAACTACTTTGATCAAGTATGAAAATCAGTCGTAGCAAAGACTTCGACACTTACACTCACTTTAGCCAAGTATAAAGGTTAGACGAAGCCAGACCTCGTCGAACGCTATAACGGAGTAAGAAGACTCGTCCATAGAATCTTGTCTACGAGCAAGAAACCTATGAACCTTCGTACTATTCCTACGAGCCATTGAGAAGTTGAGAAAATACAAGTTTGAAAGGGCGTCGACCACATTAGGACGACCCAAGTTCTGGTCGTCACTAACGGCGACCAATCATGCTTGTCCTCAAACTTACTCATTCAAAACAAGTTATCACATGCTATCTACGTTAACACAGATTAACTAACAAAAAACAAAGGCATTAAATAACTTAAACATAAAGCAAACATTGTACGTGCGACCCCCTCTAAACAACGAGGAAACAGGCCGACTACATTACGAAAATTAAAAATTGTTTTGGGACGATGTTTGGAACCACAACCAAATAAAATGAAACATTGTTTAAGACAACCGAATCAAATGGGGACATTGTTTGAAACATTACAAAACATCTCAAAAAATCAATCACTGGGGTCGGCACCGCCGCGTCCCGAAGGAGCCGCATCGTGGTCGTGGCCGTCTTCAATGAAGTATTTATAATATGCGTCAAAGTTACCCGGGACGACGGCAGGGATAGGCCACTCGTCTTTTCCAGCTTTGGCGTCGTCTTCCCTTATGATGAGGAAATCATTGGCAGTATAGGGGACGAGGGGATGGACCGAGCGTGCTTCGTCGTCGTGAGCCTCCTCCGTGCAAAGGTCGGCCAACTTCCGGACGGAGAGAAGATCTTTTATTGCAGGGTCCAGAAGAAGCCGCCTGGCCATGTGTTTAGCCCCATCTTTGAAGAACCCACTCGCATGCTTGGTGACCAATTGAAGGCATTCAGCACTCTTCTTGAAGTCGTCGACGGCATCAAGCCTGGCTTGGGCCAGCTCAGCATCATGGCTCGTCTTCATTGCTTCAATCTGAGCCGTCGACTTTTGAAGCCTGTTCTCACAAACACGAAGACCATCCTGAAATACTTTTGCGTCGGCTTCAGCTTTGGCCTTCCCTTCCTTCAAGGCATCCACCTCCTTTGAAAGATTGTCCTTCTCATTCACCAAAAGCTCGTGGGCAAGAGTAAGCTCACCGACATTGGTCTCCGCCTCCTTCAATTTTTGCTCAGCCGTCCCCTTATCGCCGACGGCCTTCATCAGCTGCTCGTTGCCCCGAAGCTCGGCATCAAGACATTCCCTGTAGCCCGACGTCATGGCGTCCATCATCGACGATAGCTGCAACAGTTAAATTATTAGCACAAGTATAAAGAGACGGAGAAAAAACATAAACTTTAATTCGAAGTACCTCAGTCTGGATCAGCCCTAGACGGGCATGAAAGGTTTCGGGGGTAAGATTGGCTTCCTTCATCCTACGGGTCAACTCAACATCCCGTCCACGCCTTGTCAGAGCCGTCCCCAGCAAGAGCGCATTGCCATTTCTTTGCAGATAAGGGATCCCAGTTATATGAGAGGCTTTGGCAATTGAGGTCGCCATCTCTTTGGCCTTGGCCTTAGACAAGACCGCTGTAGACGAGCCTGGAGCATCGGCCCTTGGAGTTGACGGGTACGACGTGCTAGGAGGGTCAATGAAATGACTTTTTATTTTTTTGGAGGCACGAGCGTCGAACTCACGGAGCTCGGGGTTTGAATCTGTGCTCTCCACTTCAATACGCTCGGCCTCGTCAGCGATGGCCATCTGAGCCCCAACAGCTTCCATACTTGGATCAATCTCCATACCTATTGCTCTCTCAAGTGCATCAACGACGGCCTGACGGCCTCCGGTGTTCAGTCCTTCGACGACGGGCTCCCTCTCGATCATTGGGATAGCACCAGCAGGGTCTTTGGGGAGTTGCTCATTCCTCGTCGTCTGCTTCTCTTGACGATCGAGTATGGCACGGGTCGCAGCCCTCTCCTTCTTCTTGGTGCCCCTGTCACTAGCTCTGATGGCTCCATCCATTATCCTTTTTTCAATTTTATCCACGTCGTCTTGGGTAAGAACTGCATAACGACCAAGTAAAAGAGGTTAGTTTGTATTCACGACGAGACAAGAGAATATTAAAATTGAAAAGATAGCAGGAGTCCAACCCCCATTCATTTCAAGGTTTTCACAACTTTCTTCAAGACGACCAGTTCGTGCCGTCGCACAGTTCAAACAATTATCTTTAAAAACAAACTCCTGGTGGACGACCCAGTCAGGATAGCGGGCATCCAAATCAATCTTCACTAAAGGTTCAGGCCCCATGGATGGCTTAGACATCATGCCAGCTCGGATGTATCTCCATTGTGAGGCCTCTATGTCTTTGTACGAGACCCATCCAAGATCTAACAAATTGTCAATCTTTCCTTTCAGCTCGTCGGCCCACGGAGCTTGAAAGATATGCCTATCACTGACTGGCACGTTGCCCTCTGGAAAAGGAAACTGCCATCCTACTCGACTTTCCACCAGGATCAAATGGTTCTCCCAACCATACACCTTGTTCGGGATATCCAAGAAAAAATTCCTTGCGTTTTTAATCGAAGATACACTCACGGTGGATTTCCCTTTGGAGGTATTCCGAGCCGTTCGGTAGTATCGACGGAATACTTTATTGCATGGCTCGTAGCCAAGGAATCTGCAGACGATGGCAAAGCCACACAAAATTCTGACGGTGTTGGCACTAAGTTCCATGGGCATACAGGCGGAGTCCTCCAGGAACTCATTGATGAAAGGATCCAAAGGCAATCTCGTGCCGAACTCAAAGTGTTTATAGAAGAAGCCCACCTTCTCCCGCTGGTCACTAAGGATTGACGACGGGGCTCGTACTCCGCCAAACTGAGATGCTCCAACTTGTAGGTCGAAGCTTGAACCCTAAACGATCCTCGTAGGGCGTCGATCATTTGCTTCCCGACGTCCTGTTTCCTGAGCTCGATCTTAGGCACGGCCCATTTTCCTCTTGCCCCACCTCCAAACTCATCGTCGTTTGATCCAACTTGTACAAATGTGTGATAGGCTAAAGCTGCCTGTTTGCCCCTTGCACTTGTGCTCGGCTCGTTGGCTTCTGGGGCCGGCTGGTCAGGACGCCCGTCGTGATCCATCTCTACAAAACAAGGGGATAAAAGAGGGGAATCAGTCCTAACATCCGTAGGCAACGACCTACCTAGTGGCGACCTAGATTCCCCTACGACCAAAGCCCTAGTTGAATCACGACGGGACAAAGAGTAGTGGGTCCTAATATGGGTGGGCAGATCGTTCATGGACCGGAAGGGAGTTACCCTTGGGTCACCATCCTCAAAATCCCCTAGAATCTCTCCCTCTGGGAACCCCAAGGGCTCATTCTCAAAGTTGAACTTCTCCAGGATTGAAGAACACTCAGATAAAGGAATTTCCCTCCAAATCCCCTTAGCACACTTATAAACCCTTTGATTCAACCCAAAGCCAAACTTGACACCTCTCTCGAAACTGATGGTCCTTGGTCCCATTTGACTAACCTCTACAAACCCAATGAAAAAACCCAGAAAATGAAGAACAGATGAAGATGTTACCTGGTAATGGGTTGGGAGATGCTCTTTCCGATGAGTTTTCCGGCGGAAGTTCGAAGAAATCCCTTATCCAGGCGCCTAGATACCTCACAGACGGAGTTGCCAGAACGATTACGGTTGCCGGAGACGGTGATCCTTGTTGCCGGAATTCTTTCTTACGGTGGCCGGAAATCGCCTCTCTTACTTTGCTCTCACTGATCAAGGTTTTGGAAAGTTTGAAATGATGAAGAAAGAAAGCTTTTATATGTGAAGAAGATGGAGGGTTTATACTTGGGAACCCAAACGGCGGAATGATGAGGGGCATTAAATACCCTCTGCAATTTTCGAGGCGAATGTCCCCTCAAAGGACACGTGTCAACCAAGGAAGAAATCCCAACCATCCACGTCATCAATACTGACGTCACCATATTTCAAAATTCAAATTGACGGTCGTACGGATTGCTTTGGAGGGAAAATAACAACTCCTGGCTCGTCGAGACGACCATGAGTTGGGGGCCACTGAACGGAATAATCTGTGATGGGCCGAGCCCAATGTTTACTACGAGCCTGGGGGCCCAATAGGCCCATCAAAGGACCAACCACAAAGAATCAGATCAAAGCCTTGGGCCATAGCCCGTCCAACATTGGTTGGCAGTCGTCGCCACTGAGCGACCAAGCCCATCCAAACGACGAGCTATCACACCATTAATGGAAGGGCTAACTTCTAGCCCGTCGACACACCAAGAAGAGATCGTCGGCAATGAGCTAGGTCCATCTAACGACGAGCCTTCCTTCGACGCCAACTGGCACTCGTCCAAGAGTGAGCGTCGTCATTGAGCGACTAACCCTCTCTCGTCGAGACATACCTCAAGGAGACGACCCAACTGGACGTACAGCTCCAGGTCGTCTCTTCGATTAAGCTTCCTCAACAAGCTTGGTTAATTAGCTAATTTGGGATAATGTCAGACCTGCTACAGTGCCTTGTTTCATGTGCAATCATGCAATCAGTAATAACTACAAAAGGTACGCAGGTTGACTTTCCCTTATAAGGCAAGCTGCTTATCAATGTCAGAAGCTGCAGTGTCCTTACATAGACGGACCAATCCCAGCGTGACACGTGTACACCTAGGAGACAGAGCTGATCTAACGGTTGGAAACCATCCAATCCAACGGCTCTGGTGAAAACCCTAACATCACTATTCCTACTATAAATAAGAGAGTATCAACATGGACAAAGGTAATGCATTATTGCATATTCACATACGTGACACATATCATATTATTGCACCACTTTTCAGTCCATCATCTTACTCTCACGCCGGAGGGGCTTGCCGGAAGACCCCCGGCGCAGTTTCACCCTTGTTTCTTGTGCTGTGCAGATCCAGAGCTAGCTCATTCATTGCTGGACACAAGGAACTGAGCCCACACGCTTTCATGCGCGATCATAAACCTTACGGTAGTAAATTGAGATTAATCCTTAAAATTTTGGGATCACCTCGCCGAAATTTTTTTTTTCTTCTAACAAACACTATGAGAAAATATTAATGTTGGAATTATGCCTTAAATATGAACAATATGCCTTTCATACTAGCATATGCGGGTGCATAGGTTGGCCGCATAGAAGGTCTCATGTGATGATGAACAACGGGCTGACCCGACCAGGTCCGGTTCGCCTTAGGCTCAGCCTGTCTCTGTGACGGATCCAGCCCGGTCAGCCTTCTCATGCCTGCGGGCCAACCCTGCCCATTTTGCTGGTACCCGGCCCTCACCGTTAGATCGTGATCCTTTTCAAATGCTTGGGCGAATTTTTTTTCTCTCTCTTTTTTTTTTTTTGAAAATTCAAAATAAAATACTAAATACTTCCTCCATCCATTTACATAGTTCATAGTTACTGTTTACACGTTTATTAAGGAGGGAGTATTATATTGAAAGTGTTGTGAGTGTGAAAGTAAAATAGGAGAGAGAATGAGTGAAGGAAATAGTAAATTATAATGGTGTTGTGAGTATTAAAATAATGTAGAAGAGAGAATGAGTGGAGGGAATAGTAAATTATAGTGGGGTAGGGTTAATATTTTAATAATATAAAGTTTCCATTTTAGAAAAGAAACAAAGTGTGAAGTAAATAAGTGGACGCCCAAAATAAAAAGTGTGAAGTATGTAAATGAACGAGGAGAGTATTTTGTAGGAAATAGGAGTTGAAGTTGAGACTTATAGATGTGAAATGTTATACTGAACCAATGTCATGTTTGTGTCTATAATCATTTGTAATAATTGTTAATTTAACATGGAAAGACTTTTGCAATGTTAACTACTCCCTCCGTTTCGGTAATTGCTTCACCATTTTTCTTCGGCATGCAAATTAAGATTTCAAAAATGTTATGAGTGTAATAGTAAAATACTGTAGGAGAGAGAATGAGTGAAGGAAATAGTAAATTTGAAAAATGTTGCGAGTGTAATAGTAAAATAGGAGAGAGAATGAGTGGGTTGAATAGTAAAGATTCTTTGTCAAAAAAGAAAAGGTGAAACTTCTAACGAAACGCATTTTGGATAATTGGTGAATCTTTTATTGGGACGGAGGGAGTATTTATTTTGTTTTCATCTTTATATACTCCCCCCACCTCAATAAAAGCTTCACCAATTACCCAAAAAAGCGTCTCGTTAGAAGTTTCACCTTTCCTAAAATGGCAAAGAATCTTTACTATTTCACCCACTAATTCTCTCTCCTATTTCACTTTTATACTCACAAGACTTTTCAAATTTACTATTCCCTCTACTCATTCTCTCTCCTATTTTACTTTTACACTCACAACATTTTCTCCACTTATCTTTTTCCTTAATTTGTGCGCCGACCAAAATGGTGAAGCTTTTATTGGGACGAAGAGAGTATATTATAAATTACACTATTAAAAACAAAAATATTATTTATGCATAAATATATATAAAATATATCTAGGTATAAAATGTGAAACCGTTTTGTGATGATGCCACGACTTTCGGGGGTCTCGCTTGTATAGGGATATCTGGCTTATATATTGGTTTGTACCTATAACACAACAAAGACAGTAATTACCATTAGAGAACAAGCCAAAGTTTAATCCATCTCAGACCCTCGTGGGTGAGAGTAAGATCTCTGAGGGTTTATAACTGATAATAAGACTTGGAATGTCTTAGTGAGTTGTGTGTTTAAGGTTTAGACAATGTGGCTTACAAATAATCATTTCTCACTATGTCGACATAGATATATCAGAGCAAATATTAACTAAGTCACATAATTCATACATGCCAACAAGGCACACTCTCGTATGCCGAGCAAGACATTCGTCAAAGCCGCCGAATGTTTCAACAAAAGACGAGGACACCCTCCTCAGTCATCATCCAGGACAAGGAAACGGGCTTTCCTATTCTTGCTCCCCTCTTCCTCAACATAAAATCTGGCCGACCAAGCGTCATATGCCGAGGAGAGTGCATCCTATGCACACTTGGAAAAGGCAATTACCTAATCTTACTCAAAAAAGAATTGTGGATAGTTATAATCCAACTAGAACTATAACCTTCTCTCACACAACTTCTTATTACAAGTGAGACTCTACATCCTGCACCTATAAATACAAGTCATAATTCACCTTATTTTGGTAACGCATCTTTTGACTCTAAACTTTTGTCTATTGATTTCTCTCTTTAAACACAAATACTTACTCTCACGACGCAGGGCCTTCGTCGGTGAAGCTCCGACTTAGTTTACGTGTTTGTTTATCTTTTTCAGGCTATTAAAAAATCCATGATACAACCTACCGCTAAATTTGTAATGATTCGAACGTTTTTGATATCATCACTACTCATATTTTTTTTGCCCTTTGTGTGTATCCTATTATTCTTTTCTAGTGATTTAGAAATATGTTATAAAAATTGAGATTTGTAATTTCTATTCTGCCTCGTTTTAATAAATACTAGTACTTTTCTACCTGTGTCAATGGCTCGGTGACAATACAACTTAAATAATGCGTGGTTGAGATCATAATCCCCAAAATGCAGTAAGTTTAGTATTTATCATCACATTGTAAATTATCAAACACCGAAAAAAAAACCAAATCTGCTAAACTGTTAAAATTTCCATTTGAGTGCAAAAACAACAGTATTTATGATCCCTTACATACGGAGTAGTTCTTGATTTTTAATTGAACATTTCCATTTTAAATTTGTCTCTTATCTATTTGTTAAAGAAAGAAAAAGAGAAGCTAAAGTAAAATCACTTTACACAACATATCTGTTAGCTAAAATAAGATTGACAAAATACAAATCTATTATTATAATCAAAAAAAAATTATAAGAAAGTATGATTTCAATTTAACTGACCAAATTATATAACCCCAATCCCACACACTTTCCTCTTTCCCCTCAGCCCCCCTCACCCTCTTTATGTAATCCCAAACCTGCCTACTATCCTTTTGAGCTGCAATTTTCCAAACTTTCAAGACTATGATGGAAGCATGCATATCACAAACTAAGTGAATTGCGTCACTATAGATGGCAAAACAATAGAAACAATGATGAATATAAAATTCCAATCGGCCTTAGCTCATTTTATATGCGTTTGTCGTGTCTTGGGAAGCTCAAGGGTTCAATTCTCATCCCCTTCGTTGTATTCATAATAGTATGTTAACAAAAAAAATTATAAATAAAAATCACCAAGATTGAAAAATATATTTGTAATGCTGAAGTTCAATTTTAAAGTTGATACTATTTGAGAAATTCGAATCGTTTTGGGGAATTTAGTAGAGAAAAACGGTTGTAACAAAGAGTAAATACCCGCTTGATCAAATGTGACATACATGTAGTATCAGAGTTAGTGACGGTTGAAGTAATCATCAGCGACTGATTGGTACGCCAGATTACATCATTGTACACCTGAATAGACAAACCCCCATTACATTCACTGACATACAATATTTACAATTACAATAATATCGCAATGTAAAAAAAATGAATGTAACCTCCCAACTTTGCTCTCCCTTATAGATATTAATTAGACCAATACCCCCAACTTTGCTCTCCATTATAGATATTAATTAGATCAATTGACTGACTTAATTGATTTACACTGAGTTGATTCCTTGTAACAGATAAAGGAGTCAATAGCCCATCAATTACTCTTATCGGTGGTGGAGGGTTATTCTAAGTAGTTTGTCTTTCGAAGAAGAGACACCATGACTAAGAGATATAGATAGGATGAAACTAATAAACATCAGTAAATACATTAAAGAATGCTAAAAATAGAGGACAAAAAGTTATGCTTCTCTAGATGATCAAGAGAACTATCATGGAACAAAAATAGAGAACAGTTTTAAGGTTGAATGTCAAAGTGGATTTAATGTTACTCCCCCCATCCCAAAATAAATGTTTAAAAATATCAAATTTATTTCGTCCCGAGCCTATAGTCATTTTTTTTGTTTTGGTCCTAAATGTATTTCTTTTTGTTTACCCCCTTAACCTACTTTTTTTTGTGATGTCGTCATTTCGTCAGTTGACCATTTATTTGACCGTTAAAATTTTATAAAATAGGCTAAGGTGAAAGTATTAAGGGTTAAAGTGTACAAAATAAAACTTTAGGGGGTCCATTGAGTTATTAACTCATTTTAATCTTATTTTATTTCTCTCTCTAAGAAAACATACACACACACACACACACACACACACACACACTCTCTCTCTCTCTATCTTCTTCTTCTTCCCCCAACTGCCGCCCTCCTCCACCTCTTGAAATTCGGTCGGCTCCCACAATCACCTGCGCCACCATCCCACTACCATCACCACCATATCACCGCCACCATCTCTCTACCATCACTAACAACAACACCAAAAAATCAAACCAAACCAAATCAAATCAAACCAAACAATGGAAAACAAATACAAAATCAGATCAAACAAAGAACCAGGCACGCTCTTACACTTTAATTAAGATTGCTTAATCGTATTTTTTGTTGATTTCACTCGGAATTCTTCGAATTCGCTAATTTACTACGCAATTGTTCAGTTTGATTAACAATTCCTGTATCATTTTTTTAGCCTGAATTGATCAGTATTTTTTGTACTGCTTTTGAATAGATTTCGGTTGATGGTTATATTCGCCTGTAAAAATGCCGATTTATTGCTTGAAATCTCCCGTTTGATTTGGCTACAAAAGGCTTGATTTGACTGCAAAAGATTCAGTGTTACAATATTACTAATTTTCTTTTGTAATTCTCTGAGTTTTCTATTAAATTACATCAGCAATGAAATTTATTGCCTCGATGTGAAATATACATTTAAGTTACCGGTTGGGGAGGAGAGCTAGTAACTGCCGTGTGATGAGTGGGTGGGATGAGTAGGAAGTTTTTTTTTTCAAGATTCAATCTCAGCCCTTGAATCAAGTTTTCAACTTTTAATCTCAGTCACCACTTATGGAGGGCTAAAAGGCAGTTACCTAGCACTGTATTGTATAATGGACTAGTACTTCCCAGTGTACTAAAAGACCCCGCCTAAGGGCGCCTAGGCCCCTCTCCAACGCCTAGTTCTAAGCCCCGCCTAGGTCCCGACTAATCCTGACTAGTCCCCGCCTAGGCGCTAGGCCCGGCTCCGCCGCCTAGCATCCGCCTAGCGCTTTTTAGAACCTTGGTACTTCCCTACCCGTGCCAAGGCACGGTGACAGTACGACATATATATAGTGTGTTTGAGATCAAACTCTCAAAATGCATAAGTCTAGTATCTATCATCAAATTGTAAACTCTTAAAATTTTCATTTGATTGCAAGAACGACAATATTAATGATCCATTACATACATAATAGTTCCTGATTTTTAATTGAACATTTCAAAAATAAATCTGTCTCTTTGGTATTTGTTACAAAAAGAAAAATAGAAAGTAAAATCACGTTCTACAATATAGCCAAAATAAGATTGACAAAATACAATTTATTATTATAACCAAAAAGAAAATTATAAGAAAATATGATTTCAATTAACTAAAGTTAACCAAATTACATAATCCCAACCCCACTCACTTTCCTCTTTCCCCTCACCCCCTTACCTCACCCTCTTTCATGTAATCTCAAACCCACTCACTATCCTTTGAATTGCATTGTTTCAAACTTTCAATACTATTATAGAGAAATCATGCTCTAAAATGATTCACTATCGAAAATAAAATCTTAACCAAGTATATCAATTATTCTGAGTGCCTGCAATAACAAAGCTAAGTAAAGACATGAAAACAAATTGCAAATATTCCTGAATAATAATAGCAAGCTCACCTTATAAGATATCTCCCCAAACTTTTCAGCACTTTCAAGAAAGTTTGACTTGGTGAATAAAAGTACTCATTCCAAAGCTGAAATATATGTTACTTATTGCATGAAAATATCACATCCGGCCTTAAATGAGATTGAGTTGGTGTCCCATGACCGAAAAGAAAATGCTTATTAGATAATATCATAACATTATGCAAATTATGTACACTAAATTTGATTATACTTACAAAAGTTTTCAGAGTTGAAGAAGAACCGAATTAGTACCCTCGTCAATCTGTTTCATCAACCACTTCCCAATCCCACCCCTCTTCCATTCAAAACACTTACTCCAATTATTACTATGTAACCCACCCAATCCTACACTCCTTTATATAAACTTCATACACTCACTCTTCTATTCATTTTTAATCTAAAAAAATAACAACACCTATCCACATTCAACATATACAGTCTCCAAAATAAAAAGACAACTAATCATAGGCATGACTGCAATTGACGTATAGTATTCTTTTTTTTTCTCAATTTTATTTGTTCGTGTATCTGTAGGGTTTTTTTATAAATATGTTTGGAGAAATTTACCTTTGTTCTTGGCTCTCAAAGTTGTTGCTTCTTGGTTATGTTTCCCTTTTGTTCTTTTCTTTCTACTTAATTTACAACAATGACACAAAAACTTACATCCTTCCATGAAGATTTTTCCATCGAAGATACCAGGGCCGGCCCAAGGGTGATGTTGAGGAACCTAGGGCTTTAGGCCTCACCAAAATATAGGCCTCCATTTTTTGTTAGACTGTTAGTAGTAGTATTATGTTTTTTATTTTTTAATTGTCCTATCTATCTATTATTCTATTACTACCTTGAAAGAAACAAAGAGTTAAAGCTTGCAAATTACCGGCTTTACAGCCTGTCCGAATCTGACTCTATGATTTCCTAAAACAAAGTTAAACGATTTTTTTTTTCACTTAATACTTAATAGCTATATTTATAATCCATCTCATTCCAAGACAATCTTCTTCAGTTCTTTCCTTCTTGATTTCAATCCTCTATTTTTCTCAAATTGACATTATGATTTGCGATTTGTGAACAAAGAGGAGGATCGACCGATCGAGTAAACGAATTGGCAATATTTGGCTTTGCCTTGCGAGGCCGCGACTGATACCGCGACCAGGTTTATTTGTTCTAACTACTTTTTCTTAGTATTATGCCTTATTGCCTTGATTTGATAATTTGATTTATAGTCATTTATTTTAATTTTGTGAAAATACATTGCTTTTTTATTTTATCGTATAGAAATGTCAACAAGAAAGTTTGAAATCGATTACAGTAATTTAATAAATGATTTTGCATCTCAAAAAGCATGAAAGATAAACTTAAAATAAAAATATAATAATTTTAATAATAAATTTTTATTACTTTAGAAAGGCCTCATTTTAGAGTTCGCTTTAGGCCTCCGTATCGGTTGGGCCGGCCCTGGAAGATACACTGAGGTGTTGTGAGTGGGTAGGAAAGAGAAAATGAGATAGAAAATAGTAAGGTGATAGTCGTTATAAGTGTTAAAAGTAAGTCTCATTAATAAATAAATATTATATACTTTCGTTCATAGAAAATGAGATTTATCAATAAGACGCTCTAGATGACAAAGTTGGTAAGATTATTCGGAATAGAAGTAGAGGGAGTATTGCGTTAAATTAAGGTCAAAATATGCATTTTGGTTAACGGAAGTTAGTCATGTAACTAACTCCGGGTAATATGTCATGTGAAATGATCAATTTCCCTAAAAAAAAAGATATCCATGATATATGACTTGGAAATATAATATCATTTTTTTTATTTGCAACAGATTATAAAAACAAATACTCCCTCCATCTCGAAAAATTTAGATCACTTTGACTTTAATGGTCAACTCAATTATAAAAACAAATACTTCCTCCGCCTCGAAAAATTTAGATCACTTTGACTTTAATGGTCAACTCAATCAAATTTTGATCTTAATTTTATGAAAATTTGGATATTTTTATTCAATTATAAAAATTGTTATTGTTTCACCATTAGAAATACTATCAATAACAATTTTTAGAATTTCATGAAAATATCTATATTTTTCTATAAAATTATTCATATTTATTTTATAGAAATATGTCAAAATTTGATTGAGTTGATTCTGCGAAATAAAGGGAGTGGTCGGATCTACACACTTTTATTTTTAAAAAGTATATTACAAAAGTAACAAAAATCCATGTCAGTTAAATTGTAAATTGAGATAAAGTCAGACAGTTGATATACACAACCGGACCACTTGCTTTTTTTTTTTTTCCAAAATAAAGGGAGTGATCGAATCTACACACTTTTATTTTTAAAAAGTATATTACAAAACTAACAAAAAACCATGTCAGTTAAATTGTAAATTAAGAGAAAGTCAGACAATCGGTACACACAACCGGACCACTTGCTTGTTTTCTTTTCATTTACATTTGAATTGAAAATCTTGGTACACGCCAATTTTCAAATAATAGTTATGTATACTATTACTACATTATTATACTCCCGTCCCGTCCCACGTGAATGAAATTTTTTAGTCAAATTGATTTAACTTTAATCAATAATTTAAATAAAAAATAGTGATTCTAATAAAAATTTAACTTTTTTATTATAACACAATTAATAATATTTTCAATAATGATTTTTACATTTTATAAGAATTATTATTTTCTATTTAAATTCATAGTTAAAATTATTGCAATTTTATTAAAAGTCTCGTGACTGAGGGAGCATGTATTGAAATAGAAACCGACAATCTACCGCCGTAGGATCAAACAAATTGAAAAGAAATTCAACGGCGATTTAAAATAAAAAAGGTTAAAACTGATTAATAATAGCCCTAAGATCGTAGCAGTTATGGATCGATCTGAGTCATACCTTCAGTGGTTTTATCCAGTGTGTATTATCTTTTTAGATTAAATCTCAACCCCTCTTTATCTTTTCTCAAGTTGAATCACAGCCACTCATTGTGTGACAATTATTCATGAGTTTTATTGTAATATAGATTACGTTTTTCATGAACGCAGTTAACACACTATTGATAAATCACACGTAAAGCCGTGTATACATCTTTTACGTTTATTATTTCTGAATAATTTTTTGTCTGTTGTTTCAAAAAAATAAAAAAATAACTTTCTTTTTCTGGCTATAATAATTAACAAAGGGTAAAAATGTTACTCCACCGTCCCAAAATGTTTATCTCATTTGACTTTTTTGTTGAACTTTACCACAAATATATGACAATTTAATTATGTTCATGAAATTTTAAAAATTCCTATTGATTCACCATTAATAATATTATCAACAACAACTTTTAAAATTTCATGAATATGATTAATCTCTTATAAATTTGTGGTCAAAGTTCAACAAAAAAGTCAAATGGAACAAATATTTTGAGACGGAGGAAATATTATTTTTTGTTTAATTTTAAAAGGGTGCGCCTACGCCCATTGTAATAATGTCCACTAAAGAATACTAGATATTTATAAATGAAATTATTAAAGGAAAAGGGGGGCATGCGACAGTTGGTGCGGCGCCTCAATTCGTGTGATGGGCACCTGAACCTCCATTTAATGTGATAAGTACAGGTCTGCCAGCTGATGTCAGAGCTCGTACGAAATCGTGCTCTACAAGATTGCTTGAAACCGGGAGTCTGTTATAAGATCGCGGTCAACGCGGACTGAAGGTGGCTCGGTATTAGAAGTGCCATGTCATTTAGTTCGGTTTAGACCTGAGCGATCTTGGGCCCGATTTGGAGGGTCCCTGCTTGGTGGCATGTAGCGGGCACGTGTATGGTGTTGGTAGAAATTGGTGGAAGGTCATGAAAGCCTCCCTGATAAGGTTTAAGTGGGCCCTATGGGCTGTCAAACCGTCAGCGCGTGTGGTACAGACGAGACGTTTGCGAATTTCAAAGGGCGCCATAAATGCTAACATGCATAAATTCAAAATTTAAAACTCCGTCGGTTCACCGCTCAATGGAATTGGTCGGGTAGCTAATCAATACGGGTTAACCCGAACCACCTCTGACCTATAAATAGGGAATCCTTCTTCCTTCACAATCTTTTATCACTCTTCGCTATCAGAGACTGCAACTTGGATTGAATGTGTGAATGATTGAATTTGGTTTAGCTCATGATCCGCGTGATTATTTGAGACCCAATAAATAATGCCATGTGGCATTGTTTTATTGGGTCTCAAATAATCACGCGAATCATGAGTTAAACCAAATTCAACCATTCACACATTCAATCCAACAGTCCACAATTCTTCTAAACAAAACCAATAATTTCTCTCCCTATTTCTCTCCTCATTTCTCTCTCTTTATTTCCAATTTATCAAAAAAAAAAACAAACCCACGCCTACCCGTCTTCTTCTCTCCCATTCTTCTCAACCGTCTTCTTCTCTCCGTCAAACAACCCACGCCTACCCGTCTCCCAACCTTTTTCCATTCTCCTTCATTGTCGCCGTCGCCATATTCCATGGATTTCGACGAACTAAAGCATCTACCCACTACCCTTCATCGTCTCCGGTGATGGCGATGACCACGGTGGATCTGCCGAGTCACCGGCCGTCCCCAACCCCTGGATCCGCTGTTCCCCTCCAACGTCTTCTTCTCTCTCTCCCCAACGCCGTCTTCTTCTCTCTCTCCCCCAACGCCGTCTTTTTCTCTCCCCTTCATCGTCTCCGGCGAGGGCCACCGGCTTGAGCAGTGACAAGTTCCAAATATTCGTGTCTACCCTCTTTCCCCTCTACGTCTTCTTCGCCGGAATCTGGAAATTAATGCCGATCTGAAACGCTATCCTCAACGTCTTCTTCGCCGGAATCTGGAAATTGATTTGTGTTGGTTGTGGATGGTGGTGGTGGAGCAAAGTGAAATTTTGAAAAATGTAAGGATTGATTTGAATATAAAAAAAGTTAAGTGACTGATTTGAGAATAAAAAACGTTAAGGGACTGATTTGAGAATAATAAAAGTTGAGGGATTGATTTGAGAATAAATATATATATATTTTTTAATATATATATATATATATATATATATATATATATATATATATATATATATATATATATATATATATATATATATATGTATAATTTTTTTTAATAAAAAATATCAAATTAGCGACGGAAATATTCGTCGGTAATTTGATATATCAAAAATAAAAAATATTGAAAAAAGAAAATATAAAAAAATTGTGAAAATTTGGAATAAATTTTAGCGACGAAAATTTCCGTCGTTAAATCCGTCGTTATTAATGTCGCCAATACATTAATTTTGTAGTTCCTCTTCAACATTTAGCGACGGTTTTTGGGTTTTAGCGACGGAATTATCCGTCGTTACCTTAACGACAGCCCAAAAATCTGTCGTTAATATTTAGCGACAGATTTTTCCGTCGCTAATCCGTCGCTAAATGCCTTTAACGACATATTTTTGGCTTTTAGCGATGAACTTTTCCGTCGCTAAAACCTGTTTTTCTTGTAGTGTAGGTGAAACTCCCTAGACTTCTTTAGATAATTTTCTGTGAGATATGACTGGGGAAATCGGGTCCCACCCCGGTTGTGGGAGGCCAGGAGGAGTGTATATATGAATGGGGAAATGCTAGTTCTAAGGGATCATACCCGACTAAGAAATTTTGTTATGTGGGTGTTGTGCAGGTTGCACCGAGATCGAGATCAGGCCTTGAACGCCTAATAACTTGTGAGAAGAGCTCGTGTAGATCATATGGCTCGATTTGAGACTGAATGGGAGAAGGTGGAACCCCCTGATGCCTCAACTAAGCCTGCGGCTAACTTGGCTCTTGTGGAGCCCGCGTCCCCTTTGGCTGTGGTGGAACCTGTGGCATCACTTGAAACCCAGCTTAGGGTTGTAATTGACTTTGGTAGCATCGGGGATAAGGTTGTTTATCTGGATGAGCTTGAGATGGGGGAGGCTCGTTTCTTTGCCTCTGACTCTTCCTTAGATCAATTTTGGTCCGGAATTAGCTCTGGAACTGAGAATGATGATAGGGAGATCGCAGACCGTATGGCGGTGGATAGTGCTCAGAGGGCCGTGGAGATCGTGAACGTCTTTCCTGAGGGCCATGTGGGGACCACATCTGCTCGCGAGCAGTGTCAACATGGTGCATCCACTTTTGGGATTATGACCGCGGCTCGCCCTTCGAAGAAGAAGACTACAACCCGTAAGGCTTTAGATGACGATCTGGCCTCTACCTTTAATATTGATTTAAACATTTTTTTCTGTTCGCGGGCTGCAGGAGGTCGAGCAGAATGAACGCCTTAGTCCCGAGACTTTTTGAGATCCGGGACAGCAATAGGGAGTACGTCTTTTTCGGGGCCCAATTTGAGAATGGACTTAGACTTCCTCTTGACCCCTTTATCTTTCAATTCCTCTCTTTCAATAACTGCTTACCCATGCACCTTACTCCAAACACCATCTATGCCTTAGTATCATTCATTGCAGTGAGTAAGGTATTAGGTTATGCGCCCACCCTTTCTGGGCTATACACTTTCTACAGGATAGGCGCGATTTGCGAACTGCCAGAGTGGATCAGCCTATTTTTGTTTTCTTTCTTTTCTGTCTATAAACTTGTCCTTTTTCATAATCAATTTTGGTCTTAACTTTATTTCTTTTCCTCTTGTCCAGATCACGAAGATATTACGATGGCCCCCAAGGTTTAAGCTGCTGAGTTCAAGGCTGCTAGAGCGCGCCAACTTGTTTTTCAAAATAAAGCAAGGCAAGAAAAGCTTCAAGGGGTAGCCGCCTACGGTGTGGTGTTGCCCGTAACTGACCGGGTATCTGGGGAGCTCTTGGCCGCAGGCCGCGGTATTCCCCGAACTAAGTACCTCCCTATGCGGGATCCAATTGGCCAAGGTTGCGGGGATGCTAGTGATCGTGTTGCTCCCACCTCTCAGACTGAAAAGGCTGATATGGGGAGGAAGAGGCCTCAGCTCGGGGTGGAGGACTCCGAAAAAGATAAGCAACCCAGGATTTAAGGCCCTGAGTGTTGGGTTTTATGGGTCCATGCGCAGCGGAATAAGCATCTAAATAACACAAAATCCAAGCCCTAAGATCCGTTCTATACAATTAAATTGAATTTCTATGAGATAGAATTTACCAACCTTTATTGCTTTTCGGTCTTGAGCTATCGAACAATTTATCGGTGTGATTTTGAATCACAATCTTCAATTCAATCTTCGGATTGGAACTCTAGGCCTTGATCGTCAAACGAGCGAAGACCCTCTATTGTTGTATCCACACGTAAGAATGAACCAAGAACGGTTCTTGAGAATTGCTAGATTCTTAAACCTTGGAGAGAATATTGAGAAACCTTTTGCTTTGAATTTTCTATTGAAAATTTCGGCTCTCTAATTAGGGTTTACAGACTTAATATTTATACTACATTAGTATATGTATTTGTTTCCTAATCAAATTAGGAAACTGTCTGTCAAACCGCCTCAGGCATGAAGTCTCGCACGACCATACGAGTCTTCTAGACAAGAAGTGTCGCACGACCATACAAGTCCTCTGGACAAGTTATGTCGCTCTACAACATATGTTGTCGCGCTACAACTTATGCCTGATGAGGAACTTTCAATATTCTTCCTTGGTTTAACCAATTCATTCTACTTGTGTGTGACCCAATAGGATTATATTATGTTGGCAATGAGCTCGATCAAATCGACCCTCATAAGACATAAGCGGACTCTAGCAAGCCATTATGTCTACCCAAATAATATAACGTAAGAGTTCACGTTTCCAATGGTACACTTCCATTTCTCCCTTTGTCTCACGATGTTATATTGAACACAAGTCATGGTCCACGTCAACTTGTATCTGTTCAATGCTTTCTCGATCTTGAGTATAATGATAGTCCAATCATATTGGGGTGTGGCCACACTCTTTCATCATTATCACTCATCGAGGGGCCCAAGTAAACATCTCTCTTTCGAGGGACAAATTCCATCTTGACTTATCATCCTTCCCATCATGAATCCGATCATGCCAAAGATAGCCTTTATAAATATCGTGTTAAGATATCGTTTGACTAAAATCAAACATGACTTTCATCATATGTAAGGTCATGATAATCTCTGGTCTAGGGACTAAATGAAGTGACCATATGAGATTTAATTATGACATTTGACCATGACATAAATCTCATATGGGTCAAGTCCAGTCACTTGTTCTCTAACAAGTACCCATAATTTCAATGTGCATCTCTATGCATATAATCATCATATGATTATCCATTGACAATTATACTAATTATTCTCTTAATAATCAGGGACGGAGATTATTACAATAAATATGCAAACTATATAATAATCAAATAATAAACTCAAATGATAAAGATGATACATAACGGTTCTCAGTTAAACATAACTAAAGCCTAGAGCATTACACCAACACTGAGGTTATGAGTTCTGGGACCCCACTAGCTCGCCAGTCAGATCGAGCTCAATATGCGAAAATGCCTATCCTTTAGCCAACATTGATAGCAGGGTACGGGCTTGGGAGCTGAGTACAATCTGGGGAAAGTTCCTTTTATCCAGGGCGTGGACTTATATTCCCGTAGGGGAAATAATTTGGTGTTAGGGTTTGGCCTCTTAAACAGGCTATACAACAACAACAACAACAAAGCCTTAGTCCCAAAATAATTTGGGATCGGCTAACATGAATCCTCATATGTTACCGTGAAAAAAAAAGAATAATAAAAAAAATAATAAAAAAAATAAAAATAAAAAATCAACCCCCGACATGGATTTTTGCCCTCCACTCCGGCCTCTTCAACACCATACTTTCATCCACTCCAAGTAAATTCATATCATTTTTAATTACTCTAATTCAAGTTTGTTTGGGTCTTCCCCTACCCCTCGCCATTTTATCATTTCTCCACTGTTCCGGCCTCCTAACCGGTGCATCACTCGGTCTCCTTCTCACATGTCCAAACCACCGTAGACGATTTTCCCTCATTTTATCCTCAATGGGCGCAACTCCTACTTTACCTCTGATCACCTCATTCCCCAATCGATCCTTTCTTGTATGACCGCACATCCATCGAAGCATACGCATCTCCGCCACATTCATCTTATGCACGTGACACTGTTTCACGGCCCAACATTCGGTGCCATAAAGCAATGCCGGCCTAATTGCCGTGCGGTAGAATTTTCCCTTTAATCTATTGGGCATGCCGCGATCACATAGAAACCCTGTAGCACTCTTCCACTTCAACCAACCTGCTTTAATCCTATGAGCCACATCTCCATCTAATTCTCCATCCTTTTGGATAATGGATCCAAGATAGCGAAAAAACTCAGAAGCTTGGATAATATTTCCATCAAATGTGACCGCCCCTGCCTCCCTACTTCCAACTCTGCTAAACTTACACTCCAAATATTCAGTCTTGCTTCTGCTTAATCGAAAACCTCGAGATTCCAAAGTGTGTCTCCACAACTCCAATTTACTTTCAACACCCTCAACGTATCTGTCATGGCAGGAAATATCGGTTTGATGGCCACAACAGATATTCTTTTTCCTTTACAATATTCCCATTTATTTTTCTTCTTTTTGCATTTTCCTTACTCTCGTTTTTTCTCCATCTTAGATGGCCAATGATGCCATACGGTTGAGAGAGATCACCGATGAGCAGGCCGCGGTCATCACCGAAAAACAAGGATTTAGGGAAATCTCTTGAGGATGTCCAGCTCTTAACTTTACTCTGACCGAGAAGGAGTCTGATTTGAAACAGGTTTACGGGAAGCTGGATGCCTCCCTCAAATGCTTGGATAAATCCAAGGGGCAGCGGGATGAATTCTGTACTTAAAAAGGAGAGGCTGGAGACCAAGAATAAGGAGTATTCAAAGAGTCTGGAGGCGATACAAGCGCAGGTCAAAACTTTATAGACAAAGCTTGATAAGCAATTTGATAAGCTCGTAAAGCTTAGAGAGTTTTGCTTGGAGAAGGACGCTGCGCTTGACCAATTAAGGAAGGAAGCTGTGGAAAAGTTCAAAAATACACAGGAATTCAAGCTCAATGCTTCTACCACATCCTCATATTTAGGTATGTTAAGAGATGATCCAATTGTAAAACAACTACAAGATGAGGTGAAAGAGCTACGCGAGAAGCTTGGTGAGAAGACTAGTCACTTTGATGCATTACAAGCTCAGTTTGATACATTGCAATCTCATTTTGCTATGTTGTGTGGACATATTGGCTACTCACTTCCTTTTATAGCTCCAACAAGTCAAGCTACTACAACAGTTTCTACGCCTTCACCAACAAATGCACCAACAAATACAGAAGCATACATTCCATCATTTGACTCATTTTGGGGGTAAATTTGGAGAATCTTGACATGGATTTCATTTAGTTTTTTTTTTCTTATTAGAACAGGATAATCTAGTCATTGGGGAGTTGAACGAATTTTTTCTCAAATAATACTTTTTTAAAATTTTATTTATCAAAATGACTTACTGTTCAAACTTTTTCCCAAAATGTCCCATTTTTTGAAAACTCGCTACACCGTGTAGCGAGTTTATAATTTTTCAATTAAAATCGCTACACGGTGTAGCGATTTTAAATTTATTAAATTTTATTTAATATTTATGTTAAAAAAAAAAAAAAAAAAAAAAAAAAAAACCAAATTTGAAATCGCTACAGGGTGTAGCGATTTCAAATTGGCACATTTCTTCCTTGAACCAAACAAACAACAAAGTCCACCACGCACACTCAATAATAATAATAATACTAATAATAATAAGTACTTTCTCCGACTCTAAATTACAAAATAATAATATAAAAATTATATATTAATAATAAAGAAAACTAAATAGAAATATTATTTTTTTCATCTCAAATAAATATTTTAAAAAATGTACTTCTATAAAAAAAATATTTTTCATTTCAAAAATAAATATTTCTTTCGACTCAAAATGAATAACCAAAAAATAATACTACATTTTTTGTCCAAAATGAGCATTACTTCCTTCGTCTCAATGAATATTTTATAAAATAATACTCTCATTTGCCTCAAAAATTAATATCATATTTTGAGACGAAGCACTAACATTACAAACATTAATTTTAGAGGCGAATGAAGTAGTATTAATTTTTAAAATATTCATTGAGATGAAGGAAGTAATGCTCATTTTTTTAGATAAAAAATGTAGTATTATTTTTTGGTTATTCATTTTGAGTCGAAAGAAATATTTATTTTTGAAATGAAAAATATTTTCTTTATAGAAATACATTTTTTAAAATATTTATTTGAGATGGAAAAAATAATATTTCTATTTAGTTTTCTTTATTATTAATATATAATTTTTATATTATTATTTTGTAATTTAGAGTCGGAGGAAGTACTTATTATTATTAGTATTATTATTAGTATTGAGTGTGCGTGGTGGACTTTGTTGTTTGTTTGGTTCAGGAAGAAATGTGCCAATTTGAAATCGCTACACCCTGTAGCGATTTCAAATTTGGTTTTTTTTTTTTTTTAAAGCATAAATATTAAATAAAATTTAGTAAATTTAAAATCGCTACACCGTGTAGCGATTTTAATTGAAAAATTATAAACTCGCTACACGGTGTAGCGAGTTTTCAAAAAATGGGACATTTTGGGAAAAAGTTTGAACAGTAAGTCATTTTGATAAATAAAATTTTAAAAAAGTATTATTTGAGAAAAAATTCGGAGTTGAACCATCTTGAGTTAGTATATGTTTTAAATGTTTAGATTTGTTTTTATATTAGTACAGGCTAGGATAATTTAGATTTGTTGAACCATTTAGTTATATGACTTGCTTGTTGATGGTTTTGTGTTTACCAGTATTTAATTTTTAGTTAGTATACAAAACTTGCAAAGGTATTTTTATATATTTCATAATTGCATTTATTATTATTATTATTATTATTATTATTATTATTATTATTATTATTATTATTATTATTATTATTATTATTATTATTATTATTATTATTATTATTATTATTATTATTATTATTATTATTATTATTATTATTATTGTTGAGAATATGAATGGTATTGGTATTGAAAAAATGTATAATTTTGTGACTAAAGAGTGTGACGGGTAATTTTACTAATCTGACTTTTGTGACAACAAATGTCACAGCCACCAGGGGTCCTAAAATTCAAATTTTAAAATATTTGACGGAAAAATTTGAACTTTAAACTATATATCGTGACGCAAATTTTAGTTTTCAAAAAAAATAATGTGACAGAGTTTGCCACGGACAGCCCGTCTTAAACAGTGTGACGGCACCGTCCCAAACATGCATTTGTGACTAGGGAATGGGTGACAGACATCGAGACGGAGAAAGTTGTCACAAATCCACTAATGTGACAGAATATTTTGATTTATTACGGAATTTGACCGTCCCCCAAAGCTCATTTTCTTGTAGTGGGAACTTAGCGGTCACGAGCAAATTCACAATCGAACATCACAATCGAACAGTTGGTTATTATTGGCTCTCTATTGCAAGTTGCAACTGATTTAGAATGTATTCACGGTCATGCCTTACTTCCTTTGCCCGAGGATGATGTCAAAATTTATCTCCTCGGAAAAGTAACCCATATACGGCCTCTTCAATCTTTATTCAATCAATCAATAATAATAATAATAAAAAGATGATGGAAAGAAATATTACTAAGTGCACACGTTATTCCATTGCTCCCATATTCACAGAACAGTACGTAGGATAAATCTCTCATTCTGATGGAAGCATGCAGCTGATTCCATGGTTGATTATTGTAATGTTTCACAGCATGTCACCATTTGTTTTTCAGAAAGCTGTTAACTTTCTTGGTCATGCAAATATTGTTGAGAGAATGTGTATTCATATGTATATGCAATATAAAGATATTATCCGAGAAAGAGCAATTTTTGAGGGTCTCATTGACCCAAATGAAGCTTTCAACACTCGTGTTCCATTTGAGGGCAAAGATTGGAAAGATGCTATTGTCGTCTCTCAAGGAAAGCAAGTCGAAAGGGGGAATACAATATTTGGCTTTGGGAAGGGTGGAAGACCCCTGCTTAATCTAACAACCAGCCGCACCCATGCATCCTCACTTTGCAATTCGACTTCAATACTTTCAATTAGTTCCAAGTCCATAAAGGAACAACAATTAGATGTTGGAAAAATTCGTTATATGTGAAGGAAATTGTGTATTTTCCTTACATGAATCGTTTGTCGTTTGACAAAGATTATTGTGGGTTCATGTTCCATGTTGTGAGAACATGAAAATGAAATATCTAGATGTCCAATTTGGTATTGGATAAGAAAGATATGATAGCTCAAAGTTGATGGGTTGAAAGTGTAACTTTTGAAACTTCATCAAAATATTGATGTTCCATAAATCCAAATTATTAAGGGATTAATTGGATATTGATGATGTTCCATAAATCCAAATTATTAGGGATTAATTGAATATTGATGTTCCATAAATCCAAATTATTAAGGAATTAATTGGATACATACCAAGAGTCTTGGGGTTACAAATTGAAAGGACCTTCATATAAAATCCTAGGACTTTTGGTGGAGCTAAATGAGAGTTACCCACAACAAGAAACTAGAATGTTTTTTCATCAATCTTTCCACCCTCTCTCTTGCAATTCGTTATCTTCTTCCTTTGGCCTCCTCGAGAAATATCCATGGTGATTTTGTCCAAGCATAGGGAAATTCGCCGAAAAACTTTAAGTGCAAAGTTGTTTCGGTTCATCCGTTTTATCCTGGGAGACTAACGTCCATTGAAGACCTCGAGCACTCGTAGTGAGGGGGCGAATTAGTCTTAAGGAGAGTGTGTCACACACGACTCGGATTCAAGCAAATTCAAGATGAAGATTCAAGGATGTTACAGCACGGATTCAAGCAAACTCAAGACAATGAATTTACGGTTTCACTACTACATTTCTGACCTAATGTAACGCCAATTTTCGTTGCATTAGGGCCCAAAAACCGTTACATTAGGCCTAATGTAACGCCAAATGGCCGTTGCATTCTCTTGCGTTGCATTAGGTCTAATGCAACGACATAGTAAGCTAATGTAACGCCAGAGCTTTGGAACGCCAAATACCTGATGCAACGCCAATTTTAAAACTATATGAACACCTAATGCAACGGCAAAAAGAACCTAATGCAACGCCAATTTAAAAAGTGGTTGAATACCTAATGTAACGCCAAAAATTAGATGAGCCCCTAAAATTTATTACATAATTTCACAATTTTATTAATTTTTTTAATTTTCTTTTTTCAATATATATATATATATATATATATATATATTTATAATTTATATATATATATTATTTTAGTAGCATTATTATATTTATACTAAAAGCTAAATGTTTCTTTTTTAAGCAATAAAATTTTATTCCATTCATTTTAAAAATCATTACATACATAGAAAGATAAAACTCATTTACAATTTCTTTTACCCCCTTCCACAAAAAAAAAAAAAAAAAAAAAAAACAAATAATAATAAAAAAAAAATCAAACAGTCTTCCTTCACATCTCCAGTCTTCCACCGTTAACCCTCTCTCTCTCTACCCATCACCGCACCAAACCTCACCCAAATCAACCGATCTAACCTCTCTCCCACTCCGGCCAAACAACAATCAATTCCCTTGCTCTCGAAACCTATTCCCCGGCGATCCTCGGCTTCCTCACCGGTGGAAGTTCAACCACGACCATCGCCGTCCCCGAATCCGTCAACAACAACCGCAAGCACCCTCTCTCTCTCTACGTAATTCCGGCCAAGCTCCTTCACCGTTCTCTCCCTAAACCGTTCGTCACCATCACCGGAGCAATTGTTCACCACCGCCATCCTCAACCAAACCAACAACGCCAAGCCGACAACCTCTCCTCTGTTCCCGAGCCTCAGGCCTTGTTCCGATCCTGCGCATCTCCTTGTTCAATTGATAGTCTTGAAGAGTTCGGAGGTGGTGCCGCCGCCGATGAAGGCTGGAGATGTGAAGGATGCCGCCGATTAAACCGGCGACCGCAGCGGTGGTTGTGTAGTGTGGCGGAGGAAGGAGAAGGGGTGGGTGAGTTACTGCATTCAAAATGGGTTTGGGATTGTTTTTGGGATAAGATGTAGGGATAGAGAGGGGTAGGTTTTAAATGAATTGGTTGGGTAATTGTGAGCGATTGATATTAATGAAATGAATGGTTGAGATCAAATAGTGGATACATTATGAGGATCCATGTGCACATATAACAACCAATGGGTAAATGACACCTCACATGCTTTTAATTTTAGTTATTATTTCTAGTGTTATTAGTAATATCACATATTTATAATATTAATTAGATATGATAATATTGATACTTAGTTTTTAAAAAAATATTTAACTCATTTAAAAATTAATAAAATTATTTAATAGTAATAATTGTATAATTAATGTAAACACTAAATACTACAATAATACTTTTTAATAACATAATAATAATAATTGATAAACCTCATACGTATATAACATTTTGAAAAAAACTTTCTTACTAAAAAAAATCTAAAACATTTAAATATATTTAAAAAAAATACTCATAGTGAAGGATATTGTTTGTCCCTCATTTCTTAATTATACCATCATTTGTTTAGTTAATTTATAATTTTTTGAAAAAAACTTTATTACTAAAAAAAGTTTAAAACATTTATATCTATTCAAGTAAAAAATTTAAAAAAATATACTCATAGTGAAGAATATTGTCCGTCCCTTATTTATTTATTATACTATCATTTGTTTAGTTACTTTCTAACTTTTTTTAAATATTTTTTTTTGAAAAAAACTTTCTTACTTAAAAAGGTCTAAAATATTTATCTCTATTTAAAAAAAATATAAAAAAAATACTCATAGTGAAGGATATATTGTCTGTCCCTCATTTATTTAGTTAATTTCTAACTTATTTTATATATATATACTCCCTCCGTCTCACGTTAGTTGAGACTAACTTTTTGGGCACACCAATTAAGGAAAAGTAAGTGAGAGAAAAAGTGAAAGAAAATGTTGTGAGTATGAATTAAAAATTAAATAGGAGAGAATGAGAGGGAGGAATAGTTAGGAGAGAGAATGTTGTGAGTATAAAGTGAAATATGAGAGAGAATGAGTGGGGTAAATAGTGAAGATTCCTTTGCCATTTTGGGCGGAGTAACTAGTTGGACGGACCCCAAAAGAAAAGAAGTCTCAACTAACGTGACGGAGAGAGTATATTTTAAAAAAACTTCCCAAAAAAGGTCTAAAAGGTCTAAATTCAATTAAATATTCAAAAAATAATATTAAAAAATAATAATAATAATAACTAATAATATTACATAATAACATAGTATATTTACGGATATACTTTATAGTATATATCGCCACTATATATAATATATATGCCACTATAAGGTATACCCTATATATAAGGTATACCACATACCCTATAGGGTATACCCTATACCACATATATCACTATACCTTATACTATACCTATACCATAGGGTATACCATCTATATATGGTATACCTTATACCTTATACTATACCCTATGCCATATGCCCTATACCTTATACCCTATACCCTATAGCCTATACCCTATATCCTATACCCTATGCCCTATACCGTATACCCTATATCATATGCCATATAGGGTATACCCTATAAGTATACCCTATACCATATGCCCTAAACCTTATACTCCTATACCCATAGGGTATACCATATACCCTATACCATATATGGTATACCCTGTACCCTATAGATACTATACCACATAAATTTATATGGTATACCACTATATCATATGACCTATGCCCTGGTACCTTATACCCTATACCCTATAGGGTATACCCTATACCATATGCCCTATGCCCTATACCTTATACCACTATACCCTATATCCTATACCCTATATCCTATAGGGTATACCTATGCCCTATAGGGTATATCCTGTACCATATGCCCTATACCCAATGTCCTATATCCTATGTGGTATACTCCTATACCCATAAAGGTATACCCTATACCATATGCCTCTATATCCTATACCCTATATCCTATACCCTATATCCTATCGGGTATACCCTATACCATACCTATAGATACATATACCATATACCCTATACCATATACCCTATACCCTATATGGTATACCCTATACCATACGCCCTGCGCCCTATACCTTATACCCTATACCCTATAGGGTATACCCTATACCCTATAGGGTATACCCTATACCATATGCCCTATGCCCTATACCTTATACCCTATACCCTATATCCTATACCCTATATCCTATAGGGTATACCCTATACCAAATGCCCTATACCCTATGCCTTATATCCTATAAAGGGTATACCCTATACCCTATAGGGTATACCATATACCATATGCCCTATATCCTATACCACTATACCCTATAGGGTATACCTCTATACCCTATAGGGTATACCCTATACCATATGCCTCTATGCCTTATAGGTTATATATACCTATACCTATAGGGTATACCCTATACCCTATAGGGTATACCCTATACCATATGACCTATGCCCTATACCTTATACCTTATACCCTATAGGGTATACCCTATACCATATGCCCTATACCTTATATCCTATACCCTATAGGGTATACCCTATACCCTATAGGGTATACCCTATACCATATGACCTATGTCCTATACCTTATACCCTATACCCTATAGGGTATACCCTATACCATATGCCCTATGCCCTATACCTTATACCCTATACCCTATATCCTATACCCTATATCCTATAGGGTATACCTTATACCCTATAAAGGGTATACCCTATACCATATGCCCTATACCCTATGCCCTATATCCTATAGGGTATACCCTATACCCTATAGGGTATACCCTATACCATATGCCCTATATCCTATACCCTATATCCTATTGGGTATACCCTATACCCTATAGGGTATACCCTATACCATATGCCTATACCCTATAGGGTATACCCTATACCATATGCCCTATACCTTATACCATATACCCTATACCCTATACCCTATAGGGTATACCCTATACCCTATAGGGTATACCCTATACCATATGCCCTATACCCTATAGGATATAGATTATAGGGTATAGTGTATAGGGCATAGGGTATAGGGTATAGGATATAGTGTATAGGGTATAGGGTATAGTGTATAGGGTATAGAGTATATGGTATAGGGTATAGGGTATATGGTAAAGTGTATAGGGTATAGTGTATAGGGTATAGGGTATAGGGTATAGGGTATAGGGTATAGGGTATAGGATATAGGTTATAGAGTATAATGTATAGGGCATAGGGTATAGGGTATAGTGTATAGGGTATAGGGTATAGGGTATATGGTATAGGGTATAGGGTATATGGTATAGGATATAGGTTATAGGGTATAGGTTATAGGATTTTGGCGTTGCATTAGTAATTTAGGCGTTACATTAGGATTTTGGCGTTGCATTAGTAATTTAGGCGTTACATTAGGATTTTGGCGTTGCATTAGACTCGTTACATTAGCTCTGGCGTTGCATTAGATGCGTTACATTAGCTCTGGCGTTGCATTAGACTCGTTACATTAGCTCTGGCGTTGCATTAGCCGTTACATTAGCTCTGGCGTTGCATTAGATGCGTTACATTAGCTCTGGCGTTGCATTAGATGCGTTACATTAGCTCTTGGCGTTACATTAGATGCGTTACATTAGGTCAGAAATGTAGTAGTGTTTTCTCTTTATTATTTTTATGTTGTATATTATATTTCAATTCATTGTAATTCTTTTCTCATTTGTGCTCGATTGTATAGATTTTGTCTAACAATCTTAAGACTAATTCTCCTATTTGAGAAAGAATTACAGATTTGAAAAATCCGGTGGATCAATGACCACAAGAGAAAAGATGTAAAGAGATGGCAAAAAGAGATGGAAAATTGAAGGAAAAGAAGCAAATTTCCAGTACAGATTTTCTATGACCATCTGTGGAAAAACTCCATTTTTCGGTTCTTTAACCGTTGGATCGAGCTCAAATTTGGTGGGCATGTTCCTGACTCATAGAAGAATATTCTGGACGGTGGGATCGGAAAGTTATTATGTGAAGATGGAGATAAAAATTCCAGAACAGAACAGTTTTTAAGGCTAAATTAATTACTTGAACTTATAGTGAATTAACGGATGAACATCGAGGATGTTGAAACGATTGTGTAAAATAGTTGTGGTGATGCCACTTCTAGTGTTTATACAATGGATGATAGATCTCTTATGGTTCATGGAAATCATAGTGAGAATTTTTTTTTTGAAAGTTCGTTTGAACTAAATTGAGGAAATGAACGATTAAAGATGTCATCTTTAACGTTCTTATGGTTCACAAGAATCATATTGTGAAATGAATAGTTCATTGGAACTATGTTGAGAAAATGAACGGGTAAAGATTTAGTCTTTAACGTTGCATTTTATAAATGAAAAATTCGTTGGAACTAAGTTGAGAAAATTAACGGGTAAAGAAGTAATCTTTAACGTTAACGAAAAGTTCGTTGAACTAAGTTGAGAAGATGAACGTTGAAAGATGTATTTCTTTAACGTTGCATATTTTCAATAATCTATTGACAAAGATGATAGGGCTTCTTGAACGGAGTTGTTAAATCCTATTAGTGTCAATAGTGATAAAAGTAACAAAAATAAAAATGGAGCTTCTTGAAAGAAGTTGTTAAATTCCATTGTTGTGAACATTGAAAAATGTTACAAGAACAAAAACCATAGGGCTTCTTGAAAGAAGTTGTTAAAACCTATTGGGAGAATATGTGACTAATGTCATAAAGATAAAAATAATAAGACTTCTTGAAGAAAGTTGTTAAATCTTATTGTTGGTGATGATGGCAAATCTATATATATATATTAAAGTTGGTGAGGAGAGTTATGGCTTCGCCACGTGGACAAGTTTGGACAAACTCTTGATTTTGGAGAAGCCACGTCATCACTATCCTAAAATCTATATGACTTTTGATATTTTTCTTATTAGCTAATACTATTAGTTAATAATAATAGTTATTATATAGGTTAACTATTACTATTAATAGTATTAGTTAACTATAATAGTTACTTTATATGTTAACTATTACTATTAATTGTATTAGTTAACTATAATAGTTACTATATATGTTAACTATTACTATTAATAGTATTAGTTAACTATAATAGTTACTTTATAAGTTAACTATTACTATTAATTGTATTAGTTAACTATAATAGTTACTATATATATTAACTATTACTATTAATTGTATTAGTTAACTATAATAGTTACTATATAAGTTAACTATTACTATTAATAGTATTAGTTAACTATAATAGTTAATATATATGTTAACTATTACTATTAATAGTATTAGTTAACCATAATAGTTACTATAAATGCTAACTATTATTATAAATAGTATAATTTACTATATAGGCTAAGTAATAGTATTATAGTTACAATATATGTTAACTATTACTATTAATAATATTAGTTAATCATAATAGTTACTATATATATATATATATATCAAAGTAGGTCGTTAATAATACCAATGAGCATTAATTATCTTAAAGATGTACTTTTCTCGGAAAGGTTAAGGGTTTGAACCCCTACATTGTATTTAAAATGTTGTAATTTGAAAAGAAATAGGTCGTTAGTTTTTTCATTCACTTTGTTAACGTCCATAAAAAATGTTGCATACTGACATAAATTTTGACATAAAAAATAAATGACATAAAGTATGATCAAAAATAAAATAGCAAAAATTGCTACATTGTTAGTCACAATGCAATTCCTATTAAACTTATGTGCAACAAAGTTATTAAAATTGAACACAATTTTTCTAACTTTATAAATGTTAATGTTTTGATTAATTTATAATATACTTATATTATAAAAAATAAATCATGATATTAGCAAATTAGCTTCCCGTACGGAGCACGGGTTACCTACTAATTTAATAAAAAGTTAGGCAAAGTATCAAATTTGATACCTTGATTTCACTTTGCCAAGTATTATCTTTTTATATCATTTAATTATTTATTTATTTATTTAACATTTACATTTTATTTTATTTTATTTTTATTTTGCTTTTTATATATTTAGAGAGCACAAAAATTAATTCTTAATTTGTCAATGGAAAAGAATATATTTTTTTATATATTTAGTAAACATATTTTAGTTTATTTTAATACAATTAGTCTTCAATTATTATTTAACATTATTTATAACTAGTAACACAAAATATTTAGAATGAAAACTTCTAAAAGAAATTGTGTATTTTGTAAATGAGAATGTGATTTTTCTCTAATTTAGAGGTGCTCCAAGATGAAACCTTTAAAGTTTTGAAATAATTAACCTTCAATTATAATTCCATTAAGGAATTTAGAGGTTTATAAATATGAGTGGTTATAAGAAATAAATTGTGTTAATTCTCCTATTGAATTAGCAATTTATTCTTGAAGTTAATTCTCTAATTAATTTAGAGAGTTATATTTTTAACAACAAAGTTATAATTGTTAAAAATTAAAGCCAATGATTGGGTTGTGTAGAGACAAATCTCTAATGGAATGTGATTGTTCCAAATATATCGGATCACCATAGTGAGAAGTTAGAAAATTTTGTTGGCCTCGACTTTAAGTGATGGCAACAAAATATGTTCTACTTGACCACCTTGAACTTAGAGAGATTTCTTTTGGAAGATCCTACAAAGTTGGGTGAAAATGTGATGGATGTTCAAGCCGTGAGTGCGGTTGAAGCATGTGAATTTTCTTTATCGAAACTATATACTTAATGAATTGTCGGATTCATTATAAATCATATATAGTACCGAGAAAATGGCAAAACATTTGTGGGAGTCGTTGAACTATAAATATAAAATCGAGAATACGGGTACATTGAAAATCATCGTAATCCGCTTTCTTGATTTTAAATAGTGGACTCCATAAATGAAATTAAAAATCATATGGAAGAAGTGGAAATAGTTTTCCATGAAAAACCATGAAAAGTTAAATGAAAGAATTGAAAATGGTCTTTCATGAAAACCATACCGAATGGATGGTGTTGAGTGAAATTATCAAGTGATGACAATAATTGAGAAATTGCTTTCCACTTGAAAATATTTTTAAAATCACCTCAAACATAATGAATGGAAATGAATGTTGAGGTGTGTGCTATTCGTCTTTGTGATGGAAAAGAGAATAGAACTTTGGAGAAAAAGTTGTCTAACATTTCTTTTGGCGAAAGCAAATGTGATGAAGCATGTCTAAATGCTTAATACAAAGACAAAGTGGGTCAAACTTGTTTGAATTCTCAAAATCATTTGAAAAGTCAAACGTGTTTAAAAAGCCAAACTTGTTTGAAAAAGTCAAGCATATATCTTGTGTCTTGAGTGGCAATTGTGATGTCATTAAGAATGAAATTCATGATGTTTGAATGAATGAAATGAAAGGGTATTCAAGTGATTAATAATGAGAATGAACTTTTTATAGTCAAACAAGACTTATCAAATATATGCTTGAAGCTATAATCAAGTCATATTGATGCTTGAGGTGTGAATGTTATTCACTAGATGATGGTAAAATGTAAGTTTTTACCTTTAACATTGCTTGCTAAAAAGTAAAATGATGAATCTTATATCTTTAAAGAAAAAGTTGGAAATCAACTTAATAAAGAGGTAGTGATAAAACACAACTAAATATAGTTTGTGTATATGTTACACTAAATACTATGGATTGCATATGGTTGGGTATGCTTACAATAGTTGTGATTATAGAATTTGTGTTTATGAATTCAAGATTCAATAATGGAATCATGAAGCACTTTTCTTTAAGAATATGTTTCCGTATAAATTAAAAGATGAGGCAAACTCATTTAAACGGATTCATGATTCAATAGAAGAAGAAGAAACTTATCATAAGGAATGATAAAGAAGAGGCATGACCTCAACATAGCAAATGAGGTAGGATAAGAAAATTATATGGCCCGGATTTTCTAACCTCCATGATAGAAAGTGAATCACAAAGTTATAAAGACATTGAGCTCTTTGGAAGGATCTTTGTGGAAATAGGCCATTAAAAGTAAGATTGATTCCATCTTGGAAAATCACACTTGGAAACTAGTGGATTTACCTCCGAGTAGTAAATCACTAGCATAAAAGTGAATTTTCAAAAAGAAAATGAAGACCGATGAAACAATCAATGAGTACAAGGCTAGACTTGTAATTGAGGATTACAAGAAAAATGAAGACCTTGATTACTTTTATACTTATTCTCTCATCACGAGAATAAAGAGTTGTATTTGCAATTGCTGCATAGCAAAAATTTGAAATACATCAAATGGATGTAAATAATTTGAAATACATCAAATTGATGTAAATAACCTTTCTAAATGTCGATTTAGAAGAGAAAATTTACATAGAACAATTCGTGGGGTTTGTTGTATATGATCAATGAAACAAAGTGTCCACAATGTACACCATGATCAAATGGTGTTAATAATGAAAATTGGCATTGTTGCTAATTTTAGGACTACCCTGAAAATGTGGGGGTGAGTATACTTTGGAAAATAATTACCTTTTCGAAAGGTTTCCCAAAAAAAACAATGAAATGTCCATATGAAATATGAAAACGTAGGCCTACGTACACTTGTGAATGTGGGGGTGCTTCGCAAAGTAGAAAGTCCAATTACCAAATAAATTGAAATTGGTTAATAAATGGTGGATTATGTTTCAGATCAATGGAAATCATGTATTGATGTCAAATTCATAGAAGTGAATAAACGATACTTTGAATGAAATAGATCAAAGTATTGAAACGGTTCATGAAATGGAACCTAGAAGGAAATGTGCTAGTTTGTAAAGCCTTGTATGACTTGAGACAAGTACAAAGAGGACATCAAAGGTTTGATTGTGTGGATATAAACAAGAGTGACTACATCACTTTGTTAATTAAATCCAAAATACGATTTGTTAACTAAGAAAAAATCTAGTAAATTTGATCATTTGATTCAAATTCAAGGAAAACTAATGGACTCGTTGTTAAACAAGTCATTAGATGGATATTCTTGATAAATTTGATAGGATCAATATAAAATCACTAGAATGAATTTGCGTTAACACTTGTCCTATGGATAAAGCTTGTGGTAGCAAGATGTTATATTGCTAAAGTCAATTTATGATTGAAATGACATATAACAATGTGTGTAATGGTAATCTAGACATTTATGTCTAAGACATAATATCATTAAATAACTACTCTCAACTAATTTAACAATGTGAAGTCAAATGATAAACGGATCCGTTAACCAAAGGGTTAAATAGAGAGTTAGTTGAAAGTTCGATGAGGGGAATGAGACGTAAGCCTCTTAAAAGTTAAACACAGCGGAAAACCCAATCTAGATGACTGGAGATCCCAAGAACTAGATTCAATGGGACAACCTAACTGTTAAAAGACATGCAGCGTCACTGTGGGGGAACCAACCTCAAGTCCATTCCTGTTAGTGACATCCCGAAAGGACAAGGATAAGCTTATGGCTTTTAATGATTCTTACGCATCGAAAATTCGAGCGGGGTAATACGGGTTACCTTTAAGAAATCACCTATGTGAGAGAGAAATGGGGCCGCTTCGAGGAGAATTGTGTGAGGCTCAATTCTTAGACCCTCTCACAGAACCAGGCAAAATGTTCAGGGCCATCAATGAACATAGCTATGAGAATTGAACTATGTTAGGACGTTACTTGTGTCAAGTATATGATCGGCTACACAAAAAGCATAACGGTTCAAGGACATCGCGTCTACCGACTTGCGAGTAGAGTAAATATGCTTGTACGAGCGAAGGTTCAATGGGCATTCCCACACCTATCGTATGCAAGTTTTCGTCTGCCGGACTCTATCACCAAACTCGTCATTAATTTCCTTCATGTGGGGGATTGTTGGAAAAATTCGTTATATGTGAAGGAAATTGTGTATTTTCCTTACATGAATCGTTTGTCGTTTGACAAAGATTATTGTGGGTTCATGTTCCATGTTGTGAGAACATGAAAATGAAATATCTAGATGTCCAATTTGGTATTGGATAAGAAAGATATGATAGCTCAAAGTTGATGGGTTGAAAGTGTAACTTTTGAAACTTCATCAAAATATTGATGTTCCATAAATCCAAATTATTAAAGGATTAATTGGATATTGATGATGTTCCATAAATCCAAATTATTAAGGGATTAATTGAATATTGATGTTCCATAAATCCAAATTATTAAGGGATTAATTGGATACATACCAAGAGTCTTGGGGTTACAAATTGAAAGGACCTTCATATAAAATCCTAGGACTTTTGGTGGAGCTAAATGAGAGTTACCCACAACAAGAAACTAGAATATTTTTTCATCAATCTTTCCACCCTCTCTCTTGCAATTTGTTATCTTCTTCCTTTGGCCTCCTAGAGAAATATCCATGGTGATTTTGTCCAAGCATAGGGAAATTCGCCGAAAAACTTTAAGTGCAAAGTTGTTCCGGTTCATCCGTTTTATCCTGGGAGACTAACGTCCATTGAAGACCTCGAGCATTCGTAGTGAGGGGGCGAATTAGTCTTAAGGAGAGTGTGTCACACACGACTCGGATTCAAGCAAATTCAAGATGAAGATTCAAGGAGGTTACGGCACGGATTCAAGCAAACTCAAGACAATGAATTTACGATTTTCTCTTTATTATTTTTATGTTGTATATTATATTTCAATTCATTGTAATTCTTTTCTCATTTGTGCTCGATTGTATAGATTTTGTCTAACATTAGAGACACAGGTTAATGGTCTAAAGGAAATGATGAAGCAAATGATGGAGCAGCAACAGAAGGATAGAGAGAGACATGAGCAAAACCAATGTCTCATGCAACAATTGATTAACCAGCTGCTTCAAAGGGCCCCTTGGAGCTCGCAACAGCAACAACAAAATCAATGGCCTCCTGGTATTTTCTTGTCTACTTTAATTGGATCATTGTGTTTGGTATTATTGATACTTAGTTTTGAAAACATTCGTTGGCGTTACCTGTTATGTTTTCAAAACTTTAAATATACATGTGAATAGTTACCCCAATTATATTGGCGCAATTGCATGTGTTAACTCTCATTCTCCCAGTATGGTCGGGTCACATATATTCTCGAATTTTATTCTGTTATTCCCTCTGTTACTGATCCTTTTTTCGTATGATTTCTAATGATTCTTGTTCTTTTTTTTTATGGGAATTTGATTAATATTTTAATTGCTGCCAATGCGGCTTTGAAGTTAAACCTTAAACTGCTACCATCATCCTAGAGTCCAGCTAGGCATCATTCTGGACTTCAAACCAGTTTTTTTTTTGTTTTAGAAATTGAATTAGAAACATTGACATTCTTATGACCATAACCAGGCCCTGAAGTATTTGGAAGCATGTTACAACTGGAAACAGGTCCGAGTGCTTGTAATTTCTGTTTCTTGGGTCCTGCTGAATTGATCCACATCCTCTCTTAATCACCTAATCAGATATACCTTCAATTCGTGATGTGATTTTGACCTTTATAATTGTCCCAGACAAAATTCTTGTTGTTTCCCTGCCTTGTGACTTTTACTTGAGTGCTAAATAGTAAGAAGTCTATACTACATTTAGCAGTATCCCAATATTTGCATATAACAGTATACGCGATATCCTTTAATGGATATGTATTACTATGAAAAAAATTGTGTAGGCTGATGTTTAAATCTAACAGTATACTCCCTCCGTCTCAGTCCAGTGTAAACTTATTTCCCTTTTGATCCGTCTCAGCCCAGTGTAAACTGCCATAAATGGAATGTCCTTTAATATTTTATATTCTCCCTACCCCACCCACTCATTAACTTCACTCATTCTCCATCACACAATTTATTCAACCAACCTACTATTTACTCCACTCATTCTCTCTCTTCATTTTCTACCACACATTTTCATTATCTTAATAATATTCCTTAATTGGTGTGCCATTTTTTTTGGTTTACAGTGGGCTGGGACGGAGGGAGTATGTATTTTTTAACAAGGATAATAGTAATATACTCCCTCCGTCCCAAAATGAATGTCCGAATTTCTTTCAACTCTTTGTGTGTGGTGGTGCTTCTTCCCTTCTTTTAACTTTAACTTTATTGTGTTTGCAGGTTTAATGATGGGTGGTGCTAATGGCTCCTTCCAGCCTCAACAACAGCAAAATCAATGGCCTTTTGGTATGTTTCCGCCCTAAATGCAACTATTGCAACTACAACAATTACAACAACCACTACAACAACCACACAGCGGTCATAGCTCACTAGGTAGCGGTGGTGGAAATGGTGGTAGCAGTAGTGGTGGAAATGGAGGTAGCAGTAGTGGTGGAAATGGAGGTAGCAGTAATATTCCTGGTGGAATTGGAGGTGGCAGTGCCGGTGGAAATGGAGGTGGCAGTGGTGGTGGAAATGGTTCCTTTGTTGCCGATGTCGTTGGAAATAGTTCGCTTCTTGAAATGCTTATGGATCCAAATTATGGAAGAGTTGGTGGCAGTGGAAGTGCATGACTTTAGAAACATAGTTTATTTTGTAATGATCAAATTTAGTGCTTTAAGCATTTTGAGTTCTAGTGGTTGATCAAATTTTGGCTTTATAAATGCGGTGAAACCTTGCATAGTATGTTTTGTTGGAATGGTTTAATGATGAAGTTATAAAATTTAGCAAATTTTTTGCTTAATTATTTGTTTATTTGTTTATTTGAATATTTAATATTATTTTGTTAAAAATTCGGATATGTTAAAATATATTTATATCTAAATGCATTTAAAAATAAAAATTAGACTTTAGAGATCACCAAGTGGTTGCTGCCTTAGTAAATTTGGCAACCAAGTGAGGTCGCCAATTAACTCGCAACCATGATGTGGTATCCATTTTGCAACCACGTGGCAGGTCACCAATTATTTCGCAACCACGATGTGGTCTCCATTTCGGGACCAACAATATTTGGCAACCACATATTTTGGAGACCATCATCAGTTTTGGAGATCATTAAGTGGTCGCGAAGTGGAGACCACCGTTGTTTGGTTGCCTTTAGTGACCAGATTTTTGCAACCACAAAACTGATCTCCATTTCCTTATTTGACAACCATTTTAGCATGTCAGAGACGAATTTTATTGTCTCCAAATTTATTTATTCTAGTAGTGATGTACACACATATACTCCTATTACATTGATTTCGTCCCCTAACAAACTACATTAAAATAGAGAAAAAATAAAATTAAGAAAAATTAGTTTACATTTCTAATAAAATAGGTATTTTGAGTATAAAAATGAAGTTGAATATTGTAAGCGAGTTAAACATTGAGAGTGGGATAGTTTGGAAAGGTGACCACTTTTGTGGAATTCCCATGCAATGCTCCAATTGAGTATAATTATTAAATATGGAATGCGTATAGCACATTCAGAAATA
Source organism: Adenophora triphylla var. japonica (assembly GCA_022495995.1). Lineage (NCBI taxonomy): Eukaryota > Viridiplantae > Streptophyta > Magnoliopsida > Asterales > Campanulaceae > Adenophora > Adenophora triphylla. Next base: position 187,355 of record JAFEMH010004258.1, read on the forward strand.
AATATATACTCCCTTCGTCCTAAAATATTTGTTCTATTTGACTTTTTTGTTAAACTTTGATCACAAATTTATGAGAGATTAATCATGTTCATGAAATTCTAAAAGTTGTTGATAATAATATTAATGGTGAATCAATAGAATTTTTTAGAATTTCATGAACATAATTAAATTGTCATATATTTGTAGTCAAAGTTCAACAAAAAAGTCAAATTGGACAAACATTTTGGGACGGAGGGAGTACGATTTTAATACGAAATATTTTTAAATTTAACTACAATAAAAAAGTATACTGTGATTTGTAAAATTATTTTTATATATACACATACCAATATAGTGCGAATATTGATGAAATATGTGGACTTAAATATATGCTTTATTTTATGCATATAAATTAACATTTTACTAAGTTTTAGTGCTAAATGCATTAGTATATTCACATAGTATATATACATAATATTGATTAATTTATTTTGTAGCATATTATTTTTATAGTTATTTCTTAAAAATAGGCTCAATAGATAATTATGTGTGTTCTAAAGGAATTACTAATAAAATAACATTTTCTACACTTCTTTATTATTTTTTCTATGTTATAATTAAAATTACTCCTTTCGTCCCATATTAAGTTTTTTACTTTCTTTTTTAATCTGTCTTATAATACGATTTTTAATTGATTTATTACTTAAAATGGATAATGAGACTCACTTATCATATTTACAACTAAAACTTACTACACACTTTCTCTCGCATACTTTACTTTTCATACTAACATCATTTACTTTTCTTAATCTCCGTGAAAACTCAAATTAGAAACCTTACTCTGGGACGGATAGAATATTATTTTAATTAATTTTGAAAATTAAAAGATTAATATTATAAATTAGATATTTAAAATATTTGTTTTCTATATGGTGGAGTTTAACACGTAGAGTATACGTTTAACACTTGTGTGTATTCGGGCCCGGCCCTCCTATAAAGCGAGTGAGGCGGCCGCCTAGGGCCCTCGAAAAAATTGGGGCATTTGGGGGCCCAAAACTTTGGTTTTTATTATATACTCCCTCTGTCCCATAAAACATTACCCCTTTTACTATTTTGGACGTTCCACTTTAAAGTCTCACTTTCCTAAAAAGGAAATTTTTTAATACTTCTTTATTCATGGGACCCACTTGTCATACTCACAACACTTTTCAAATTTACTATTCTCTCCACTCATTCTCTCTCCTCCCACTCACAACACCTACTTTAATAACATTATTCCTTATTTTTCGTTCTCAACAGTAAACGAGTAAAGTTCTATGGGACGGAGGGAGTATATATTAAACAATTCAATTTTTTTAAAAAGAGCACGTTGTTCCAGTGGTAGATGCATTTCCCTTGACTCTGCCTTTATCAGGGCACCCATGTTCGAACCTCGTTGGAAAAAAGAGATTTTTTATTTCTCTCTTCTCTTTTTCTGTTAACATATTTTTTTGATTCTCTCTTTCCTTTTTCTTCATGTTCCCTTTAAAGTTAATTAGTTAAGTTTGGGCATCCTCCATTAAATAATTTCTCTCTTTCCTTTTTAAATAATTAGTACTCCCTTCCTTCTCAATTAATGTTCATTTGAAAAAAAAATGTCGCTATAATTGTAGCTTTTTCAAAATCTTAGTCCCTAAAGTAAATTTTTACTTTTTTTTTTCCACCAGTCATATTATTATTGCAAAATTAAGTGTTTAAAATACTTGTAACCGCACAATATCTTCCTGTTGAGAAAAATATTAAAGGGCCTAGACCAAATATTTGGCCTAGGACCCCAAATTTTACAGGACCGGCCCTGTGTGTATTACACGATTTGATTCAAAAGTACAAGTATTTTCAATTAAGTTTGATTGATGTACGGAAAATGAAAATTTGTTTCAGTTATAAATTTTACGTATTTATATCATACACATATTAAACAAGAAAATACAAACTATACAATTGAATACCACTTTATGTTGTTCAAAATAGGTGTCGTTTAAGTTTAAAATAGGTGTCGTTTAAGGTTAAATATCCAATCTACCCCAACGTTTGTACTTGTTACATTCTGTTAATTATACCCATTGTGTAAGATAGTGTAATAGTGAAAAACAATTAATATGGGTATATTTGATATTTTAGTTAGTAATCTTTTTGTATTAATTGTATTTTTAAAAAAATACTATCAAACTTTCAAAATGATATCCATATTGAATTGGAGGAGTATAATTTGGCCATATTTTTCAAGTTTTAAATCAATAATTTTATTTTGACAAAAAATAAATTATACTGAAAGAAATTAAGTTGATCCCAACCATCCCCACCAACAAATACTCCCTCCGTCAATTGTTAGTGAGAACCAAAAAATTGGGCACATTAATTAAGTAAAAGCATGAGAGAATGTTAGTGGGGGAATGTGTTTGTGAGAATGAAAAATAAAATAGGAGAGAGAATGAATGAGCGAGAGAAATAGTAATTAAATTGATTGGTATTGTTAATATAAAATTAAAGTAATAGAGAGTATAAGTAGGAGGAATAGTGTAAATAATTTTTCATTTTGATCATTCTACACTCACATAATAAAACGAACGAAAAAAAAAATAGTTTTCACTCATCATATATCATGTGGGACGGAGGGAGTGACTGCTCCCTCCGTTTCGTCCAAAGTGTCTCAACTTTTTTTTTGGGCGTTCCATTTAAAATGTCTCAATCCTAAAAAGGAAAGTTTTTATTATTTTTATACTCTTCCTATCCCACTCATTCTCTCTCCTACTTTACTTTTACACTCATAACATTCTCTCTCCTAACTATTCATCTCATTCATTCTCTCTCCTATTTAATTTTTCATACTCACAACATTTAACCTTTTTCTCTTTCTTACATCACTTACCTTAATTCCCGCGTCGATCTCATTTTGAAACACTTCAACCGGGACGGAGGGAGTATTTATGAAGGGATAGTAAAATTCACGATATAATTAAAGTCAATGGTAGTTAATAATTGTGTAGGTTGAAAGTTGGAAAGTTGGAAAACCAATGATATCAAACGGGTATTTCTATTTGCATAATGCAAATTTTATTTGCACAATATTTTTTTAGATAAAAGTGATTTATTAATGTACAAAATCAATATTTTTCTGAGTTTTTAAGGACATAGTGAGATTAATGTGTTTCTTCAACTTTTGAGGTTTTTTATACACATTTTTCATAAAAAAGACTATTATTATATAAAATCAAAGCAATTTTAAATCTTAATGAAAAGACTATTATTTTGACTTAAAAAATAAATATGTCAAAAACAATTTTCAAAGAAAAGATTGTCAATTTTCAACCTTTACCGTCTTGAAAAATAAAAATAATTTTGGACTCTTAGTTTGACTTTAAAAAAAAATCTGTCAAAAAACAATTTTCAAAGCAAAATTAATTATATAAAATTAAAGCAATTTTAAATCTTAATGCAACTGATTATTTAAATACAAATATATATATTGTACTTCATTGCTTTTCATCAGATCTTTCTTGTAAGATTTTTCTCTCTATCACAAAACATTGTCAAAAATTAAAACCTAAATTTCAAAATGAATTATTGGAGTGAAGATCAATTAGAGTCAAGTGATGAGGTTTGCGTTTAACTTACTATATTTGGATTGGACATATTTTATTGTTGTGGGCTTTGACCCATTTTTTTTTTTTTTAAATCTAATATGAGTAGTATTAATAATGGTGTAAATTGTTGTAAAATTTTTCAACTTTTTAATTACTAATTAATTCATTTTCTAGTTTATTTCTTTATTTAAATATTTTTTTAAATGAATATTTTATTTTTATATTATTATAATCTTCTTTATTTATAACGAAACTATTCTTCTAGTTCTTATATGTAGAAAACCAAATATTTTACATCCGTTGCAATATAAATTTTTATTATTAAAAAAATGTATTTTCAACAAAATTGTCCTTATTATTAAATTCTACTATTGTTTGAAGAAATAAAAAAATAGTTCATATTTTTTTTTGAAAGAAAAGTTGTGTTATAAATTTCTAACAATTTAATACATTTTTTAAGGTGTTCAATACTCGGCAAAATTTGATTGATTGGGTGCACAATGTGGAATTTTCTCTTGGATATGTTATTGTCATCAAAAGATCAATAAATAGCTCATATGGATCTATTGTTAAATTTAAATGTGATCGTGGTATAATATATAAAAGTAAGAAAATCCTAGTAGAAATACTGGCACAAAAAAATTGATTGTCCATTTGAAATGGAAGGAAGATGTATGTATGAGGGTGATGGATGGAGGTTAAATATAATATGTGAAGAACACAATCATGACCCTGCTTTCAACTTGGAAGGTCATCCATATGCAAGACGATTGTCAGAAAATGAAGCTCAGATAGTTGAAGATTTGACAAAAAAATTTGTAAAAATACGGGCTATCTTGAGGATACTAAAGCAACAAAATGAAGGTAATGTGTCTACTGTCAAAACGATATACAATGAACGTCAAAAACTTTGTGCGACGGAGAAAGCAGGTAGAACTCAAATGCAGGTTGTTTCGACATTTTTACATCAAAATGGCTATATTTTTTATAGTCGTACAAATGATACAACCAATGAGTTAGAAGACTTATTTTTTGCCCATCCAAAATCATTGGAGATGTGGCGTGCGTTTTCACATGTATTGTTGATGGATGCGACATACAAGACAAACAGGTACAAGATGGCCCTCCTTGAAATTGTTGGCGTATCTTCAACTAATATGACATTCTGCATAGCATTTGTTTTTATGCACGAAAAAAAAGAATCCAACTATACGTGGGCTTTAAATTGTCTTAAATTGACAATGGATGGATGTACTGCTCCACGTGTTATCGTTACAGATAGGGAATTGGCTCTGATAAACGCATGCAAAAATGTATTTCCGGTAGCCAAAGGATTACTTTGTAGATGGCACATCAATAGAAATATTTTTAAGAAGTGCAGGCCAAAAATAAAATCACGTGAATATTGAAATTTGTTCAATAAAGCATGGAGCAGAAACTGAAGAAGTATACATGTCTAATTTTGCACAACTCGAAGCAATATTGCTTAACTTCTCAAGTACTCTTAAAATTAATATTTATGTTTTGCAAAATTTCTAACATGTGACTTTTTATTTATTTTTTAAAATGACTGAGTCTTTTTTTTTTCAAAATACATATTTTAGTATTCTTTCAGTAAAAACTTATTCTATTTAAAATATGAAATCATATTATATGTTTATATGTTAATATTCATATAACTAAATTAAGTTTGTTTGACTTTTTCAGGTGTTCTTGCTTATCTAAATGCAACTTGGCTCACACATTATAAGGAAATGTTTGTGTCTGTTTGGACTGATAAGTTTCTTAACTTTGGAAATCACACAACAAATCGAGTGGAGAGTCAGCATGCTAAGTTAAAACGATATTTGGAGTCCTCACATTCAGATTTAGAAAGATCATTGAATTTTATTCACCAAGTCATTCAGTCACAAGTCACATCTATCAGAGCAAATCTTGAAGTGAGCAAAATTCTCGTTCGGCATCGGTTTAACACATCAGTCTTTCGAGAATTGCGTGGTTTCGTTTCAATTTATGCCCTTGAAATAATATTCAAGAAATTTGAGCGGTCTAAAAATGTTGGATTTTAGTCAGAATTGTGGATGTCAGTTGCGTACAAGCCATGGGCTTCCATGCGCACATGAACAGGTAATATATTTCAATAAAGGTCGTCTTATCCCACTTGATTCAATCGATAAGTTTTGGAGAAAGCTTGAATTATTACCGTGCACATCTATAGAAGTTGATGATTTTGGTTGCGAACTTGAGCTACAAATGTTCACTGCACAATTCAAAAAGCAGTCAAGATCTCGTAAATTCAGTTTTCTTAGAAAGTTGAGAGAGATAATCGCGCCATCAACGACTTCGGTCCGTGAACCAGCTTTTCACGCTACAACTCGTGGGTGCCCTTCCTTAAAGGATAAACTTTTCAGAAAAAATCATGTTGATCCGCCAATGCCAGCTCAGAAACCAGCTCAGAAACCAGCTCGGTCAACTAAAAAATCAGCTCAGTCAGCTCAAAAATCGAATAGACATAGTTGTTCCTCCGCAAGATTTGTTGAGGTTAATAAATCTCAGTTTCCGGAACCCGCACGACACAGTTACTCAATGGACCAACAGTAATCTTTCCATCCATACATTCATCAATTTTCGGCTATACTTCATCCTTACATCACGCATGTACGCGATGTAAGAAATGATGGAAATTTTGGGTTTCGAGCAATAGCTGTCTGTCTCGGCTTTCCCGAAGATGCATGGCCTACTATTCGACATAATTTGATAGAAGAGTTGGTCACTTATGATGCAGAATATGTTGAGATGTTTGGCGTTGGAGTGTGGTTAAATGTTTATAATTCATTGAATTTCTTTGAGATTGATAGATGTGCACCTCCCGAGCATTGGATGAGTATACCTGAAATGGGTGTCTGATATAAAGTAACGCAGCGGAATAGTAACAAGGCTTGATCGAAATCAAAACCTTTTGCAAGGAATCGCAATTCTTAGATAACAACTTCTTCCAAGGAAGAACTTCTGCAAGCCAATAAAATTGACCAAAGGTTTTGCAAAGAAGCAAACTGAATTCAATTGATAAAAGTCTAAGTTTTCAAAACTCTAAAACAAGTATAAATACTCCCACACAACCCTAAAACAACTTAAAAACAGAAAAGACAAAATAATCCAAATTTAAAATGTCAACACCAGACAAAGGAAACACCAGATTTGTAAACCGCCGAAAGCACGACTCGTGCTAGGGAGCACGAGTTGTTCCCTTATTGTCCCACTCGTGATACGACTCGTTCCAATTGTTGCTCTCGTGCTGATCACCATCACGACTCGTGCCTATGGTCACGAGTCGTGCCCTGTGCAATTTTCCACAGCCTTCTTGTCCAAACCTGCCTTGAACCAGCCCGACTTGCGCGACATCATTCGCCCCCACTTCAAAAGGATTCGTCCCCGAATCCATATCCAAATAAAGGGGAACATCTGGGTGGAACTCAACTAAATCCGAAACATTAAAAGTGTTAGAAATATTCCACCCATTTGGCAAATTCACAACATATGTGTTATCATTAATCTTCTTCAATATCCGGCAGGGCCCAATCTTCTTGGGATGAAGCTTGTGATAAGTCCCTTGAGGAATCCGCTCCTTACGCAAATGAACCATCACCAAATCATGAACATTAAATACCTTCAAACGACGCTGCTTATCCGCTATCTCCTTATATTTGGCATTCGACGCTTTGATGTTCTTCTTGACCTGTGTTTGAACCGCATCAATCATCTCTGTCATATTTTCAGCAGCAATACTATAACCCGAAACTCTAGGCAAAGGAATCAGGTCAAGAGTATACTTAGGAGGCCGTTGATAAACAATCTCAAAAGGAGTCTTCTTCGTCGTCATGTTCGTCATATTATTAAAAGCAAATTCAGCCGTTGATAAGGCCAAATCCTACTTCTTCGGATATTCACCACATAAACAACAAATCATAGAACCCATAGTCCTATTCACTACCTCCGTCTGACCATCCGTCTGCGGGTGAAACGAACTACTAAACTGCAAATCAGTCTGAAAAATACACCACAAAGTACGCCAAAAATGACTAAGAAACTTAGTATCTCTGTCAGATGTAATAGTCTTCGGGATCCCATGTAGACGAACAACCTCCTTAAATAATAAACCCGCAATGTGAGAAGCATCATGAGTTTTCCTACAGGGAATAAAGTGAGCCATCTTAGAAAAATGATCCACCACCACAAAAACTGAATCATTAGCACGTTGCGTCCTCGGAAGCCCAAGCACAAAATCCATAGAAATATCCTCCCAAGGACCATCCAGAATTGGCAAAGGAGTATATAAGCCCGTATTTTGTGACTGCCCCTTGTTGATCTGACAGACCATACACTTCTGAACAAACCTGTGCGTATCCCGTCGAAGTTGTGGCCAATAATATTTCTTCACAACGAGCTCAACTGTCTTGTCTCTCCCATAATGCCCTTTCATGTGTATCTCTGAAATAAGACTTTCACAAACCGAACTATGTGGAATACACAATTTATCCATATAGAACAAGAAGCCATCCTGCAATAAAAATAACCCAATAGGATTCCCATCTCTACACTTTGCCCACTCATCAGCAAAATCTTCATCAGTCGCATACAAATCCTTCAAACAATCAAAACCCACAACTACATTCTCCATTGTCACCAATAAATTAGCACGACGACTTAAGGCATCTGTAACCTTATTATGCTGTCCACTCTTGTGTTTAATAACAAAAGTGAACTACTGTAAATAAGCAACCCAACGAGCATGCATACGATTAAGCGGCTTCTTACCATTCATGTACTTCAAGGCCTCATGATCAGTATGAAGGATGAACTCATGCTGCAATAAATACTGCTCCCAATGCTTGATAGCTTAGACCACCGCATAGAACTCAAGCTCATAAACAGTCCACTTCCGCTTAGCTTCCACCAACTTCTGACTCATGAAAGCAATCGGTTTCTTGTCTTGAAGTAAAACAGCCCCTATACCAACCGCAGAAGCATCTATCACCAATTCGAATGGTTTAGAAAAATCAGGCAAAACTAGCAATGGTGCACTAGACAACTTTTCTTTAATCAATGCAAAGCTAGATGTAGCCTCATCACCCCAAAGAAACTTCCCTTTCTTCATACATTCAGTAATTGGAGCCATAATAGTACTAAAATTCCATATAAAACGACGATAAAAAGTTGCAAGGCCATGAAAACTACGAACCTCACTGACCGTCGTTGGTGTAGGCCAATCACAAATAGCACAAAATTTGTCCTCGTCTACTCGAATACCATCTGCAGAAACAACATAACCCAAAACAACAAATGATCAAGCATAAAACTGCACTTCTTGAGATTCACGTGTAATTCATTATCCTTCAAAGTTTGCAGAACCGCCTGAAGATGCTCAATATGCTCCTCCTCCGATCTACTATAAATCAAAATATCATCAAAATATACCACCAAAATATTACCATTGTAAGGTTTCAACACTTGATGCATCAATCTCATAAAAGTACTAGGAGCATTTGACAATCCAAAAGGCATAACTAACCGCTCATACAACCCCTCCTTAGTTTTGAAAGCGGTCTTCCACTCATCCCCCGGCCTAACACGAACCTGATGATAACCACTTTTCAAATCAATTTTAGAGAACACTTTGAAACCCCTAAGTATATCCAATATGTCATCCAAACGAGGAATAGGAAACCTGTATTTAATAGTAATTTTATTGATTGCCCTACTATCCACACACATCCGCCAAGTACCATCTTTCTTAGGAACAAGTAAAGCCGGAACTGCACATGGACTCATACTTTCCTGTATATACCCTTTATTCAACAAATCTTCCACCTGCTCTTGTAAGTACCCCAATCTGGGTCATTAATGTTTCGTCAGCCCGAATTATTGATTTATTATCATTTAGGGGCATTTTAGATATTATTTTGACAATTTGAATGAGGAAGGACCTCTTAGAAATAAGAAAAATATACAAAATCTCGCTGATATTTGTCATTTCCAATAAAAAAGGGAATATTGACCAATTATAAAATGCTAAAACTGCTTTTCTGCACAGGACAAGCACGCCTGCTTGGGTAGTCCGCGCGGACAAGATTGCACCTACAATCTTGTCCACGCGGATAAGATCAGCATCCAGCAACCCTATAAATTCAGTCCTTCTCCCTCAGTTTCAAGAGGCCAAAAATTCGTAAAACCTACTGTTACTCTGTCAAAATCCTCTCTCAAACAGCCCTCAACACTCTAACCACTCAAATTCCACACCAAATTCAACACCAAATCCACCCCAAAACCACTTTCAAGCTATTAAAACCTTCAAATCCCAACCACAAACCCAAGAATCATTGGTAAACTCTCACTCTCCCTACTCAAAACTCCTTTGTTTATGTATGAATTTCATTTCTCCATGATGTGATTCTACTTGCTTTTTTGTTCATCCCCCTTTTCCTTTGTCCTAGGATCCAAGAGGATCTCCATGGAACTCATTTTCATGAATGATTCTCTACAAGGATCCACACTTTAAATTATGTATTTTCCTTGTCCTTTTACATTAACTAGTTCTTGTTTGTTACTTGATCTCTTGACCTAAATGTGGTCATCTTGGAGTTCATCTCCATAGATGATCACATAAAATGGTCCACATCTTTATTTTCATGCCTTTTTATATTATTAGTCTTTACTTGCCTACTTGACCCAAAATGTGGTCATCTTGGAATCAATTTCCATGGATGATCATATTAAATGGTCTAAATTATTTACATTCTTTGCAAATTCCCCTCCCCTTTGTCTAAGATGCTTACCTTGGAACATTTTCCTTGGATGAACATCATCTAGATACACAAAATGGGTCACACAAGATGTACAAGATACACTTGAGTATAGGTCTCAAGGTTGGTCTTCCTATGATCACCTTAGAGTCCTTCCTCTAAAAGTTGGTACATCTTGACCTAACTCCCTTGTCAACTTACTTTTTTATGTCAAAACCCTCTTTTTCCAAGTAAATGAAATGCTCACAAAGTCTCAACGTACCCCCGGGATGATTTGATTAAGTGGATTCATCACTTATGATCACTAATCCAAGTCTAGGGAAAGAGAGGACAAGCATGGATGCCAAAAATCCAAATCCCCCTTTACTTTCTGTCTTTCAGTTACAATTCCAGTTAAGTCCTGTAAATCTAGTTAACTTTCTGGAAATTACAGTGACTAAATTGGAAACTGTAAAATATTGACACTGCAGGATAGCCCGCGCGGATAAGACTGCATCTGCAGTCTTATCCACGCGAATGACATTATCATCTGCAAACAGTCCCTCAATTTTTTGTTATTTTCAGCTTAATCACTATCTTCAAACTGTTTTTCAGTCCAGTCCCTAAAGTCCCAATTATTTTCAGAAAACCCCTTTTAATACACACACACACCACAAAAGCTTCAAGTAAGGAAGACTCGTTGTACGAGGCATTTCGGGTAAACACTAACGTTCTTCCCATAATGTAACGTGACCTCCGAACTCATTTTCTCTAAATGTTGGGTATTTTTCAAAGTTTTGCCCCTTAAACTAAAAACGGCGTGACGACTCCGAAAACATTGATTTTTTCCAAAACAATTCCGAAAGAGAGAAAAAAGGAAAAAACAAAATCGCGGATGCACATCATCACAGCTCTCTCAAAATATCATGCTCCGCGGGACTCATCCTGTAATGTGGGAGATTAGGTAAAGACGCATCTGTAACCAAATCAATAATATGATGTATATCACGCAAGGGCGGTAACCCTGCAGGAAGCTCATCTGGCATAATATCGCGAAATTCATCCAACACTAACTGCAAAGATTTAGGGACCAAACTAACCTGTCCCAATACCCCTTTTTGCACCACCGCAAACACAAAAGGAGCATCCACAATATCCTCCACAAATTCATTGGTAGTACATAAAGAAACAACAGGCTTCACTTTCGTTTTTCCACTAGAACCACTTTTCACAGCATGCAAATGAAAACGAACCCCATCTTTCGTAAAACAAATAAAATTCCCCCGCCCATTATGCACAACACCAAGATCATATTGCCAAGGTCTACCCAATAATAAATGCCATGCAGTCATATCTACTATATCACATAAAAATTCATCTTTATAACTACCAATAGAGAAAGGAAGAAGACATTGTTCATGTACCTTGATAGTGCCAACATTGTTAATCCACCCCACAGTGTAAGGAGTAGGATGCTTGCGCACCTTGAGCTTCAATTTATCCACCAATCCACGAGCCACCAGGTTTTCACTGCTACCACTATCAACGATTATCATAGCCACAAAATCATTGACCTTCCCTTTGGTGCGAAAATTATTATGTCTCTCTGGATTTGCCTCTTCCGCAGGAGTATTCAACATAAGCTTCCGGACCACATATGACTCATGTTCATCTCCCTCGTCAGCATCCCCATTAGGATCTATATAGACCACCTCGTAATCCTCCTCATTCTCCTCACTAGCATATTCATCACGCTCCACCATATTAACCCCCTTTCGTTGCGAACAATTATTGGAATATGCCCTGTTTGGTTACACCGAAAACATTTATACCCATAATGTTTTGCATAGGGATTATTATTTTGGGTGTTGGTATTTCTACGAGGCGATGGATTTTGTGCAGGAGCCGGAGTTGTAGCTTTCCTACCATCATCAATCTTTGGACCCGCTACCTGAGAATTCTCCTTACCTCCATCGACATTAGAACCCGACAATTGGCCCTTGCTACCTGTAAGTGCTCCAATTTGAGCTTGTTAGAATTTTCGTTAGATAATTAACGAAAGTTATAACATTTCTAACAATTCCTAACATTCCTAACTTTTCTAACAAAGTGAGGGCAAAATGGGGATTGCCAAAAAAAGATAAACCAAGGAAAAGAATCAAAAAAGCAAAAGAAATAAGAAAAACCAAAAAAAGAAATGGCTGGAAACATAATCTGGCTGGTTAATTTGAATTTTAAAAAAGATTATTCCTCTTGTCCAAAGCACGGAGCAACATTTAATGAACAGTGCACGCCAACAATCCCATCCGCGCGGACATGATTGAAATTTTCGAGGGCTATAAATTGAGCCCTCCAAATCACAAAAATAAGGAGGAACAAGAGCACAATTCATAGTATCTGGCGAATATACTTGAGAAAACAGTGAGAATTCTTTAAGAATTGTCACCTTTTTCTCTTGAATCTTCCCAACTTTCACTCACTCAAATCAAATCCAAACACTCTTGCATTCAAAGTCTCAAACACTCATACATTCAAGCCAAAGCCCCAAAATACAAAGAAGATAGGTATAACCTCCCTCTTCTTACCCTAAATCTCTCATCCATGCATGCATCTTCAAACTACAAAATGTAGTTCATTCATCTTCTTGTCTTAGATCCAAGAAGATCACCATGAAAGTTCATCTCCATGGATGATCTTCTACAAGGATCAACATTATTTTCAAGTTCTCTTACTTTCTTGCAAAGAAAACTCATTTTCAAAACCCTAAAAACCATTTTCAAGCATCAAATCTCATTTTCAAAGGATAAAATTCCCCTTCCCAAGCAAATGAAGTGCTTAGTCCTAATGTACCCCAAGGATGGTTTGGTATAGTTGATTCACCACTAAAATGTCAAGTGATCACTAACCAAAACCTAGGGAAATGGGGACAAGCATGGATGCAAAACCCCCTTTAAAATCATATTTTCTTTCTTGAGAAGTTGCTGTCCAGTAGCAATTTTCCAAGATCCCAGTCCATTGTCTTAATTTTTGGACACAGAAAAACTTGGAATTTGGTGTTGACTACAAAACACTTTTTGTAGCCAACATCCAAATCTTTCCAGACATATTTTTACTTTATTTTTTGGGTGAGTAAAACTCCTATTTTCAAATTTTCTTTTAGAGGCTAGTTCATCAGCTTCTGGAAATCCAGATCTCATATCTGAGATTTCCAGAAGGTTTTGACCCCTCAAATCTTCTCCAAAATGGAAAATTCCTTCGCAAAAATCTTATTTAAGGTGTCTGAAACAACTTTCATTCTCTGAGTTTATCCAGATTATGAAGTTTTAAGACCCTTGAATCCATTTCAAAATCAAAGGTCCCCTGCCTTTTTCATTCTGGCAGAAGTGACTCTCAACTTCAAAAGGTCTTTTGAGTACCAAATCTCAATGCAAAAATCTTCCAAAAAATCATGGGATCAGTTTAAAGTCTTAAAAAGATATCCCAATTTTTACTTTTCTGAGTTTCAAATTATTTTGGCCAAAACACACACACACACACCCACCTACACAAATGATTTTCAGCTTGGAAGACTCGTTTTACGAGGCATTCCGGGTGCACACTAACGTCCTTCCCGGCGTGTAACATGACCTCCGAACCCAAATTTCTGATCTCGGGCATTTTTCAAAGTTTTGACCCTTAAAACAAAAATGGCGTGGCGACTCCATTCTTTTTCCCGGGTTTTATTTGGTTTTTTCAAAAAAACGCGAAAAATCGAATTTTTTCCCGCGAAATGGCGACACATCATCACAGTGGCGACTCCGCTGGGGATTAAGCTTTTTCTAAAAAAAATGATATTTGGTATATTGGTGGAAACCATTAAACTTCCCGTTATCGCCTCCTAACACGAGTCGGGGATAAATTGTGGTTTAACAATCCCACGTACCGGTATCACCGTTTTCAAAAAAAAAAGAAAAAACTTTTGAGGGTCAAGCTTCTGTCCCGGCTTTGAAAATCATTTGTGTGTGTGTTGATTTTGCACATTTTTCGTGTTGTTTTGGCCGCCTCGAAGAAAGTCAAAATTTTGACTGTCGAAATAATGTCCCTAACTGTCGGAATTTTCGTGCTTACGTGCTTATGTGTTCATTAATTTTCAAAAAAAAAAAAATTCAAAAAAAAAAAGGATTTTCAAAAAAGAAAATTTTCAAAAAAAAATCATGCATCATATTTTTAAGACACATAAAAAAAAAATTCTATTTTACTCAGAAAAAGAATATAGACTGCTTGCACACTACGCGCACGTGACCGTACACTGCACACTACGTCCCTAACCCGGGGAAATCCTTGTCGCAGTCCGTTTGGTCTTATTACGCCTCTCGGATGAGCACAGGACTACCCAAACATCCCATGGAGCCTCGTGTCGACCATGCACTTGTCCGTGACACACTTTATCCGAGACCCGTTGGTTTTTAGTCCGGTCTGTGTCATGCCCCGTCTCGTGTATAGACCTTTCCTTTCAAGCCTTTGTCGGCATACCGACTCAATATCTTTCGGGACCCTAATCAGCCGAAGTTCTCGCCGGTTTTCCGCCGCAGACTTTGACCAAGATATTGACCTGAGCCTTGACTTCGGCTCGACCGGCACAAATTATACACCGACTCTCAAGCATTAACACCGAGTCATCAAGGATTAATGAATATTCCATGCCTAATTACGGCTTAACCGACGACAAGTCAAGATCAATTGTGGGCGCTTATCGCTCCAAATCATGCCGACTTTTCGTCGAGCCCCTGGACATGATCTTGACTTTGACGTCGCCTTGTCCGTAATTTACATCGAACGCTCGTTAAGACTCGATTACCCGCCGTACTTTTAGGATCGTTTTTCTTTCGGCCGGTGGGACCCGCTTGCCCTATAGGACCCTCGCCCGGGCCGCCCACCCCGGGAGGTCGAAATACGTGTGGAATACGAGGGGCTTATAGACGTAGTGACGGGGCCCACCGATCCAGATCCAGAGTAGTTTGCAAAAAGAAGAGCAATCTTTTCCAACCGATTAGGTTAATAAAACATGTTTTAAGTAAACGTGAATAAATAATCGCATGTTGCATGAGCCCAATGCCCAAACACCTACCCTCCTTCCATTCCTGCACATCCGAACCTTCGTGTCCTTTCCCCGCAGCCTCCTCACAAAGGTTGGTTTCGGCACCGGACATCGTTTGATTAGTTGGGAAGAGTCAAGCGCGTCATCGCCTTCGCCGTTTATTCCGACTCCGGGTTTCGTAATGTCCGCACGCCCGGTAATGATGGGGATAACGTCACTCCGCCTCCCGGACCCCTCGTACAGAGCAACAAAGGGAATCGGCTAGCGTAACGTATGAGGTTACGACAGAAGCACGCCTAAATGACCTTATGGAGGCTATTAAGAGTCACGGCCCGGCCGCCACTCAATCCGTATGGCACCTTTACCGTGGAAGAAGACGAGGATGCCAACCCCACTCTCGCCGCCCGACTACACCAGGATGCCGCCACCCACCTCCTATGGCGCCACTACCGTAACCCATGCTCCTCGATTTTTGGGTCACCAGCCTCCCAACCACACCACCGGATCCATGCAGCCTCGACGGCACAAATCTGGGGCAAAATCGCACGGAATGTCTTCTCATGGTTGGGGCTATCTCGGAATGCCACGCCTAATTGGGATCCCGCCACGCTTGGAACCGATCAATCCGGCCTTCGCAGCAGCTCAAAGGGCCACAACAGCCACAGCTCGGGATGCCGCCACAACTTGGTTCTCGGGGTCACAAAAGAGCCCTCCTCGTAACGCACTAGTTCACCCGCTCCTCACACAAATCCATTCCTCACTCGACTTCTATGGGTTACCAAGCCTCCATCCCGTGTCATCCGAATCACCAGACCGCAGCACTCCCGGGTTACACACCTTCACCACAGTGCCCATGCAATTCAACAATCCGGACAGCAGCCTCGCACTCAAGCCTACTTACGGGCCCCACTCTGGAAATCCAAGTTATCCGGCTACATCGGGGCTGCCTCCACCTACTTTGCCGCTGAAAATCAACAAAGCAGCCGCAAGGTTCTATCCCTTCGCCCAAGCTCCTACTCATGCTCCCCAAGGTAACTCCCAGACGTTTTCACCTACGTCCCCGGATCGGCCATTCCTCCACCCGCCCGCTCCAGCTGGTAGCTCCTCTCTAGCTCAGCCACTAGCTTGAATGCCATGGCTCCGCCACAAGACCCTCATCCGGCCCGGTTCATGGAACAACACAAGGAAATGAAAGCGCAGATCGCCGAACCGACCGCCAAGAAGTCCGCCTTCCGCCTACGTGCACTGACTCTATTATTCCTCTCGCCCCACAAATTCGTGATGCCTAATCTGGATCTCTTTGATGGGACCGCATGCCCGAAAACCCATCTTGGACACATATACCTTGGCGATGAAGGCCAAAGGGTGCACCAATCGCCAGCTAGCCGACTATTTCGCCTATCCTTGAAGTCCAAAGCCTTAAAGTGGTTCTTCCGTTTGAAACCCGAAGCCGTGGCTACATGGGAACAGATTACCAATGCCTTCACAGAGAAATATAAGGCCAACTTGGAGTGGGAAACAAATAGGGTTGACCTACAAACAACAAGCAGCGGCCCCGATGAGAATGTTTGGGACTTTTACAAGCGGTGGAATCTCGAAACTCAAGGAAATGGCCATCCCTCCTTCCGAAGAGGAACAACCGGACATCTTCCGCCATGCTTGAAACCACATCTCGAGAGCCTCCTCGCCACTTCCCGTACTCGTACTTACGAGCCATGGTTAACTCGCAGCCAAAGTTTGAAAAGGCTTACAATCGCAACCGGCCGCCGCACTCGCCTACGTATATCGGGCTCCTCCCGCAAACACGCCTCGCTCCCGCCAAAGGCAAAGAAATGATTAACTATGCGGGACAGAATGTAATAACACAACTCCTTTTGCTCCCAGAAACCAAATGAGCCTGCACCACGGGTCATGAATCTCGAAAACTTTGGAATGCCCCCGAACGACATCTTTAGGGACTCGGTGAAAGAAGGCTTGCTGCGGCCTTTGGAGAACTTCCAACCCAAATCCGAATGCTCCCGTCGATACTACAAAGTATTGTGCTTTTCATCAAGCTCACTGACATCCGACCGACAACCGCTTTACTCAAAAGGCAATCCAGTGGGCCGATAGAGCAAGGAAAGTTGGAAGGCCCCGAGGGGCCTAATACAAGCTCAAAAATCCTCGCCAAGGAACCATAATCAGGTGAATATGATTGAATGCGGAGAATCTTCGCATGCCCACGAAGATGCCGATGAAGGTCCCCAAATACCCGTGGCCAACCTCGTCGAGGATCCCGAATTCGGATTCCCTCGGCCCTTGAGGATATCGAACGAATCAACCCATCTTGGTCTCATGTCGAGACTCCTTGCAAGAATACGAGGCCCGCTATTTCTCGAATGAAGGGAAGGCCAATACCGAAGAGTCGGTCCGTCCTGGCCAAAACATGAGAGGACCATTTACACAAGATGGTTAGAACAATCGAGAAGAATTGAACAAGAAAGCTTCCGGCGAGCACTGTACCGGGGCTTATCAAAGAAGAGGCCGAAAAGCATCCGGAGCTAGTACACTTCGCAAACCGGCTATTGGAGAAGTCAAATACGATCCCGAAGGCAAAAATCGAAGAATCGAGGAGGAAGAATCCTTCTATATTCTACCCGGTGTCAAATACGTGCCACCCCCTCTCACTCTTCCCCCGCAATTTCGGGAGGAGAAGCCGAGTCACAATTACCACTTCCGGAATGGGAGCATATGACAATTCTCGCGCCGCACGCACCCATATTCCCCAACGGGTTTGATCGGCGTTCCCTCTCCGCCGAAATCCCTAGTATGGGAAGAAGATTCCGATGACAAATATGATGATGATGATGACGAGAGTGAAGAGTCAACCGAGGCCCCAGATCCGGAAACAACTGAACAATCATGCCTAAATGAGCCCACGGGAGCCAGGCACAATGGCCGGTTATCGCAAGCGACGACGAAGAAACTTCGGAAGACGAATATGAGACCGAGGACATGAAGGCCATGAAGTTTCATGGATCTCGAGCACGTGGATGTCTTAGAATTCAACACCGCCTACCATGCTTGGGGAAAGGGTTTTCGTGTGTCCGATCCAGCCGATAGTCGAAGATCCGATCGA
Source organism: Adenophora triphylla var. japonica (assembly GCA_022495995.1). NCBI lineage: Eukaryota > Viridiplantae > Streptophyta > Magnoliopsida > Asterales > Campanulaceae > Adenophora > Adenophora triphylla. The sequence goes on from JAFEMH010004258.1 coordinate 205,931, forward strand.
AAGAGGAAAATTAACTCCCATCCGCCCAAATGAGAAAATAACCATGGTTAGATCAAATCCACCCTTAACAAAGTAACACTCCTTGTCGTGGTTACCCAAGAAGAGGTCACCTTCCCGAATGTATGTCGGCTTTCGAGAAGTCCTAGAAACCGGCATGATACCGGATGCGCCTCCCACACGTAACGCTATAATTATCTCCAACTCGAGTATTACGTAAAGGAACCGTAATGGCCGCACTATACCGGGATGAAATCGAAAAGCCGCCGAGTCCCAACAATAGCGACTCTTGTTGCATGATAACTATGAGCAAGGCCGGCCATGAGAGTGAATCGGAGGACGCCCTAGCTCAGGCCATCCAAGGGGCAACAACACAACCCCAAACCCAAAAGCCCGTGACTTGGGAAGCGCTTATAAGTGGCCGCCAGAAGGAGCCAAGATGCCACCTCACCGTTGCTAGACTCCGTCGTAACCAGCAGCCAATAGCCAAAAAGGCTCCCCCATTGACCCTAGCAAAGACTCAGAAATCCAGTCAAGAGACAACCGAGGAGGAAGTTAACCCGTTGACCCGATCCGGCAAATTTTCCAAGGGAATCCCAAGGCGTATAAGAAGGCCACGATCAAACACCGAAAGAAGATCGCCGCCCTATGCTAAGATAGCCGAAACTCCTGACCCCGAAAAGAGGATCCCGTGCTCACCCTTGAAGCAAACACAGCCAACATTTCCTCTCGGGTCTCTACTCACTTCGTCCTATCCCCATAAGTCGAAGCCGGAAGAAAGCCCGGCTCGCACTCTAGTGCCTATTGATGCTACTCCCGATGATGTGGTACAGCCTAATTGGAAACATCCATTACGGGAACATAATCACTTTCACGCATCTCGACCTCCCTCAATTTGGGGCCGATCATAACGAGCCTCTCTTCATCACAAACCCAGCTTGGATGAACGACGCCTCCCTCGGGTCCCGGTTGATAATGGGTCCGAATGAACATTCTTCCGGCAAAGATCATGAGCCCGCTTGATATCAAGACTACGACTTGAAGCCTTCCTCCCTCACAAGCCAAATCTTATGACTCGACATCCCGAGCAGTCCTTGGAGTCGCTACCTTGGACCTCTCGGTTCTGGACAAATTGATACCTGTGGAATTCCAGGTTATTGACATCCCGATCACTTTTAATGCCTTATTGGGAAGACCTTGGCTGCACCAGGTCAAGGGGGTCGCCTCAAGCCTCCACCAGTGTGTGAAATTCGTCTCGAATGGGGATCTCGACGACCATTTACGGGGATTTAGTCACTTTGGAGGGCACAGATACGGGCGGAATACCTATTCGGGAAATCAAACATGACGAGGAAGGTCTTATGCTAACGGGCTTCACTGGCCGAGCCTCCCAAGGCCCAAGTGTGCAACATAGATCCGACGGTCACTGGGATAAAATCCCACCGGTCTTGAAAATGATGAGAAAAATGAGCTATCTACCCGGCCTCGGTCCTGGGAAGCACTAACAAGGAACTCACAAACTCATCGAGGTGAAAGGACAGTAATACTCGCCACGGCCTGGGATATGAGGCCTCCTCAGCTGACACCGCAAAAGGAAAAAGATTTGAAGCCGCCACAGAAAGATCCCGGTCGACAACCCTAAATCTCTCCCCTTCACCCTAATTTGGCCGACTACTTTGTAAAGGGTCCCACACAACCAGAAACATCACAGAGCCCACTCCTACTAAGATGGCTAAAGCTACAGGATAGCCTCAACAAGTTCGGGAGGAACCAAGGCTAACCCGGTCCGTAGAATGTTCCCCGGACCTACCCAAGATACCCGGGGCTACCACTACCATGAAGAGTGAGTACACCTTCAAAGGCGTGCCAAGCCTAGTGGAACAGCCGAGAAACTCACAACCACAATTCCTACTGCCCATGAAGGCTCGAAACCTGAGTTGAATTAATCATGGCCGAAAGCCAAAGCCACGAAGTCTTTTCGATGATTGGGATGGCCCAATCATGCAAAGCTTGTTCGGGGAAGAGATCCAGTGCCGATCTCGATTGATTTCGGCTCAGTCAAAGAAATGGTAGCGATGATCGAGGGAGACAGCTCTCCCGAGTCATGAGGCCACCAACAAGAATGCCGCTAAAGAATCGGGAAACTCTCTCAGGCCCGTCCGCGACCAAAGAACAAATGATCACCAAGCCTGGATTGGTCCCCCATCCCTTTGTGTCAATCTAGGAAAAGTCCTCCGAGTCTTTCATTGTTATGATCAAGTCTCTAGGGTCGTCCGATGGCCTTACGCCTGAAGACTACGAGTCTGTAGCAAGCGCTGTATTCCTTTTCGTTTTCAATGAAATGACAAACCTTTCTGAGTATCCCTTGATTTCCACTTTAACTAATGATGAATTAATTAATAAAAAAAAAATTTTAATAATAATTCATTAGATAAAGAAGCAGACACATTAAACGAAAAAAAAAAATCAAACAACAAAAAAAATCTTTAAGCAGGTTGTCCGGAAAGAGGAAAATCGAGCCCAAGCTGCCGAAGGGATTTTGACGAGTGTGAATTTGGGAACTGCGGAAGAGCCTAAAGAGACGCAGATTGGTGATTTCTTCGAAGGAATTGGAAAGGATTCTCTGCAAAGTCCTACAAAATCCTCAACTCAAGGAAAGTAGCCCTCTTCACCAAAGAGAACATCATGTGCCGATACGGGTTGCCAGCCGAAATCATTTCAGATAATGGATCCCACTTCGAAGGGGAATGCGACAGGCTGCTGGCAGAATTCAGAATAACCCGTCACAAGTCATCTCCTTACAGGCCCCAAACCAACGGAGCCGTCGAGGCAGCAAACAAGACTTTGGAGAACATTATCCGGAAAATGGCTGTCTAAGGCATAGATTGGCCCGAGAAGTTATACCTGGCACTCTGGGGCTACAGAACATCAGTCAGAACGGCAACTGGGGAAACACCGTTTGCCCTCACATACGGAATGGAAGCCGTACTCCCAATCGAGCTAGAGATCCCCTCGCTCCGTATACTACTGGAAAGCCAGATCAACGAGGTCGAATGGCTCCAGAGTCGCCATGACAAATTGGCCCTGCTAGATGAGCGACGATTGAAAGCCATGGAACACATCCGAGCCTACCAAGGAAGAATGGCCAGAGCCTTTGACAAAAAAGTAAAGCATCGGGAGATCCGAGAAGGGGATCTCGTTTTAAAAGAAAAGCCCCCAGTCCGTGTCAACCCCTAAGAATGGGAACCTCGTATGGGTCGGGCCATATGTCGTCCGTAAGATCTTCTCCTGAGGAGCCATGCAACTTGCAGACCTCGACGGAATCCCTTTGTACACCCAAATGAATGGTGACAAGCTGCGCAGATACTACGCGTAAAACAAAGAAAAAAAGAAGAAGTCAAAAAAAAAAAGTGCTAAAAAAGGAATACCCAACTAGGTTGAAAACCCAAAAAGGGCGGCCTAGGTAAAAACAGGGTTGCACCAAAAAAAAACAAAAAAAAAAAAAAAAAAAAAAAAAAACAAAAAAAAAACAAAAAAAAACAAAAAAAAAACAAAAAAAATCGGGTTGAACTACGAAGACCCGAGCTCCTCAAAATGAGGGGAACGTAGGCGGCAAACGGTTCGGTCTAAAACACAAATAAAAGTCATACTTTGACATCAATACAACCGATCGGACCATGAAAGCGTCTCAAAACTCAAGCAATTCAAATATTCATCACAAGTTAAAAACTTTTTGATGAGTCTAAGCCCGATTCATTCCTACAACCGGCAACCTCGCTAAAAGAAAATTAAGATACATAATCAAACTAATGTGTCTTCCATGACAAGAAAGGGATACTCTAAACCTCGTAGTCACTCCAAGCCACTCGCATCGCCTCTCCCCTCTTCTTCCCCCTTCGAGTTTTCTTTTTCGAACAGAAAATGTCGGTATTCCTCCTACCAAGCTCTGGTATAGGAACAGGATCTATCAAACCAACCTCCGTCGTGGCCTTAGTAGCCCTAGCATCATCTCTCATCTCCCGTAGCCTGCCGGTAGCATAGGAGCCCTCCTCTCCCGTCTCTTGACGTAAGCCTCATAGTCGGCCGCGCCGTCTCCGCTCCTGTCATGAGGGTTGGCCTCGCCGGCCCTCCTCCTCTCGTAAACAGTCCAGTCCTCCGCACCCACAATGGCCTCACGCCGTCTCAAAATAGCCACCCGAGTCTCTCCCTGGCATGCCTCTCATACCAATCCAGGTACCAAGTGGTCGTGAACACCGGTCTTGGACGCTCGAGGATAACCCGAGGAGGAAAGACGTCATACCTCCATGCTCGGGAAAGAAATGGAAACACCGAGGATCATCCATAGAAACAGGAGCCACCACCCCGGTGGCTATATCATCAAAGTTCTCCAAAGGAACCCGCTCCAAGGCAAACTGTCTCGTAACTAAAGCCGGAATGTAGAAGCCGGACCGAGAAAGCCCCTAAGCATGACCACGAGACCCGTCCTCGAAGCACTCTGCGAGTCTCCACCCGCCAACAAGGCACCGACCATCTCGATATCTTCTCGTCCGGAAACCAGCCATCCAACGCTCCCATGAGCCCCGATCATCAAAATCCACAGCAACCCCCTCCCGGCAAATGTCCAAGGCTTCGATCATGTCTGAGTTTCCCGAAGAATCCCCAAACGCTCCATCGCCCACAAGGTCAAGAGGAACGGGCTACCCGTGCATATACCGCTTCCGGTAGCTGCCTATCGAGAGCATGGAAAGTCTCCCCAGGATCAAAGGAACGACATCTCTGCCTGTGCGACAGCCGAACTGACAACATCCAAGAAAGACCGATGGCAAATCCCAAAGGAATAGACCATGAATGTGGTGCCAAACATACAAAGTGCAAAGGCATCCCAATAGGCATCATCCACCAAGCCTAGGCCCCTAAACCTATCGGGAAGGCCGGAAATATCAAAATGATCGGGACCACGGATCATACCTTGCGCTTCCTCCGAGGAAAGATGAAGGAGGACGCACACCGTCAACGAAAGAAGCCCCTCCGGCAAAGGAACCGCCATCTCTTCCACCTCCGACCACCAAGCAAGGCCCGAAATTCTTCGACGATGGGAACAATCTCGTTGAAGGAAAGGCAAAAGACATGCCTCCTAGTATCCCAAAATGAGGAAGAAGCCCTCAAAAGACCGTAATCCGGAATCAATTCCTTGAGAGACCATAAGCACCTCACCTTGTACCTTTCTTCGAAGAAGGACCTCCTCTCATGCATAATGTCCCGGGACCAATCCTTGAACTTGTTGAAGAATGACATTTGGGATTCTTGGGACAATTTTGATGGAGCTTTTCTAAGGTTTTCCATGGTTTTTCTCTTTCTCCCCGAAAATGGTCCGTTTGACTGAGGTTCAAGAGGATATTTGAATTTGAAATAAAGTGAGACCAGATCTCAAGCTAAATTAAAGGACAATGTCGGATGCAGGACTCCTCCGCGCGGACATGATTGTCATTCATCGAAAATCTGCAATGTACCCAAGCCGCTACACCAAAAGAGGAATATTCCGTCCCGCTGCTCGAAACCCGTGCAAAACCTCCCCAAACCACCCATATACCAAACACTAACACCCTTGCCAAAAAAAAAAAGAAAGAACCAAGGCTCATGCAACATTGCATTCATACCGCATTGCATTCATAAAATAAAATCCTAAATTATTACATTCCAAAAAAAAAAAAAAAGGAAAAAAGAAGAGTGTGCAAAAAAAAAAAAACAAACAAACATCAATAAAATCCTAAATTATTACATCCATAAAAAAAAATGTGCATAAGCTGTACCAATCTCAATCCTGGCCATAAATCTCAAAATCTCGAAAATCGCCTAAAAAAAATCGTGGGAGTAATCAATCGTAATCCCTAGCGCCCGACGTCTGTCCCCGGTTCCTCTTGCGACTCGGGCCCGCCTCCTCAGAGCCCCGAAAATCTCTGCTCGAATCGTCCTCGTCTCCGAAGAGGCTCGTCAGACCAACCGCACGCTTCGATAGGGCAAGCCGAGATCTCGCGAAAAATCATATCCGAAGGTAAAGGCGTCGGACTCCCGGACGTACGAAGACGACCCACCATGCCGCCAGACGTGTCCCCGCCCGTGTGGATCCCCGAGAATGACGTGATCCGAGGGCGGCAAAGCTGCGCGGGGATCAATGAGAGGAGACAAAGGAGTCTCTGAAGAAGTCTCGAACGAATAGGAGAAGCCTCCCGCCCGACAGCGCCGGCCGTGGTCGCCTCGCTCTAGCTCGAGGAGCCCCGCAAGCGACCATCCTCCCCGATAAATCTCTTAGCTCCGATCACTTGCTTCTTCGCCTTCTCGACAACCACCTCCGAAAACCGCACAAAAGCAAAAGCGTCGAAACAGCTTGAAGCGAGAAATGATGACAGAAAGAAAAGAAAAGACAAAAGTAAAAAAAAAAAAAAAAAAAAAAAGAGAAGCCATACCTTCATACCCTGACGAGGCCGGAAAGCTCGTGGAAGCCGCTCGAGCCGAGGGATCTCGCACCCTCAATCGGACCCCATCCTGGATATATGAAAAATCCGTCCGAGGGTACCGCGGGATCCCAAGCCCTCTCTATCCGTAACTCCGGGGCATCCTCAGCCTCCTCAAAACAAATACGGGGTACGACTCAATCGCTACAAATGCCTAGAAGTGCTGGCCGGCCCTGTAATCATCCCAGTCACAGATCATCACTCGGGTGCATCATATCGGCGGGAGGCTCCACCGGTGTCCTCAAAGGCGAGTTCACGCCATGCCGGCGCGTCACCCTCTCTCCTGCATAATAGGCATCGCAGGTCGGACCTCTCGTAATCCTCCGCCGCACAGCCCAAATCTCGGCGCCCTTCACCGCGCCACCTCGAAACGATCCCAAGGATAAAATATCATCCTCTCGTCCGTCTCACCCTCCGTCAAAGGAAGGCAATCCGCGTACCCGAGAGTCGTACGCCCCTGGAGCTTATCTTCTCCCGGCATGCTTGGACCAAGAATGCATGGCCGGATACGCCCGACGTACTCCGCCGGCCGCCGCCACATCGTGACGCGGAAAAACTCCAACGCCCATACCCGCGAAAGGTAAAAATCCAATCAATCCAAGGTAAAAGAAAAGTGTGTGCTCAAAAAAAAAAAGGTGGAAAGCAAAAAGAGAGCTTATACCTCCAGTGGCAAACTCAAAGCAAGACAAGGAGCTCACAGCCTTGGTGTACCTATCGAGAGCAAAGTAAAGCTGCCCGCCAAAGCCTCTCCCCACGAGACATCTCCGGCCATCTCCATGTCCTCCAAGGACCTCAAGAAGGCGAAGACTCGCCGTCCCTCAAAGATGCCCCAAAGAGGGTGCTCGAAAAAGCAAACCACAAGAAGGCCCCTGCAACCGATCGGCGCCTATCCTCTCCTCCCCACCTCGTAACTCACAATGGTCTCCACAATCTTCCCGTAGACCACGGCATACTCCATCCCCATCCCCTTTTGGGAATAGGGGAAAATCCCAGAAGAGCCTGCAGATCCGCATCGCTATAGCCATCCCGCCACTCAATGCTGCGTCCATTGAAGGACAAACCCGTGATCGCAGCATAGTCGGAAGGCGTAACCGTAGCCTCGCCCCAGAAGAAGTGAAACGTGTGGGTCGCATCCCACCAGTGCTGTGCTAAAGCGAACATCAGGCCCTTGCTCTTAGGAAACTTGACCAATCCCCTCAAGCACTCAACAAACTCCCAAAGCCCGGTCTCAACAACAATCTGTCTCGGACTCGGCAAAGCTCCTCGGCCCGCATTCGAAAGCCGGTCTCACAAGTCAACTACGGACTCCACCGATCCTCGAGTCTTCATCTTGTTCACCGCTCCGTAACGTAGTTGTTCCCACCCCGCAATAAAACAAAAAAAAAAAAATGTCAAAAAAAAAAAAATTTGCATTTGCACTAAAAAAAAAAAAAAAGCATACATATGCATCATGAAATTTCAAAGAAAATTCGACAGCATAACAGCATACAATGAGCATAGCCCAATTTTTCTCGCACAAAAAGACAGTTTTCAGCAAATCCCAATGCATTCATCAAAAAAAAAAAATGCATTCCTACGGAAGTAAAAACTCCGTCCCGCTTTCATAAAATAACATGCATTCAATCAACGGGAGGAAAATCCGTCCCACTTTTCAAAAAAAAAATCACGCATATCATTCATCATCTCAAAAAAAAAAAATCCTACATCTTACGGAAGTAAAAACTCCGTCCCATTTTCATAAAATAACATGCATTCAATCAACAGAAGGAAAAATCCTTCCCACTTTTCAAAAAAAAAAAATCAATCAAAAATCATACATTCATCTCATGTTGGCAAAATGCCAATTCTTTTCTCAAGCAAAATGCACATTTTGGAACACCAACAAATTCATTACAACATGCAATATTCAAATTTCAAAAAAAAAATCATCACAATTTTCATCCATAATTTTTGGATATTTCAAAAAAAAAATGGCGAAAATGCCAATTCTTTTTCCAAGCAAAATGCACATTTTGGGATACCCATATACTCATTACAACATGCAAAGCATCAAAATCAAAATTCAAAGTCAAGAACATCAATCATTCGAATTTTCAAAAAAAAAAATTCAAAAATCACCCAAAATTCAATTTCAAGCAAGAAATCAACAAAGGGAATGAAAAGATTCGAAGTATACCGTTCGGAGACTCGGATCAGAAGCCCAATGTTGCCAAGCATCGGGGTAGGGCTCCTCCGCAATCGATTGCGAAAGAGTATAGTGCCTCCTCATCCGGACGAGCTCCAATCGTCTCTCCGCCACCGGGCCACGTACTTGGCCTTGAAAAGCACCTTCCCCGTGTTCCATTGCTCGAAAATCGAAGAAAATCGGAAGATTTCGAAGCTTTTTAGGCCAAAAATGGCGGATTTCTCACTTTCTCTCTCTTTTCTCTCGACAAACTGTAAAAGTGGTAGGGAAGAAGGAGAAAGGGGGCGGCCCCTCATTTAAAAACCCTGGAACACGCTCCTATCCGCGCGGATAGGATTGTCAGGGTCAAAATGACCCTTTTGCCCTTTAAAAATCTGGGACTCTGCAGTTCAGTCCCCAACTTGACAGAGTTAACCAAAGTTAAATTACCCAACGGCAGTCAAACGTAAGACCGATCTCCCCGAGAAAGATAACAAGATCCCGTATCTTTCATCAAAATCACAAACGGCAGTCAAACGTAAGACCGATCTCCTTGAGAAAGATAACGAAATCCCGTATCTTTCATCAAAATTACCAACGGCAATCAAACGTAAGACCGATCTCCCTGAGAAAGATAACGAGATCTCGTATCTTTCATCAAAATCATTCCCCGGCAGTCAAACGTAAGACCGATCTCCCCGAGAAAGATAACGAGATCCCGTATCTTTCATCAAAAATCACAAACGGCAGTCAAACGTAAGACCGATCTCCCTGAGAAAGATAACGAGATCTCGTATCTTTCATCAAAATCATCAAACGGCAGTCAAACGTAAGACCGATCTCCCTGAGAAAGATAACGAGATCTCGTATCTTTCATCAAAATCATTCCCCGGCAGTCAAACGTAAGACCGACCCCGTATCTTTCATCAAAATTACCAACGGCAGTCAAACGTAAGACCGATCTCCCCGAGAAAGATAACGAGATCCCGCATCTTTGATGTAGAATGAATCTACAAATAAAGCAAACGCAACAGAAATAATTAAGCAAAACCTTGAAAACCAAACAATCGAACAAAAGGGATATGAATTACTCCTCGCAAAAGGACGTAACCCTCGTAATCAAACGAATAAGATTACGTTTCAAGCCAAGGAATGACTTCGTCTTCTTAGAAAAAGAAGAAAGAACCCTTGAAGAAAATAAGTTGTTTATTCTTCAAAAATTGAGAAAATAATAATCCTACAAAAGCTTTTATAGTTCCAACCATAATTAAAGTCCTAATCTAAAAAGGAAAAACTAATCCTATTCGAAAACAAATAACAAAGGGAAAGAAAAGGAAAGTAAATCAAAAAACTAATCCTATTCCAAAACAAATAACAAAGGAAAAGAAAAGGAAAACACAATCGGAAAAGGAAACAGGATCTCCTCTCTGCGCACTTGGAGCGGACGCTCCCTCCCTATGGGAGCGGGCGCTCCCACCTTCCAGGAACTTGCGACGGGTTTTGACGTTTTGGGAGCAGGCGCTCCCTTTCCTCAGGAGCGGGCGCTCCCTCTCGGCAGTAACTCGCAACATGATTTGGGACCTTGGGAGCAGGTGCTCCCCCCCTTTGGGAGCAAGCGCTCCCCACGACAGAAACCTGGGCAGAAACCTTGGTTGTACACGCTACATCAATCTTTCATCAAAATCACAAACGGCAGTCAAACGTAAGACCGATCTCCCTGAGAAAGATAACGAGATCTCGTATCTTTCATCAAAATCATCAAACGGCAGTCAAACGTAAGACCGATCTCCCCGAGAAAGATAACGGAATCCCGTATCTTTCATCAAAATTACCCCGGCAAAGCCAAACGTAAGACCGATTCGCCGAGAAAGATAACGGAATCCCGTATCTTTCATCAAAATTACCCCCTAAGCCAAACGTAAGACCGATCTCCCTGAGAAAGATAACGAGATCCCGTATCTTTCATCAAAATCATTCCACGACAGTCAAACGTAAGACCGATCTCCCTGAGAAAGATAACGAGGTCCCGTATCTTTCATCAAAATCATCAAACGGCAGTCAAACGTAAGACCGATCTCCCCGAGAAAGATAACGGAATCCCGTATCTTTCATCAAAATCATTCCCCTTAGCCAAACGTAAGACCGATCTCCTCCCCGAGAAAGATAACGAAATCCCGTATCTTTCATCAAAATCATCCCCTAAGCCAAACGTAAGACCGATTTCCCGAGAAAGATAACGAGATCCCGTATCTTTCATCAAAATTACATCCCTAGTCAAACGTAAGATCGATTTCCCGAGAAAGATAACGGAATCCCGTATCTTTCATCAAAATTACCCCCGGCAGTCAAACGTAAGACCGATCTCTCCGAGAAAGATAACGGAATCCCGTATCTTTCATCAAAATTACCCCCGGCAGTCAAACGTAAGACCGATTTCCAAGACGAATACGTCTGATTTTCCCCAGCAAAGGCTAACAAAATCCCCAGCAAAGTTAACGGAATCCCAAAAGCCAACAAAATCTCGAGTAGATCTCGAACTACGAAAGGGCTTGATTCCCCGCTAGGGATACGTAGGTAGCCTATCATTAGGTCCAGCCCCTCGACCAAAACAGTCACCCTCTCCTTCGACAGCAGACGAAGTCCACCGAAAGGCCTTTTCAAATCAAGGTTCGAGGCACCTAAAACGCCATCTCCAAGGTTCGAGGCACCTAAAACGCCATCTCCAAGGTTCGAGGCACCTAAAGCGCCATCTCCAAGGTTTGAGGCACCTAAAACGCCATCTCCAAGGTTTGAGGCACCTAAAACGCTATCACTAGGAAAGCAATAAATCGCAATCATCCCCAGCAGAGCGGATAGCCGTCAGACCAAAAATGGTCATTCCTATCCCCAGCAGAGCGGATAGCCATCAGACCAAAAATGGTCATCTCTTATCCCCAGCAGAGTTTCTTTCCAAAGACCCGACTACGTGGCTCGCTCATCAAGGTTCGAGGCACCTAAAACGCCATCATCTCCGTGGTCAAAGACCCGAACTACGATCGGCTTGATTCCCATTCTGATACGTAGGTAGCCTATTGAATAGGTTCAGCCACCCGATCACTCGATCATCCTGCCAAATATGGAGCCTTACTCTTATCGACGACCCCGCTTCCTTCGAAAGCGCCGTCGCCGAGGGGCTACTGTAAGTGCTCCAATTTGAGCTTGTTAGAATTTTCGTTAGATAATTAACGAAAGTTATAACATTTCTAACAATTCCTAACATTCCTAACTTTTCTAACAAAGTGAGGGCAAAATGGGAATTGCCAAAAAAAGATAAACCAAGGAAAAGAATCAAAAAAGCAAAAGAAATAAGAAAAACCAAAAAAAGAAATGGCTGGAAACATAATCTGGCTGGTTAATTTGAATTTTAAAAAAAGATTATTCCTCTTGTCCAAAGCCTGGAGCAGCATTTAATGAACAGTGCACGCCACCAATCCCATCCGCGCGGACATGATTGCAATTTTCAGAGGGCTATAAATTGAGCCCTCCAGTCACAAAAATAAGGAGGAACAAGAGCACAATTCATAGTATCTGGCGAATATACTTGAGAAAACAGTGAGAATTCTTTAAGAATTGTCACCTTTTTCTCTTGAATCTTCCCAACTTTCACTCACTCAAATCAAATCCAAACACTCTTGCATTCAAAGTATCAAACACTCATACATTCAAGCCAAAGCCCCAAAATACAAAGAAGATAGGTATAACCTCCCTCTTCTTACCCTAAATCTCTCATCCATGCATGCATCTTCAAACTACAAAATGTAGTTCATTCATCTTCTTGTCTTAGATCCAAGAAGATCACCATGGAAGTTCATCTCCATGGATGATCTTCTACAAGGATCAACATTATTTTCAAGTTCTCTTACTTTCTTGCAAATAAAACTCATTTTCAAAACCCTAAAAACCATTTTCAAGCATCAAATCTCATTTTCAAAGGATAAAATTCCCCTTTCCAAGCAAATGAAGTGCTTAGTCCTAATGTACCCCAAGGATGGTTTGGTATAGTTGATTCACCACTAAAATGTCAAGTGATCACTAACCAAAACCTAGGGAAATGGGGACAAGCATGGATGCGAAACCCCCTTTAAAATCATATTTTCTTTCTTGAGAAGTTGCTGTCCAGTAGCAATTTTCCAAGATCCCAGTCCATTGTCTTAATTTTGGGACACAGAAAAACTTGGAATTTGGTGTTGACTACAAAACACTTTTTGTAGCCAACATCCAAAGATTTCCAGACATATTTTTACTTTATTTTTTGGGTGAGTAAAACTCCTCTTTTCAAATTTGCTTTTAGAGGCTAGTTCATCAGCTTCTGGAAATCCAGATCTCATATCTGAGATTTCCAGAAGGTTTTGACCCCTCAAATCTTCTCCAAAATGGAAAATTCCTTCGCACAAATCTTATTTAAGGTGTCTGGAACAACTTTCATTCT
>JAFEMH010004259.1:0-218816 GCA_022495995.1 Adenophora triphylla var. japonica
GATTTCTTTCTTTATTTTTTTTATTTCTTAGACATAGTATCTTCGGAGCTTATCCACTTGGGTGTTGACTAGGTGGACAAAGGATGATTGCCGTCCAGTGCTACAAGCTTCATTGCTTCCTCCCGATAGTATCTTACGCACTTTTAGCATACGGGCCGATCCAAACGGGTTCCCATTTTCCTGTGGGGTCATGCTCTACGGGTAGGGGCTTCACTCAACACTAGAGTCACCACTCCCCTTGATGTCCCTGTCCTTGACCTTTTTGTCAAATGCTGCGGCCATTCTGGCCTACGAGTGGGCCTCGGGTGTTCTCCCATGGCTTTCAGCCTTCTTTCGTCGAGCGAGGGCCAACTCATCGCGCCGCCTACGTAGCCATTCTACTTCAAGTTGACAACTGCTTTTCCGAAGGAGGACCCTTAGTGATCGGGATTTCCCAGAAACTCTACCGGTAACACTTTGCTTCCATCCCAGTAGCGTTAGGGTAAAAGGAGTTTCTCCTGTAGGCATTGTGACGGACGTTACGTAGCCCCGCAGAGTGCCAGGTGCAGCTTTTTAGGCCAATCACGACCACGGGTGGCCATTTTTCCTTGGATATGATCCCAGTTTGAGCGTCTTATTAGCGGCTTCCACGGCTCCGTTAGTACGAGGTGTCTCGTATGGGGATGACTTGTGGCGAGTGATTCTCAGTGCGACGGCAAAAGAATCTATCGCGGTCTCCTTCAAAAAGTGTGACCCGTTATCAGAAATGATCTCATTGGGCACCCCATATCTACACATTATGTTTTCCTTGGATAAATGAGCCACCTTCTTGGAAGGTGAGGACCTTGTAAGGACTTGGCCTCTACCCACTTGGTGAAGTAATGATCGTTACTACTAACACAAATTCATGCCCATTGCTTCTGCCGGGGCTATCTTCCCTATTACGTCAATACCCCAAGTTGCAAACGGGCCAGGAGTCGTCATGCAGTACAGGTCATGAGGTGGGAGATGGTTGAGGTTAGCACAAGCCCAGATTTGGCATTTGTCACACGGCTCGGACATCTTGGACATACGGTCTGCTCTCCATGGAAATCCAAAAGTAGTAAACCCATTCTCGAGGATCACTTGCATCGGGGCTCTAGCATTCATATGAGGACCACGGGGACCATTGTGGACTTCGGTCATCAACTTCCTCGGCCCTTTCTTTGAGTGGACGCACAAGAGGAGTGGTCCCTTAGTACCGCTTTTCTTGTACAAAGGTTGCCTCCTAAAATGATGACATAATGGGAGGCCAACCTTTTCAGGGCTTGCAAGCTTCTTGGCTTTGACACCTTCTTTTGGTCTACCTTCTTCGTCGCTTCGAAAGGTGACTCTCCATCTTTGAGGAACCGGTAAATTTGATTGTACCAGGTTCCGCTGATAGGCTCGGGTCCCAAGTCTACTTCACAAACGAGTAAAGTCGGGGCTTCTCTTCAACCCACTCCGAAGCGGTTTTATGGCTTTTCCCTCGGGGATCTCTACCCAGTGAGGCTAGAGTAGCTAGGGCATGCTGCATGGATCTGTTTCTTTTCCTCTAAGCAAGTAGTGGAAAGTCACTTCTCTGAAGCTGTCCGATCCAACTCCTCCATATAGGCATGATATCGTTGAAGATTAGGGTCCAGCGAGTCTTCCAGCCTTGTTGGAGACCCGGTTGATGATCGGGGCGAGTCTCCATAAACTTCGAGCTCCTTGACATTTCTTTCTAAAGCGGCCTCTAAACCGGCCCGATGCGGGGCCATTGCTCGGCAACATTGTTCGTGGCGGGGAAGTTCAACTAAGGGATACGGGCATGTGCTCAAGATCTTTTCGGATCGACTCCTCGTAGCATCCCTACGCCATTTCCTCTTTTGTTAGTAGCTCCGTCAAAGAATAGGCAAATTGCCATCTGGCTTCTCGAAGCCAGTTTCCAACCCACGAAGATCCCTTTCTTCATCTCGGGAATTGGGGTTCTGTGGCCGCGGTCCCTCATTACTCGGGGAAGTTTGCCGGGATGGTCTCGACGATGCTTGGACCCTTGATAGCCTTTCCGATCCACATAGTTACATGTCATACTCGGCTAAGAAGAAGGGACCACTTTGCTAGACGCATCGAGAGGGAAGGCTTATCGAAGACATGTACTTCGGGATGTGGGTCCATTTTCGAGACCAAGTTCACGGGAGGTGGGCTTCGCATGTAATGCTTCAACTTCACCGACTCACCTGCACTCAGCTCCCGCACCGAGAATATTTTCGCATGCCTTGAGTAATTGAGCTCACTTCCTTCAGCAGCTTCCGGTGACAAAGTAGATGGCATTTTCTATCCGAGAGTCTTTTCTTCTCTCGAGCAAGCATATCCCCAACCGCTTGCCGTATAGGTGATGCGAGATGAGAGTGCGAGAGAGGGTTTCTGTCTATGTGGGGGGCATAAAGACACCGAGGATGTACTAAGTATGCCTGTAATACCGTCAAAGGCATCCCCGGCATTCCTCTATCCATCTCCCGTGTCCACATTCTTCTTCATGAAGCTTGAAGATAGGCTCCGCACATAGTGGTCAATCAAGCCGACAAACCTGGCCGATGCACTCTACCTGAGCTTGCCCATAAAGCTTTTGACTTACGATGCGGGTTCGAGGTGGCCTCACGTCCATAATCGGCTTTGATCTTTCTGGGGTCGACTTCAATACCCTCGCTCAGTGACCACATATACTCCGAGCACTTTTCCCTCTTGTCACTCCGAAGGTGCATTTAAGCAGGTTTAGTCTCATAGAATGTTTGTCTCGGCCTTCTCGAAAACTTTCGCGAGTCAAGCAAAGTAAGTTATCCATTCTCGCCTTTGGAGAGGATTATCATGTCGTCGACGTAGACCTCAATCTCCTTGTGGATCACATGTCGTGAAAAAGCACCCTGATCACTGCCCT
This sequence comes from Adenophora triphylla var. japonica, assembly GCA_022495995.1. Lineage (NCBI taxonomy): Eukaryota > Viridiplantae > Streptophyta > Magnoliopsida > Asterales > Campanulaceae > Adenophora > Adenophora triphylla. The sequence goes on from JAFEMH010004259.1 coordinate 2,915, forward strand.
CCTGATAAGTAGCCCGGAGCATTCTTAAGCCCAAATGGCATCACGGTATAAGCATTAAGCTTCCCACACGGTGTGGTGAAGAGCCGCGTCCTTTTCTTGGTCTTCTTCGGCCATCTTGGAGTCTCGGTTGTAGCCTCCGCAGCCATCAACGAAGGATTTGACTTCGTAGCTTCAAGCGGTGGAGTCCCACCCCAGGATGTCTATGTTGTCAAGCAAGGGGTAATCGTCTTTGGCCGGCTGGCCTTGTTCGAGATCCCCCACACGAATCTAAAACGACAGCCGCACCCTTCCCATCGGCCTTGGTTACTTGGCCACAATGTTGGACAACCATGTTGGATATTCGATGAATCGATGAATCCTTTTTCACCCGCAGTAGCTTTTCCTCAATCTCTTCTTTGACCCGTAGAGACCTACTCTGGTTTGATCTTCCTCGCTCGCTTTACCGGCTTAGCATCCGGGTGCGTAGGGATTTTGTGCTCTCACTATCGAACTGTCTCAGCTCCCGACATATCCTTGTACGACCATGCAAAGACGTTCTATGTATTCTCTTCCCGAGCAGTGTATTAACCCGCTGTCCCTTTCAACCCCCTGGAAGAAGTTTCCAATCTGTGGTCTCTCTTCTAGTGTTCCTCGACAAGTACCCAAGTTAACACTTGTCAAAACCTCCTCGACGGCAAATGGGTCTCCTGGTTCTTCTCTCTTTTAAGTAACCTTTGCTTAAAGATTTCTTTAATGTATTATTCGCTTAGTGTGTTTGCATCTTGTTCAAATGATTCATTATTATTGTTAAGTTTTGAGTTAATTTATCATTTGTTAAGTTGACAATAAGAGGATACTCGAAAGATCCGTCATTTCATTCAAAGCAAGGGAAAGATGACATTGATTACATGTTCATAATCCTCAGCGTGAGGCCTTCGGATGACTCGGAGGGACTGGAATTCAAAGATTCCCTGACTAACAATCAGATAGACGACGTGGTGTTTGACACGGACCGGGTTGAGAAGGACGGGGTACCAATCCAAGCTCCGTGACCATTCATTGTCGGGCTGACTATCGGCCCGAGAATGTCTCCCAATTCTTCAACGGCATCTCTGTCTTAGTCACCAAAGTGCGGGATCGAAAGGCTCTTCACCACAGCCTCCAATTACGGAAACTACTTCATCATCAAGCTCAAGTCGATCAAATCGGGGATCCGTGCTTCTTCATCAAACAACTTTTGCAAACCCCACTCAGTCTTCACTCCTGCGGCAAATTTCTATCCTGGGCTGATCTTTGGAAGAGCTAACTCGAAGGCGAGAGAAATCCATTGCCCTGGATGAGAAGAGTGCTGACTCTTTGACACTGATTGGGTTTCCTTTGAAGACGTACTCGTTCTGAACGGTAGTGGTAGCCCCAGGAATGTTCGGCAAGTCGAGGAACATTCTCCGAACGGGATTTGCTGGTTTTCCCCTAACTTTATCAAGGTTTTCCAAAAGGGTTTTTCTCTGGCAATCACTTTCACCGTATTGGGTCCCACCTTTTGTAAAGTAATGGGCCAGAGACAAACTGTAGGGATGGAGATGGACCCCTTCACTTTGTTTTCCTGGAACCGTGCCTTTAGCTTTTCTCGTCATCCCGAGAGTTCGGTTTGTATCCCAAGCCATATACGGTGGTCTGTTCCTTTTACATCAATAATAGCATCGCGACTGTAAGTGCTCCAATTTGAGCTTGTTAGTATTTTCGTTAGAAAATTAACGAAAGTTATAACATTTCTAACAATTCCTAACATTCCTAACATTTCTAACCAAGCAAGGGTAAAGTGGGCATTGTTATTTAAGGATAAACCAAGGAAAGGAATCAAAAAAGCAAAAGAAATTGGAAAAATCCGAATTGGGCAAGTTGAAAAACATAAACTGCTGGATTTTTGAATTTTATTCTTCCTGTCCAAAGCACGAAGTGTAATTAATGAACAGTGCACGCTGAAGGACATATCCGCGCGGATGGTTTTGATTTTTCAGAGGGCTATAAATTGAGGCTTTCAGTCTCAGAAAAAAAGGAGGAAAAACACAAATTGTAACTGCACCTTGGCGAAAATAGTGAGAAAACAGTGAGAATTCCCTAGAATTGTCACCTTTTTCTCAACTATTCACCCAAAATCACACTCACTCAAACATTCTCATATTCAAGCCTCAAACACTCTTACATTCAAGCCAAAAACTCCAAAACACAAAGAAGATTCGTAAATCCTCCTTCTCCTTACCCTAAACTCCTTCATGCATACATTTTCAAGCTACAAAATGTAGTTTATTCATCTTCTTGTCTTAGATCCAAGAAGATCACCATGGAAGTTCATCTCCATGGATGATCTTCTACAAGAATCAACATTATTTTCAAAGTGTTCTTACTTTCTTGCAAAGAAAACACATTTTCAAAACCCTAAAATCATTTTCATACATCAAATCCCATTTTCAAAGGATAAAATTCCCCTTCCCAAGCAAATGAAGTGCTTAGTCCTAATGTACCCCAAGGATGGTTTGATATAGTTGATTCACCACTAAAATGTCAAGTGATCACTAATCAAAACCTAGGGAAATGGGGACAATCATGGATGCCAAACCCCCTTTAAAATCATGTTTTCCTTCTTGAGAAGTTGCTGTCCAGTAGCAATTTTCTAAGACCCCAGTCCATGGTCTAATTTTTTGGACATAGATAAACTTGGAATTTGGTGTTGACTACAAAACACTTTTTGTATCCAACATCCAGAGCTTTCCAGACATATTTTTACTTTATTTTTTGCGTGAGTAAAACTCCATTTTTCAAATTTTCTTTTGAAGGTCAGATCACCAGTCTCTGGGAGTCCAGATCTCATATCTGAGATTTCCAGAAGGTTTTGGGTCCTCAAATCTTCTCCAAAATAGAAAATTCTTTCACAGAAATCTTATTTGAGGTGTCTGGAACAACTTTCATTCTCTGAGTTTTCTCAGATTATGAAGTTTTGAAGCCCTTAAATCCATTTCAAAATCAAGTGTCAACTGCCTTTTTCATTCTGGCAGAAATGGCTTCCAACTTCCAAAAATCTTTTGAGTACCAAAACTCAACCCAAAAATCACACCAAAAATCATGGGATCTGTCCAAAGTCTAATAAAGAATTCCCAATTTTTACTTTTCTGAGTTTCAACTTATTTTGGCCAAAACAGACACACACACACACACAAATGATTTTTAGCTTGGAAGACTCGTTTTACGAGGCATTCCGGGTGCACACTAACGTCCTTCCCGGCATGTAACGTGACCTCCGAACCCAAATCTCTAATCTCGGGCATTTTTCAAAGTTTTGGCCCTTAAAACAAAAATGGCGTGGCGACTCCGGTCTTTTTCGATTGGTTTTTCAAAGAAACGAAAAATTTCAAAGTTAAACCTTTTCGGGAAAAATTTTGGCGGGCACATCATCACAGTGGCGACTCCGCTGGGGATAAATAAGCTTTTTCTAAAAAAAAAAAATGATATTTGGTATATTGGTGGAAACCATTAAACTTCCCGTTATCGCCTCCTAACACGAGTCGGGGATAAATTGTGGTTTAACAATCCCACGTACCGGTATCATTGTTTTCAAAAAAAAAAAAAGAAAAGCTTTTGAGGGTCAAGCTTCCGTCCCGGCTTTAAAAATCATTTGTTGTGTGTGTTGATTTTTGCACATTTTCGTGTTGTTTTGGCCGCCTCGGAAAAAGTCAAAATTTTGACTGTCGGAATCATGTCCCTAACTGTCGGAATTTTTGTGCTTATGTGCTTATGTGCTCATTTCAAAAAAAAAAATTCAAAAAAAAAATTTCAAAAAAAAAAGAAAATTTTCAAAAAAAAATCATGCATCATTCTTTTTAAGACACATGCGAAAAATTTCTATTTTACTCAGAAAAAGAAGATAGACTGCTTGCACACTACGCGCACGTGACCTTACACTGCACACTACGTCCCTAACCCGGGGAAATCCTTGTCGCGGCCCGTTTGGTCTTATTACGCCTCTCGGTGCAAGCACAGGACTACCCAAACATCCCATGGAGCCTCGTGTCGACCATGCACTTGTCCGTGACACACTTTGTCCGAGACTCGGTTGGTTTTTAGTTTGGTGCATGTCATGCCCCTGTCTGTGTATAGACCTTTCCTTTCAAGCCTTTGTCGGCATACCGACTCAATATCTTTCGGGGACCCTAATCGGTCGAAGTTGCCGGTTTTTCGCCGCAGACTTTGACCAAGATATTGGCCAGGCGCCTTGACTTCGGCTCGGCGGCACAAATTATACATCGACTCCCGGCATGACACTTGAGTCATCAAGGATTAATGATTATTCCATGCCTAATTACGGCTTAGCGACGACAAGTCAAGATCAATTGTGGACGCTTATCGGTCCAAATCATGCCGACTTTTCGTCGAGCCCTCGGATATGATCTTGACTTTTGACGTCGGCTTTGTCCGTAATTTACATCGAATGCTCGTTAAGACTCGATTACCCGCCGAGACTTTTAGGATCGTTTTCTTTCGGTCGGTGGGACCCGCTTGCCCTATAGGACCCTCGCCCGGGGCTGTCCACCCTGGGAGGTCGAAATACGGAGTGGAATACGAGGGGCTTATAGACGTAGTGACGGGGCCCCGATCCGGGATCCCGAGTAGTTTGCGAAAAAGAAGAGCAATCTTTTCCAACCGATTAGGTTAATAAAACATGTTTTAAGTAAACGTGAACAAATAACCGCATGTTGCATGAGCCCAAAGCCCAAACACTTACCCTCCTTCAATTCCCGAGACATCGAACCCTTCGTGCCTTTTCCCCGCGGCTCCTCACAAAGGTTGGTTCCGGACACCGGGTCACCGTTTGATTAGTTAGGAAGAGTCAAGCGCGTCATCGGCTTCGCCGTTTGTTCCGACTCCGGGTTTGAGAATGTGCATCGGCCGGTAATGATGGGGACAACGTCACTCCGCCTCCCGGGACCCCTCGGAGCAGACAACGGTGGAATCGGTTAGCGAGAACGATATGAGGTTACGACGGGAAGCACGAGTGAATAGCCTTATGGAGGCTATTAAGAGCCATGGTTTGGCCGCCGGCCTCAATCCCGATGGCACCTTCACCGTGGAAGAAGACGAGGATGCCAATCCCACTCTCGGTCGCCACGATTACTCGAGGATGCCACCACCCACCTCCTATGGTACCACTACCCGAGAACCCATGCTCCTCGATCTTCGGGTCGGCCGGCTCCCCAACCACGGACCACTTTGGATCCATGCGGCCAGACGGCACAAATCGGTTCACGGTTCCTCGGTGGGGACAAAGCCGATGCGGAATGTCTTCTCATGGTTGGGGTTATCTCGGAATGCCACGGCTAATTGGGATCCCGCCTCGGTTTGGAACCGATCAATCCGGGCCTTCGCGGCAAGCGGTTCAAGGGCCACAACAACGGATTCGGCATGCCTCAACGGCCGTCGAGAGCCCCTCCTCGGAATGATGTTAGCTCAGTGCTCCTCCCACGGCTTTCACAAATCCATTTCTCACTCGGGGTTCGATGGGTTACCAAACCTCCATCCCGGTTTCATCGGAATCACCAGGACCGCAGTATCCCCCGGGTTATACACCATCGCCTCAGCCAGCCATGCAATTCAACAGTCAGGGACAGCAGCCCGCACCTAAGCCTACTTATGGGCCCCACTCTGGAAATCCAAGTTATCCGGCTACAGCAGGACTACCTCCACCCACTTTGCCGGTTGAAAACCCACAGCAAGCCGCAAGGTTCTATCCTTTTGCTCAGGGTCCTACTCATGCTCCCCAGGGTAACTCAGCCCAGACGGAGTTTTCACCTACGTCCCGGGCCGGCCATTCCATCCACCGATCTGCCTCCGGTGGTAACCCCCTCTCACGGTTCAAATGCCACGGCTCCGCCACAAGACCCTCATCGGCTTTGGTTCATGGAACAACATAAGGAAATGAAAGCGCAGATTGCCGAATTGACCGCTAAGAAATCTGCTTTCCGGCCTACAGACCCGGACTCCATTGTTCCCCTGCCCCACAAATTCGTGATGCCTAATCTGGATCTCTTTGATGGGACTGCATGCCCAAAAACTCATCTGGACACGTATACCTTGGCAATGAAGGCCAAAGGATGTACCAATCAGCAGTTGGCTGACTATTTCAGTCTATCTTTGAAATCCAGTGCCTTAAAATGGTTCTTCCGTTTAAAACCTGAAGCCAGGGCTACATGGGACCAGATTACCAATGCCTTCACAGAAAAGTACAAGGCCAACTTGGAATGGGAAACAAATAGAGTTGACCTACAAACAACAGTGCAGCGTCCCGATGAGAACGTTAGGGGACTTCTACAAGCGGTGGAATCTGAAACTCAGTGAAATGGCCATCCCTCCTTCTGAAGAGGAACAACTGGACATCTTCCAGTCATGCCTGAAACCGCATCTAGGAGCCTCCCTCAGTCACTTCCCGTACTCAGACTTACGGGCCATGGTTAACTCCGCGGCTAAGTTTGAAAAGGCTTACAATCGGCCAACAGAATTTCTGCACACTTACGAGATATCGGGCTCCTCCTTCAAACACCGCCCTGCTCCTGCTAAAGGCAAAGAAATGATTAACTACACGGGACGGGAATGTAATAACACAACTCCTTTTGCTCCCGAGAAAACCGGTCGAGCCCGGGCCACGGGTCATGAACCTCGAAAACTTTGGAATGCCTCTGAACGACATCTTTAGGGGAGTGGTGAAAGAAGGCTTCTGCGGCCTTTGGAGAATTTCCAACCCGGAATCCGAATGCTCCCGTGGATACCTCAAAGTATTGTGCTTTTCATCAAGCTCACGGACATCGGCGACAACTGCTTTACTCTGAAAAAGGCAATCCGAGGGATTGATAGAGCAAGGAAAGTTGGAAGGCCCGAGGGGCCTAATACGATCAAAAATCCTCTGCCAAGGAACCATAATCGGGTAAATATGATTGAATGCGGAGAACCTTCGCATGCCCGGGGAAGATGCCGATGAAGGTCCCCAAATACCCATGGCCAACCTTGTCGAGGATCTGAGATCGGATTCCCCCTCGGCCTTGAGGATATTGAGCGAATCAACCCATCTTGGTCTCATGTCGGAGATTTCTGCAAGAATACGAAACTCGCTATTTCTCGGATGAAGGGATAGCTGATACTGAAGAACTGGGGCTGTTCCGGTCAAAACATGAGAGAACCATTTACATAAGATGGTTAGAACAATCAAGAAGAATCGAGCAAGAAAGCTTTCGGCGGGCGCCGTCTTGGGGCTTATCGGCAAAGAGGCCGAAGAGCATACGGAGCTAGTACACTTGCAAGTTGGCTTTGGGAGAGGCCGAATATGATCCAGAGAACAAAGAATCGGAAGAGGAGGACTCCTTCTATATCTGTAGGGAGTCAAATACGTGCCACCCCTCTCACTCTTCCCCGCAGTTTCTGGGAGGAGAAGCTGAGTCGCAACTATCACTTCCGAAAATGGGAGCATATGACAATTTCTGCGGCTGCACGCACCCATATTCCCCTAACGGGTTTGATCGGCGTTCCCTCTCAGCCGAAATCCCGGTAGTATGGGAAGATGATTCCGATGACAACGACGATGATGACGATGACGAGAGCGAAGAGTCAGCGAGGCCCCAGATCCGGAATCAATCTGGAACAATCATGCGAGAAATGAGCCCATGGGAGCCGGGCACAATGGTTGGTTGTCGGCAAGCGGCGACGAAGAAACTTCGGAAGACGAATATGAAACCGAGGACATGAAGGCCATGAAGTTTCTGGAGTGCGAGCACGTGGATGTCTTAGAATTCAACACTGCCTACCACGCTTTGGGGAAAGGGTTTTCGGGCGTCCGATCCGGGCGATAGTCGAAGATACGATCGAGAGAGGAAAACTAACTCCCATCCGCCCAAATGAGAAAATAACCATGGTCGGATCAAATCCACCGGAACAAAGTAACACTCCTTGTCGGGGTTACCCAAGAAGAGGTCACCTTCCCCGAATGTATGTCGGCTCTCGAGAGAAGTCACGGAAACCGGCATGATACCGGATGCGCCTCCCACATAGAATGCTATAATCATCTCCAACTCACGAGTATTACGAGAAAAGGAACCGGAATGGTTGCACTATACCGGGGATGAAATCGAAAAGCCGCCGAGCCCCGACAATAGCGACTCTTGTTGTATGATAACTATGAGCAAGGCAGGCTGTGGGAACGAATCTGAGGACGCCCTAGCTCCGTGGGCCATCCGGGGGCAACAACACAACCCCAGAGACTCAAAGGCACGTGACTTGGGAAGCGGTTATAAGGGCCGCCCGGGGAAGGAGCCGGATGCAGCTCGGCCCCTCACCGTTGCTAGACTCCGTCGGGCCGGTGGCCGATAGCCAAAAAGGCTCCCAGATTGACCTTAGCGGCGTTGAAGAAATCTAGTCAAGAAGCAGCGATGAGGAAGTTAACTGTTGACCCGATCCGGGCAAATCTTCCAAGGGAATCCCAAGGCGAGATAAGAAGGCCACGGATCGAGCACACGAGGAGAACCGCCGCCCTTATGCTAAGACGGCCGAAGCTCGACCCCGGAAAAGAGGATCCCGTGCTCACCCGGTTGAAGCAAACACGAGGCCAACATCTCTCTATGGTCCCTGCTCACCTCATCCTATCCCCACAAGCTAAAGGCTGGAAGAAAGCCTAGCCCGCACCTTGGTGCCTATTGATGCTACTCCCGATGACGTGGTACGGTGATTGGAAACATCCACTACGGGAACATAATCACTTTCCACGAGATCTCGACCTCCCTCAATTTGGGGCTGATCATAACGAGCCTCTCTTCATCACGGTCCAATTGGATGAACGACGCCTTCCTCGGGTCTGGTTGATAATGGGTCCGGAATGAACATTCTTCCGGCAAAGATCATGAGCACTGCTTGACATCAAGTCCACGGACTTAAAACCTTCCTCCCTCACGGTCAAAGCTTACGACTCGACATCTCGGCAGTCCTTGGAGTTGCTACCTTGGACCTCTGGTTTGGACGAGAAATTGATACTGTGGAATTCCGGGTTATTGACATCCGATCACTTTTAATGCCTTATTGGGAAGACCTTGGCTGCATCGAGGTCAAGGGGGTTGCCTCAAGCCTCCACCGGTGTGTGAAATTCGTCTCGAATGGGGACACGACAACCATTTATGGGGATTTAGTCACCTTGGAGGGCACGGATACGGGTGGAATACCTATTACGGAAATCAAACATGACGAGGAAGGTCTCATGCTAACGAGGCTTCACGGTCGAGCCTCCCAAAGGCCCAAGTGTGCAACATAGATCGACAATCACCGGGATAAAATCCTCCGGTCTTGAAAATGATGAGAAAGATGAGCTATCTACCTGGCCTCGGTGCAGGGAAACACCAACAAGGAACTCACAAGCTCATCGAGGTGAAAGGACGAGAAAACTCGCCACGGCACAGGATATGAGGCCTCCTCGGTGGACACCACAAAAGGAAAAGATTTGAGGAGAAGCTATCACGGGGAAGGGTCCCAGTCGACGACCCTAAATCTCTCCCTTTCGAGTCCTAATTTGGTGACTACTTTGTAAAGGGTCCCACACAACCGGGTAACATCCACGAGCCCACTCCTACGAAGGATGGCTAAAGCTACGAGGATAGCCTCAACAAGTTCGGGGAGCCAAAGCTAACCCGGTCCGTAGAATGTTCTGGACCTACCCAAGATACCGGGGCTACCACTACCATGAAGAGTGAGTACACTTTCAAAGGCGTGCCAAGCCTAGTGGAACAGGTTCGAGAAGCTCACAACCACAATTCCTACGCCCGGGGAAGGTCCGAAACCTGAGTTTGAATTGACCATGCCGAAAGCCAAAGCCACGAAGTCTTTTCGGATGATTGGGATGGTCCGATTATGCAACGGTTATTCGGGGAAGAGATCCGGGTGCCGGACACGATTGATTTCAGCTCGATCAAAGAAATGGTAGCAATGATCGAGGAAGGAGCACGATACAATTCCGAGTCATGACGCCCACGACATCGATGCCGTTAAAGAATCGGGAAACTCTCTCAGGCCCGTCCGCGACCAAAGAACAAATGATCACCAAGCCTGGATTGGTCTCCCATCCCTTTGTGTCAATCTAGGAAGAGTCCTCCGAGTCTCTCATTGTTAAGGTCGAGTCTCTAGAGTCGTCCAGACGGCCCTTACGCACGAAGACTACGAGTACGTAGCAAATCTTTGTATTTCCTTTTCGTTCCTAATGAAATGACGAACCTTTCCGAGTATCCCTTGATTGCCACTTTAACTAACTAATGATGAATTAATTAATAAAAAAAAACATTTAATAATAATTCATTAGATAAAGAAGCAGACACATTAAATAACAAAAAAAAAATCAAACAAAAAAAAATCTTTAAGCAGGTTGTCCGGAAAGAGGAAAATCGAGCCCAAGCTGCCTAAGAGGTTTTGACAAGTGTGTATTTGGAAACTGCGGAAGAGCCTAAAGAGACGCGAGATTGGTAGTTTCTTGAAGGAAACTAGAAAGGATGCCTTACAAAATCCTACAAAATCCTCGGCTCAAGGAAAGTAGCCCTCTTCATCAAAGAGAACATCATATGCCGATACGGGTTGCCGGCCGAAATCATCTCGAGATAATGGATCCCACTTCGAAGGGGAATGTGAAGGAGCAGGCGAGAATTCGAGAATAACCCGTCACAAGTCATCTCCTTACGGGCCCCAAACCAACGGGCCGTCGAGGCGGCAAACAAGACTCTGGAAAACATCATCCGGAAAATGGGCATCAGAGGCGAAGATTGGCCCGAAAAGTTACACCTGGCACTCTGGGGCTACGGGAACATCCGTCGGAACGGCAACAGGAGAAACACCGTTTGCCCTCACCTACGGAATGGAAGCCGTACTCCCAATCGAGCTAGAAATCCCTCACTCAGGTGTCTTTGTTGGAAAGCCGGATCAACGAGGTCGAATGGCTCCAAAGTCGCCATGATGAATTGGCCTGCTAGATGAGCGACGATTGAAAGCAATGGAACATATCCGAGCCTACCAAGGGAGAATGGCCGAGCCTTCGACAAGAAAGTAAAGCATCGGGAGATCCGAGAAGGTGATCTCGTTTTGAAAGAAAAGCCCCGGTCCGTGTCAACCCGCTTGGCAAATGGGAGCTGCAGGTCGGGCCATACGTCGTCCAAAGATCTTCTCGGAGGAGCCATGCAACTTGCGGACCTCGACGGAAATCCTTTGTACACCCGGTGAATGGTGACAAGGCTGCGCGAGATACTACGCGTAAAACAAAGTCAAAAAAAAAAGAAAAAGAGTGCTAAAGAGTAATACCCAACTAGGTTGAAAACCCGAAAAGGGCGGCCTAGGTAAAAAACGGGGTTGCACCAAAAAAAAAAACAAAAAAAAACAAAAAAAAAACAAAAAAAACAAAAAAAAAAAAAACAAAAAAAAAAAAAAAACAAAATCGACCGGGTCGAACTACGGAGACACAGGCCCTTTTGTCAGAAGGAACGTAGGCGGCGGAAACGGTTCGGTCTAAAGCACAAATAAAAGTCATACTTCGACATCAATACAATTGATCGAGACCATGAAAGCGTCTCGAAAAACTCTAAAGCAATTCAAATATTCATTACAAGTTAAAAACTTTTTGATGAGTCTAAGCCCGGTTCATTCCTACAAGCGGCAACTTTGCTAAAAGAAACTAAGATACATAATCAAACTAATGTGTCTGCTATGACAAGAAAGGGATACTCGGAAACCTCGGGAGTCACTCCAAGCCACTCGTCTTGGCCTCTCCCCTCTTCTTCCCCCTTCGAGTCTTCTTCTTACGAGCAGGAAAAATGTCGGTCTTCCTCCTACCAAGCTCTGGTATAGGAACGGGATCTATCAAACCCGGCCTCTGTCGGGGCCTTAGTGGCCCTAGCGTCATCTCTCATCTCCTGTAGCCTAGGCTGGTAGCATAGGAGTCCTCCTCTCTGTCTCTTGACATAAGCCTCATAGTCGGTCACCACATCTCCGCTCTGTCATGAGGGTTGGCCCTCGCCTCGGCCCTCCTCCTCTCGGAAGCGCCCGGGTCCTCCGCACCCACAATGGCCTCACGCCGCCTCAAAATAGCCATCGAGTCTCTCCCAAATGCCTCTCGTACCAATCCGGGTACCAAGTGGTCAAGAACACCGGTCTCGGACGCCTGAGGATAACCCGAGGAGGAAAGACGTCATACCTCCATGCTCGGGAAAGAAAGGAAAACACCGAAGGATCATCCATAGAAGCGGAAGCCACCACCACGGTGGCTATATCATCAAAGTCCTCCAAAGGAACTGCTCCAAAGCGAGCTGTCTCGAGAACTAAAGCCGGAATGTAGAAGGCTGGGTGAGAAAGCCCGGAAGCATGACCACATGAGACCCGTCTGAAGTACTCTGCGAGTCTCCACCCGCCAACAAGGCACCGACCATCGATATCTTACGTCCGGCGACCAGCCATCCAACGCTCCCATGAGCCACGATCATCAAAATCTACTGACAACCCCTCTCTGGCGAATGTCGAGGCTTGATCATGTCGAAGTCTCCCGAAGAACCCCGGGCGTTCCATCGGCCACGGGGTCGAGAAGCGGGCTGCCCCGTGCATATACCGTCTCCGTAGCCTTGACTATCGAGAGCATGAAAAGTCTCCCCAGGATCAAAGGTACAACGTCTACGCCCAGCGACAATGAACAACAATATCCGGCGAGACCGATGACGGATCCCGAAAAGAATAGACCATGAACAAGGTCCCGAACATGCAAAGTGCAAAGGCATCCCAATAGGCATCGTCAAGCAAGCCTAAGCCCCTAAATCTATCGGGAGACCGGAAATATCAAAATGATCGGGACTACGAGATCATACCTTGTGCTTCCTCGGGAAAGATGAAGGAGGTTGCACAATCTATCAACGAAAGAGGCCCCTCGAGGCAAAGGAACCGCAATCTCTTCCACCTCCAGGACCGCCAAGCAAAGCCCGGAATTCTTCCACGGTCGGAACAACCTCATTATAAGAAAGGCAAAAAACATGCCTTCTAGTATCCCAAAATGATGAAGAAGCTCTCAAGAGGTCGTAGTCCGGAACCAATTCTTTGAGGGACCATAAGCACGTCACCTTGTACCTTTCTTCAAAGAATGGCCTCTTTTCATGCATAATCTCCCGGGACCACTCTTTAAACTTGGTGAAGAATTGCATTTGAGAATTTTGGGACAATTTGGGTGGATTTCTCATACTCACAATTCTCTCCATGGTTTTTCTCTCCTTCTCCCCGAAAATGGCTGTTTGAACTGGTGGTTGAAGAAGGTATTTGAATTTGAAATAAAGGAGACCGAGATCTGAAGCAAAATTAAAGGACAATGTCGAGATGCGAGTCTGTCCGCGCGGATATGTTTGTCCTCCCAAAAAAAAATCTTTGCAACGATCAAAGCTTGCTGCACCAAAGGAATATTTTGTCCCGGCCAAGCTTTGTCGAGCCAGTTCAAACACCAAACATCTACACCCTTGCCAAAAAACCGAGGCTCATGCAACATTGCATTCATACAGCATTGCATTCATACAGCATTGCATTAAAAAAAAAATAATAAATAACAATAATCCTAAATTATTACATTCCCAAAAAAAAAAAGAAGCAAAAAAAAAGAAAAGCAAAAAAAATGTGCATAAAAATAAACTGTATCTGTCTAAATACAATCTCAGAAATCAATCTCAAAATATCAGTCTCGAAGGATCGTCAGTCAGAGTCCTCGGTGGCTGGGCCCTCCCCCCGGTCCCTCTTGCGGCTCGGGCCCGCCTCCTCGGTAGCCATGAATGTCTCGGGCTCAGAATCATCGTCCTCGTCCCCGGAAGAAGGCTCGTCAGGACCAACCGGCACGCTCTGATAGGGCAAGCCAAGATCTGCAAAGAAATCATATCCGAAGGTGAAGGCGTCGGACTCCTGGACGTGCGAAGAAGATCCACCATGCTGCCAGACGTGTCCCTGCCCGTAAGGATCTCCGAGAATGACGTGGTCCGAAGGTAGTACCACGCGGGGATCAAGGAGAGGAGAAAGAGGAGTCTCGGAGGAAGTCTACGAAGGGATAGGGAAGCCTCCCGCTGACGGGGCGCCGTGGTCGCCTCGCTCTAGCCCGAGGGGCTCCACAAGCCACCATCCTCCGGATGAATCTCTTAGCCCCGATCACACCTTCGTCGGCTTCTCCACGACCACCTCCGGAAGCGCACGAAAGCAAAGCGTCGAAAACAGTTGAAGCAAAAAAATGATGACAGGAAAGAAAAGAAAAGACAGAAGCAAAAAAAAAAAAGAGGTGGGAAGGAGAAGCCATACCTTCATACCCGGACGAGGCCGGAAAGCTCGTGGAAGCCGCTCAGGCTGAGGGATCTGCACCCTCAATCGGACCCCATCCTGGACATATGAAAAGTCCGTTCGAGGGTACCGCGGGACCCCTAACCCCTCTCTATCAAGAACACAGGGCGTCCTCGGCCTCCTCAGAGACAAATCTTGGATACGGCTCAATCGCCACAAATGCCGAGAAGTGGCCGCCCGGTAATCATCCCAGTCACGAGATCTCTCACTAGGGTGCATCATGTCGGCGGGAGGCTCCATCGGTGTCATCGAGGCGAATTCACGCCATGCGACGCGTCACCCTCTCCCCCGAGATAATAGGCGTCGCAAGTCAAGCCCCTCAAAATCCTCCATTTGCACGGTCCATACCTCGGCGCCCCTCGAGTGCGCCACATCGAAACGATCCCGGGGATAAAATATCATCTCCTCATCCGTCTCGGCCCCGTCAAAGGCGGGCGGTCCACAGTATCGAGGGTCGTGCGCCCTCTGGAACCCTTCTTCTCCCGGGCAAATTTGGACCGAGGAACGCATGGTGGATACGCCCAGGCGTACTCCGCCGTCTGTCGCCACATCGTGACGTGAAAGAACTCCAACGCCCATACTGCGAAAGGTAAAAATCAAGTCAATTAAGTGCGAAAAAGATACGTGCTTAAAGAAAAGAGGAAAGCAAAAGGAAAGCTTATACCTCCGGAGGAACTCGAAGCATGTCAAGGAGCGACGGCCTTCGGCTATACCGATCTAGAGCGAAATAGAGCTCTGCCCGGCCACTGCCTCTCCCCAAGAGATCTCTCCGGCCATCCCCATGTCCTCCAGGACCTCGGCCAAAGCAAAGACAGTAGTCCCCTCGGCATGTCCAAAAGAGTGCTCGAAAAAGCAAACCATAAAAGGCCACAGCGATCTGCTCGGCGCCTATCCTCTCATCCCCGGCCTCGTAGCTCCCGATGATCTCCACAATCTTTCCCTCAACCACGGCGTACTCCATACCCATCCCCTTTTTGGGAATAGGGGAAAATCCTAGCGGGGCTGCGAGATCTGATCGCCATGTAGCCGTCTCTCCACTCAATCTTTGCGTCCATTAAAGGACAGACCGTGATCGCGGCATAGTCGGAAGGCGTAACCGTCGCCTCGCCCCGGGAAAAGTGAAATGTGTGGGTCACGTCCCACCGATCTTTGTGCCAAGCGAAGATCGAGACCCTTGCTCTTGGGAAACTTGACCCAACCCCTCAAGCACTCAATGAACTCGTACAGCCCGGTCTCAATGACAATCTGTCTCGGGCTCATCAAAGCTCCTCGGCCCATATCTGGAAGCCGGTCCCATAGACCAATAACAGACTCCACTGATCCTCGAGTCTTCATCTTGTTCAGCTGCTGCGTCACAAAGTGATCTCCACCCTGCAATTGAAAAAAAAAAGAAAGAGTCAAAAAAAAAAAATTGCATTAAAATAAAAAAAAAAGAGCATTAAAATAAAAAAAAAGCATGCACATGCATCATAGACATGAAATTTTGAAGAAAATTCGGCAGCATAACAGCATGCAATGAACCTAGCCCCATTTTTCTTGCACAAAAGAAAGCAGTTTTCACCAAATTCCAATCAACATTCATTCATACATGAAAAAAAAATTCATACAAGGAGTCAACGGAAGCAAAAACTCCGTCCCATTTTTCATAAAATAACATGCATACATTCATTCAACGGAAGCAAAAACTCCGTCCCATTTTTCATGAAATAGCATACATAAACAATCTTTTAAATCATTCATTCAATCAAAGGGGAACGAAAAATCCGTCCCACTTTTCATAGAAAATCACATTCAAAAAAAAAATGCATTCATATCATTCATATCATTCACAAAAAAAAAAGAAAAGCATGCACACATTCATGTCAACATTGTAACAAAAAAAAAAGGTCCGTCCCAATTTCGGGAAATTTTCATAGTCTCATATTTCAAAAAAATTTTTTTTGGCAAAAATGCCCATTCTTTTTTAAGCAAAATGCATTACCCATATACTCATTACAACATGCAAAGCATCAAAATCAAAATCCAAGGCCAAGAACATCAATTATTCGAAATTCAAAAAAAAAAAATCAAAAATCACCAAAAAATCAATTTCAAGCAAGAAATCGACAAAGGGATCGAAAAGATTCGAAGTATACCGTGCGAAGACTCGGATCAGTGGCCCAATGTTGCCACGCATCGGGGTAATGCTCCTCCGCAATCGATTGCGAAAGAGAATAGTGCCTCCTCATTCGGACAAGCTCCAATCGCCTCTCCGCTACCGGACCACGTCCTTGGCCTTGAATGGCTACTCCCGCGTGTTCCATTGCTCGAAAATCGAAGAAAAACGGGAGATTTTGGAGCTCCTAGGACCAACAATGGCGGCTTGGGCGAAAATTTCTCTCTCTCTCTCGTAAATTTTGAAAAAACTGACTGGGAAGAAGAAGGGCGTTGGCCCTCATTAAGACCAATCTGACTTTCAACCCTATCCGCGCGGATAGGTTTGAAGGGTCAAAATGACCCTTTTGCCATTTAAAAATCCAGAACTCTGCAATTTGATCCTAGACTTAACAGAGTTAACCAAAGTCAACCCCCTTTCAAAGGAACCCTAACGGCAGTCAAACGTAAGTCCGATCTCCCCGAGAAAGATAACGGAATCCCGTATCTTTCATCAAAATCATCACCGGCAGTCAAACGTAAGACCGATCTCCCCGAGAAAGATAACGGGATCCCGTATCTTTCATCAAAATTATTCCACGGCAGTCAAACGTAAGTCCGATCTCCCCGAGAAAGATAACGGAATCCCGTATCTTTCATCAAAATCATCACCGGCAGTCAAACGTAAGACCAATCTCCCCGAGAAAGATAACGGGATCCCGTATCTTTCATCAAAATCATTCTGGCGGTCAAACGTAAGTCCGATCTCCCCGAGAAAGATAACGGAATCCCGTATCTTTCATCAAAATCATCACCGGCAGTGAAACGTAAGTCCGATCTCCCCGAGAAAGATAACGGAATCCCGTATCTTTCATCAAAATCATCACCGGCAGTCAAACGTAAGACCGATCTCCCCAAGAAAGATAACGGGATCCCGTTTCTTTCATCAAAATCATCAACGGCAGTCAAACGTAAGTCCGATCTCCCCGAGAAAGATAACAGGATCCCGTATCTTTCATCAAAATCATTCCCAGCGATTCAAACGTAAGACCGATCTCCCGAGAAAGATAACGGGATCCCGTATCTTTCATCAAAATCATTCCGGCAGTAAAGCGTAAGTCCGATCTCCCGAGAAAGATAACGGAATCCCGTATCTTTCATCAAAATCATCACCGGCGGTGAAACGTAAGTCCGATCTCCCGAGAAAGATAACGGAATCCCGTTATCTTTCATCAAAATCATCACGGCGATCAAACGTAAGTCCGATCTCCCCGAGAAAGATAACGGAATCCCGTTTCTTTCATCAAAATCATCAACGGCAGTCAAACGTAAGTCCGATCTCCCGAGAAAGATAACGGGATCCCGTATCTTTCATCAAAATCATTCCCAGGCGATCAAACGTAAGTTCAATCTCCCCGAGAAAGATAACGGGATCCCGTATCTTTCATCAAAATCATTCAGCGATCAACGTAAGACCGATCTCCCGAAAGATAACGGGATCCCGTTTCTTTCATCAAAATCATCAACGGCGATTCACGTAAGTCCGATCTCCCGAGAAAGATAACGGGATCCCATATCTTTCATCAAAATCATTCCCAGCGTGATCGAAACGTAAGTCCAATCTCCCCGAGAAAGATAACGGGATCCGTATCTTTCATCAAAATCATTCCCGGCGATCAAACGTAAGACCGATCTCCGAGAAAGATAACGGGATCCCGTTTCTTTCATCAAAATCATCAACGGCAGTCAAACGTAAGACCGATCTCCCCGAGAAAGATAACGGGATCCCGTTTCTTTCATCAAAATCATCAACGGCAGTCAAACGTAAGACCGATCTCCCCGAGAAAGATAACGGGATCCCGTTTCTTTCATCAAAATCATCAACGGCAGTCAAACGTAAGTCCGATCTCCCCGAGAAAGATAACGGGATCCAGTATCTTTCATCAAAATCATTCCCCGGCAGTAAAACGTAAGTCCGATCTCCCCGAGAAAGATAACGGGATCCCGTATCTTTCATCAAAATCATTCCCCGGCAGTAAAACGTAAGAACGATTTCCCCGACGAATACGTCTGATTTTTCCCCAGCAAAGGCTAACAAAATTCCCAGCGAAGTTAACGGAATCCCAAAAGCCAACGGAATCTCGAGTAAAACTCGAACTACGAAAGGGCTTGATTCCCACTAGGGATACGTAGGTAGCCTATCATTAGGTCCAGCCCCCCGACCAAAACGGTCACCCTCTCCTTCGGCAGCAGACAAAGTCCACCGAAAGGCCATTTCAGATCAAGGTTCGAGACACCTAAAATGCCATCGTCAAGGTTCGAGGCACCTAAAACGCCATCATCTAGGTTCGAGGCACCTAAAACGCCATCATCAAGGTTTGAGGCACCTAAAACGCCATCATCAAGGTTCGAGGCACCTAAAACGCCATCATCAAGGTTCGAGGCACCTAAAACGCCATCATCAAGGTTTGAGGCACCTAAAACGCTATCTTCAAGGTTCGAGGCACCTAAAACGCCATCATCAAGGTTCGAGGCACCTAAAACGCCATCATCAAGGTTCGAGGCACCTAAAACGCCATCTTCAAGGTTCGAGGCACCTAAAACGCCATCATCAAGGTTCGAGGCACCTAAAACGCCATCATCTCCAGGGTCAAAGACCCGAACTACGACTGGCTTGATTCCTCTTAAGGATACGTAGGTAGCCTATCATTAGGTTCAGCCATCCGACAGAAAACGATCATTCCTATCCCCAGCAGAGCGGATAGCCATCAGACCTAAAACGGTCATTCCTATCCCTAGCAGAGCAGATAGCCATCAGACCTAAAATGGTCATTCCTATCCCCAGCAGAGCGGATAGCCACCGGACCAAAATGGTCATTCCTATCCCCAGCAGAGCGGATAGCCATCCGACCGAAAAGGGTCATTCCTATCCCCAGCAGAGCGGATATACAATTTCAGCCATCAGACAAAAATGGTCATCTCTTATCCCCAGCAGAGTTTCTTTCCAGCAACCGACTGCAGAACTCGCTTTCCAAGGTTTGAGGCACCTAAAACGCCATCATCCCCAGGGTCAAAGACCCGAACTACGGCCGACTTGATTCCTCTTAAGGATACGTAGGTAGCCTATTGAATAGGTTCAGCCACTCGATCACTTGATCATCCTGCCAAATATGGAGCCTTACTCTTATCGACGACCCCGCTTCCTTCGAAAGCGCCGTCGCCGAGGGGCTACTGTAAGTGCTCCAATTTGAGCTTGTTAGTATTTTCGTTAGAAAATTAACGAAAGTTATAACATTTCTAACAATTCCTAACATTCCTAACATTTCTAACCAAGCAAGGGTAAAGTGGGCATTGTTATTTAAGGATAAACCAAGGAAAGGAATCAAAAAAGCAAAAGAAATAAGAAAAATCCGAATTGGGCAAGTTGAAAAACATAAACTGCTGGATTTTTGAATTTTATTCTTCCTGTCCAAAGCCTGAAGCTGTAATTAATGAACAGTGCACGCTGAAGGACATATCCGCGCGGATGGTTTTGATTTTTCAGAGGGCTATAAATTGAGGCCTTCAGTCTCAGAAATAAGAGGAGAAAAAACACAATTTGTAACTGCACCTTGGCGAAAATAGTGAGAAAACAGTGAGAATTCTCTAGAATTGTCACCTTTTTCTCAACTATTCACCCAAAATCACACTCACTCAAACACTCTCATATTCAAGCCTCAAACACTCTTACATTCAAGCCAAAAATTCCAAAACACAAAGAAGATTGGTAAATCCTCCTTCTCCTTACCCTAAACTTCTTCATGCATACATTTTCAAGCTACAAAATGTAGTTTATTCATCTTCTTGCCTTAGATCCAAGAAGATCACCATGGAAGTTCATCTCCATGGATGATCTTCTACAAGGATCAACATTATTTTCAAAGTTTTCTTACTTTCTTGCAAATAAAACACATTTTCAAAACCCTAAAATCATTTTCATACATCAAATCCCATTTTCAAAGGATAAAATTCCCCTTCCTAAGCAAATGAAGTGCTTAGTCCTAATGTACCCCAAGGATGGTTTGATATAGTTGATTCACCACTAAAATTTCAAGTGATCACTAATCAAAACCTAGGGAAATGGGGACAAGCATGGATGCCAAACCCCCTTTAAAAACATGTTTTCCTTCTTGAGAAGTTGCTGTCCAGTAGCAATTTTCTAAGACCCCAGTCCATGGTCTAATTTTTTGGACATAGATAAACTTGGAATTTGGTGTTTACTACAAAACACTTTTTGTAGCCAACATCCAGAACTTTCCAGATATATTTTTACTTTATTTTTTGCGTGAGTAAAACTCCCATTTCCAAATTTTCTTTTGAATGTCAGATCACCAGTCTCTGGGAGTCCAGATCTCATATCTGAGATTTCCAGAAGGTTTTGGGTCCTCAAATCTTCTCCAAAATGGAAAATTATTTCACAGAAATCTTATTTGAGGCGTCTGGAACAACTTTCATTCTCTGAGTTTTCTCATATTCTGAAGTTTTCAAGCCCTAAAGTCCATTTCAAAATCAAGTGTCAACTGCCTTTTTCCTTCTGGCAGAAATGGCTTCCAACTTCCAAAAATATTTTGAGTACTAAAACTCAACCCAAAAATCACACCAAAAATCATGAGATCTGTCCAAAGTCTAATAAAGAGTTTCCAATTTTTATTTTTCTGAGTTTCAACTTATTTTGGCCAAAACACACACACACACACACAAATGATTTTTAGCTTGGAAGACTCGTTTTACGAGGCATTCCGGGTGCACACTAACGTCCTTCCCGGCATGTAACGTGACCTCCGAACCCAAATCTCTAATCTCGGGCATTTTTCAAAGTTTTGGCCCTTAAAATAAAAATGGCGTGGCGACTCCGGTCTTTTTTCGATAGGTTTTTCAAAGAAACGAAAAATTTCAAAGTTAAACCTTTTTCGGGAAAAATTTTGGCGGGCGACATCATCACACGACCCTGCAGTCTTTTGCCCAATCCAAGCCCCGGAAGATAACCCATTTTTCTCATCATTCTCATGGCCGGGGGAATTTTATCGGAGGTAGTAGTGAGGTCAGTGCAACACACTTGTGCTTTGGAAGAAGCTACAGAGAATCCAGTCAAGGCGAACCCTTCATCATCATGCTTGATTTCCAATATCGGGATGCCCCCAGTGCTGGTTCCTTCCACCGTGACACTGTCTCCATAAATAGTGGTGATAGTACCATCACTTGACTGAAATTTGACGCATTGGTGCAGAGTAGAGGCTACCCCGTTTATCTGGTGGATCCAAGGGCGTCCCAGCAGAGCGGTAAATGAGATCGGAATGTCAATCACTTGAAAGTCAACGTCCATGACCTTTTTTCCGAACCATAACTTGAGAGTAGCAATCCCCAAAACTGATCGTGCAGTGGAGTCATAGGCCTTAATAGTCTGACTAGAAGGCTTCAAATCCGTGGGCTTCAGATCCAATAAGTCCATCATCTTTGCTGGCAGGACATTCATTGCAGACCCTCCATCGACCAATACCCGTGGCAATCGGCGTTCTTCCAACTGGACTGTGATGTAAAGGGGTTCGTTATGACTAGCCCCATACTTTGGTAGGTCCAAGTCAGTGAAGGTAATGATGTTTCCGTAGTGAATGCTTCCAATCATCTGGACGACCTCATCTGGGGTGACATCTATGGGCACCATGGTCTTGGCCAAACTTTCTTCTAGCTTTAGCTTATGAGGGTATGAAGAGGTTAACAGGGACCACAAGGAGATATTGGCTTGAGTACACTTCAACTGAGTCAGTACCGGATCCTCTTTTTCAGAATCTGGCTTTTCTGCTTCTGGCTTATAAGGTCTTTTGTCTGTTTTCGGCTCAGAGACGGCATTTCTTTTATCACCCTTAGGCTGCTCAACACTCATCTGTCCAGACCGAGTCATCACATAGACATTAGACTTTTCTGAATCATCATTCCTACTGGAGGATTCTGTCAGCTCTTTCAAAGTTAGAGGCGGGCTCTTGCTGGCGTATGGCCAATTCTGCTGATTAATCTGATTGACAGCACGATCCGGGGCATAGGCAGCTTCCCGAATTTGATCCCAGGTTACTGGCTTTTTGGCCTTTTCGGGGTTTTGACTCCCTAGTTGGCTTAGCAGCCGGCTGGTTTCAGCTTCACCTTCCTGATTCAAAGCCTTCACAGTCTCGTTCAAGCTTTTCAGAGTCAGCATGCAACAGGAATTATCATTCTTAGAATCTGGGAGTTTGCTAGTGGTTTCCTCACCTGGTCCTAGCAACCTTTTCAACAGAGCGGGGTCACATTCCTCATCACTGTCAAGCATGTCCCTCCTTTCTCTAGGGGTCAGCCTTCTGACGGCATCTTTGACATTGGCCAAACATTTTCTAAAGTGGGAGATTCCATCATCGAGAAGGATTTCCGTAGGGTTAAACCTCATAGTGGGTTCCTGTCCTTGACTATCGGGAAAGTTTTCTGGGCTTTTTGGTTTTTGGACGGACCATTCTTCCACCGTTCCTTCCGGTATTTCGACTGTGTCTTCTTCAGTATCACTACAGTAACTCTCATGAGAACTTTCATCTTGACTCTGATGAACAATGAGGGCGAAAGTAGGTCGGGACACTTGGCGCCATATAAGAGGTATTCTGGACTCTTCCTCCGACTTGGAAATCACCAAGAAAACATCACTGTCGTCATAATATAGGAAGGGGACCGGGGTCGCTTCAAACTTTAGGACTCTTTCCATGGCCTCCATACATTCTTCTTCGGACAAGGTCTCAAGGGTGACTCTTAGCACTACAATGGAGTCTACTCTTCCCGATGGGGGTTTAGCCTCAATGACGCTTACATATTCTAGATCGGCGGGTGGAGCCCACTTCCCTCTTTCAGCTAAAGCTTCGATTAAGTTCCTCCATTCACCGACCAAATCTTTGTAAGGAGTATTGAATTCTAGGATGTGGAATTCATATGTTGCCTCATCTGAGCTCGCATCCTTTTTCTCTTCCGAACCTTCACATAGGCTACAGACACACTTTGAAGTGATACCATCTCCCATTCCAGGTCCGTGGTTTTCTACTTCATCCTGCCCTCCAGGTTTCACTTCTGTCGACTCCAGGTTCATTCCTTCTACTGAACTGTCATCATCACTGTAAATCCATCCATTCCTATTCTCATTTCCGACTGACTCTTCACTGCCACTGTTTGGGAGATAGGCAAATTCACAGGCGTTGACAAAGTTAGAAAGGTCAGTGAATCTTGGAATTCCAAGGTAGGGAAATTTGGCTCAGGCTGAGAGGAGGGAAAGAGTCCCATGGGGTAATGCAGAGGCTGAGTAACTGGGATAGCCATGGCGTTTGCTCTCTGTTGGTAAGGAACAAAGCTGGGTCTTATCTGAGGAGGAGAGGGTGTCGGGACCCTGATGGCTTGGGACATCGGGAAGGATTGAAAAGGGACAGTCTTTGCAAAGGATCATATATGGATGGTGGAGGGCATTGGTCATAGGCTAGCTCTTCTTCTCTAGTCATCTGATTACCCAAACCACTACTGTTCTCTGTCAAATTGGCCATTCTGACTCTCTGGACTGACAAAACTGAGGATTCTGGCGAACTGTCTGAGGATTCCGCACTAACAAGCCGCTGACCCGATATTCTCACCCACTTCTTTCTCGCTGCGGGAAAGGGATAGGAGAGGTTTAGACTCAGGGTAGGTGTTTAGGCTGAAGGCTCAAGCAATATGGAAATTAAGAATCTTCCAGTTTACTTAAAACTGTGTCTTTTATTAATTTCTATTTGGTTGGAAAAGGGGTTCTGCCCTTCTTTTTCGCAACTACTCTAGATCCTGGATCAGTGGGTTCCGTCACTATGTCTATAAGCCCCTCGTATTCCACCTGTATTTCGACCTCCCAGGGTGGACAGCCCCGGGCGAGGGTCCTATAGGGCACGCAGATCCCACCGACCGAGAGAGAAGAACGCTCCTAATGGGTCTAGAGGGTCATAGGAACTTTTAACGCACGAGCGATGCGAATTATAGTCAAGGCAATACCGGGAAAGTCTCGTCTTTCAGCCTTAACAGAATTTCGGCAGAATTTCGCTTGCGCGAATGACGTTTTGACTTTTCGGTAATGTCCGAGAAGATAATAGGCATGGGTCGGGCGGTAAAAGCCGGATGACACAGTGTCACATTGAACTTCGTTGCATACGCCTTGCGTGAGTCAAAATCGAAGTCAATGCCGGGTCAAGATCTTGCCAATTTTTCCTTATCGGAATTTTGGCATAGCTTCGCTTGAGCGAAAAGATCTTTGGATTTTTGGCAAGGACTCGGTCTCGACTCTTACGCATTCTGTGCGGATCAAGGTCAAAGTCAATGTCGGAGCCAAGATTCTACCAATTTTTCCTTGTCGGAATTTTGGTAGAGTTTCGCTTGCGCGAAGGACCTTGACTTCCGTTATGAACTAAGGCTTGACCTTTACGGGGGTATGCAACTGGGCTATATGACACGGACTAGACAAAAAACCAACCAAAAGTCACGATTTTTTAAAACGTGTGACACGGACTGTGCATTGGTCGACACTGGCTGCCATGGGGAGTTTGGGGTGATTCCGTGCGCGCCCGGGAGCATCGTAAGGCTGTCTGTGACTGCAACTGAAAAACCACCCCGGGTTTAAAGGGACGTGCGTGCAAAGTGTACAGGATATATAAGGTGCGCGTAGTGTGCGGTCTCCTAAAAAATGTTCCTTTTTTAGTTAAAACAGAGATTTTCAGAAATGTGTTTTAAAGGAATGATTTTTCGGGACGGGAGAAAATGCAACAGTTAAGGCACGTAAATTTTCTGGGAGCCCCAGTCAGTCTTGGAACTGAATAGCATCAAGCTGCCAAGGCTGCCAGATTAACCTCAATTTTGTCCTGGTGGAATTGCCAATGAGGCCGCCCGGTCAGAATCCAAGGAGGATTAAGCCGTACGGCTGCATGAATCAATTTTCAAGGTTCCACTCCTTTGCAATTTCAGGTTGCTTCCCGAACATTTTAGGCACCTTTCAGTAGGCTTCCTGTTCAGTTTATGCACAATTCCCAAGATGCAAGATGCAATGCAAGGAAAGAAAGCAAGCACGATAAATGAAATCCGCGACGGGAGTCTAACCCGCTCAAAGGAAAAAAGATTTATTATTTTTTTTTTCGAAAAGGGATACCGGTACATGGGATTGTTAGACCACCTTTTATCCCAAGCCCCGGGTTAGGAAGCGATACAAGAAGGTTAGTGGTTTCCACCTATATACCGAGTATCGTTTATTTTGAAAATGAAAGCTTTTCTCCTTTGGGTTATTCCCAAGCGGAGTCGCCAAACTGTGAATGTGTGCCCAAATTCTATTTTTTTCTGTTTTGATTTGGATTCACGCGAGTTTGAAAACATCCGGTTTAATTTGAAAAACGGAGTCGCCACGCCATTTTGATTTCCTCAAAACTTTGAAAAAAAGAATTTAGGGTTCGGAGGTTAAGTTACCCCTTGGGAAGAACGGATCGTCGTTCACCCAAGGTGCCTTGCCGAAGCAAGTCTCCCAAGATTCCATTTTTCGTGCTTGCTTGTGTGCTTTCTTGTGTGCATGTGTTGAAAAGAGGGGGGGGGAACGTTCCAAGTCATCTTCCGGACGTACAAACCATTGAGTTGGTTGTCGCTCGGGATTTCTTGGATTTTTATGTGTTCGGGACTTTGATCCCGTCCTCATCTTGGACTTGTGATCATTGCTTTTTTTCACCTTGGGTCATGCATGATCGAGAGAAGGACTCTCTTTTATAGTCCAAAATGAGGTTCTTTAGAAAGGAGTGTCCTTAGCCCATCGATCCTACACATTGAGACGATTGAGCTTATATTGGAGCTATCATGCTCGTCTCAAGTGATAATCGGAGATATAGGGTTCAAGGTTTATCCCTTTCTAAAGAGATTGTGGCACCTTTCAATGGAAGATACGATGTACAGATAGGATCTTTACACCGGTCCGTTCCGAAGGATGCATCAAGTACCAATTGGGGACTAGGGAAATGCATGTAAAAAATGACATTTTTATGAAAAGATGACATTTTTTGGGTGCAAAGGATGCTTTTTTATTGCAAAGGATGCTTTTATGTAAAGAAAGGATTTTTAATGCAAATGATGCATTTTTATGTGGAAAAAATAGTGTTTTATATGCAAAGAATGCATAAAGACTACATTTTGAAAGCAAAGGATGCTACTTTGATTGTAAAGACATGATTTTTAATATGCAAAGGATGCATTTTTATGTATGAAATGGGATTTAGGTGCAAAGGATGCACCTTTAATGTAAAGAAATGATTTTTACATGCAAAGGATGCATTTTTATGGGCAAAGGATGCAAAGATCACATTTTTATGAGCAAATGATGCTATTCTAATGCAAAGATCACATTTTTATGAGCAAATGATGCTATTCTAATGCAAAGGATGCAAAGGGAAGGGAAAATGATTCACATGTTCAAAGATATGATCTTTAACAACAAATATGCCAAGTCCCACACAATATAGAGCAATATATAAATGCAAGGAGCAAGTATAGCAAGTATAATGCAAGATAAGGGAGTGAGAGGTTACCAATGGTGGTGACCTCTTCTTCTTTGGAGTTAGCCTAGTGGAGGGACCAACTTTTGGAGGCTTCAAGGAGGAGGGAGGTGGCTTCTTGGCACTCTCAGCTTCCTGATCTTCGTAGTAATATTTGGGAGAGTTTTTGTGCTGGAAATCTTCTATCTAAAATGGGTAGAGGAGGCCTCTATTTATAGGCAGTCTGGATAGAGCTAATGAAGCCGTGCGGCTAGGAGTTCCCTCCTAATGCAGCCGTGCGGCATTATCCCTTGTGACTCAGCATGTTTCTAGAATCATGCAAGGTGGCACTTCTAGAAGGTTTTCCATATTAAGGAAAACGTACTTTTTAAATTTAAAGCAGTCCCTTCATCCCTCGGAAGGTTCGGAACAGTTTCGGAATTGCTCCTGAACTTTAGGAAAGTCTGGGGAATTGCCGGGAAACTTAACCGGAAGGCATGAGCCAGATTTGGGTACTTACAACAGGATATTCAAACTCCTGCTTAACAATTATAGTAGTACAACTTCTTTTTAAGGCACTATACATAGCCCAATAACCCTCTAGGGTCAACCACGTAGGGATACAACATGCTATACGCAGCCCTACGCATTCACAATATAACATTGTACAACTTCTTTTAAGGTTACATGATCAAATACCAAATTTTATAACCTTTGGCTCAAGTTTCATAATTGCCTCTCAACCCTTTTCAAGGTATTATTCAAAGCAGTTCCCATTAACCATTTGGACCAATTCAAGTTCCATTATGTAGTACTAAAGTTGTACTAGATTTAGGGTTAAAGAGTGTTCCATTTCATGTTGATTAGCCTAGGTTTTCAAGACCTAGAAAGAGGATCAAAGCTGCAGATTGAAATAGTTCAAGTGTCAAAACTGCCTTTCAAGCAATTTCATGCCACTATTTAAAGCTCTTGCCAATATCTTTTTGGCCCTTTCCAAGTTCCACATTGTAGTACTAAACTTGTACTAAAAACCTATTTAAAGAGTGATTAAATTCGTACTCATTTAACTATCCTAAAAAGATTGCAAAGCAGCCATCTCAACCCAGATTTGAGCACGACTCGTGCTTAATGGCACGAGTCGTGCACCAACCTTGCACGACTGAAACAAGGCTCACGACTAGTGATCCACCAGTCGTTCTATGTTGAACGACTCGTCCAAGCAATGTCACGACTCGTGTTTAAGGGCACGATTCGTGCCAAACACCAGAACCTACGGTTTGGCACAGCAAACAGCAACAGTTCCAACAATAACAACACCAGTTTTCCAGATTTTACTTCACCTACTGCAAGGACCATTTCTAACAGTCTATACACATGTTTTGGACCATTACATACTCCCTCTATCACTAATAACACATAAATAACAACTTCCCAATTCAGTTCTAACCCTTTATATCACCCTTTTTATATGTTCATCAACCTAACTTGGTTGATCCATATCAATACTCAGAAAACTGATTTCCACTTTACATACAACCTTCATAACTTCAATACAACATCAATTCACAAAGCATGAACATTTATTTGAAAATAACCATAACAACTTACCTCAATAAAAAGAAAATATAATCGGATAAACTTGCTCTACTCCACTCCCTTTGCACTAATTCAAAGATGGAATCCACCACAGCCCAAGGAATGAATTTCTGGGAATTTTTGAAGTTTAGCGAGGGTTTGGAACTCTTTAGAACGTAGGAGAGAAAGAGAGAAGAACTGAGGAGGTGATTCCCTTCTTGGATAAGCTTAGGGTGATATTTATATAAACAATTTTACACTTAAGCTCCTCCAAGTTCTAATCTCCTACACACCACCACCTTAAACTTATAATTACACGCAAGCTCCTCAAGGCTTTATAACACTTTCATTTAAACTTCAAGTATTATTAACATTACTATACAAATTTCCCATTTCTTTTATTTAGACATTATTTTCAAAGTCAATATAATAACATCTAAAACCATGAAATTTAGCAATCTAGCCAAATTAACACGTAATCATTTCATATAACACATAATGCATAAGAGGAGATGCAACGCACCCCTACCTCCACGTGCTTAACACGTGGCCAAATTAGTGCCCGGACCTAGGGTCGTGACACTCACTCCCCCTTAAATAAAATTCATCCTGAATTTTAGACAGACTTACCTGAGCGCTCAAATAATCACACACACCACTCAAGCATCTCGAATTCTCAAACCCAAATGGCTTTCTCAATGACATGATTCTTCCACTCAATTCAACTCAACTTGTAGATCCTCGGTTGAAGAAGTCAATATCAGGATATGATCATAAAATACTTCCTCCCATACCATTCCATCTGTGCCAATTCAATACTGAACTGATAACTGATGATATACGCAAATTCCACTAAGGTTGAATAAACCTCTCCAAATGAGAAAAAAAATTCATCACATACCCATGCAACATATTCTCAAAATCTGGATAGTTCTCTCTGTCTGCCCATCTACCTGAGAATGAAAAGCAGAACTGAAACTCAACTCTAAACTCAAAGCCTCATGCTTAGTCTTCCCAAATCGCAATAGGACTCTCGGATCCCAATCTGACACAAAATATGGATTGGTGGTCCGTGAAATCAATCAAATCTCTCGCCTCTATAATTATGCTAACTTTTCCTTTCAATCCTTTAGTAATCTGTAATCTGGGTAGAAAGGAACCAACCTGGTCAATCTATCCACTATTACTCAAGCGCATCTATCTTCTTCAATTCAGGATCAATTTGTGGAACCTCCCTAAGCTTTCGTAAACTATAGGGATATTCAAACTCACAATTTATGTCTTATTTTGCAATTCCCAAAACCAACATGTTGACCGTGAAGCCTTTCGGCTAATCGCATCCAGAACCATACTAGCTTTCCCGGATGATATGAAATAACGCAATCAAAGTCTTTTAGTACTTCTAGTCATTTCTCTACCTGTTGTTCAATTTCTTTTAAGTAACCAGGTACTGCAACTCTTCTGGTTGATAAAATTCTCCATTTTAACTTCATATAGATAATGTTCCACTTAGGTAACACAACATAAACACAAAGTTCTCACATCCTTTAAGTAAGGTAAGGATTGAACTGTAGTCAATCTATCCTCTAACTCTGCAAAACTGGTTTCACCCTTTATGCATTCCATATCAATAATATCTTCTTCCGAGTAAATCACTCTCGAAAGTCTATCAATTATTTTCGGGTAACAATCTGTCAACCCCAGAAACTACGGAATTCTAACACTGTCAAAGGTTGTTCCAATTGACCAAGGTCTCACTACTCGGGAAATTACTAGCCATGCCCCAAGCTTGAAACTATAAGGCCCACTATTAAAATTTTCTTGAGTCACACTCACACTTACTGAATTTCGCAACCAGTTGATTCTCACGAAAAACAGATACATAACTTGCAATTAATTCCCAAGATCTCTTCATAACTCTGAATACCCCAAGATATCCTCTATGAAGATTATCACAAGTTATCAAGATCAAGTAAAAAAAACCAAGTCATCATATTCACCAACACATCCAGTGCCCTTCCATAAGGTGATTTTGGATATGGCACTATCCTGACATTAAATCAATACGGAGTTCTACTGCCCTGACTGGTAGCGTGAACCACTCTGAGGAAACGCCTCACCAATTCACTTACCACTGGTAATTAAAATATTTCATGTGACATTTTTATTCAAGTCTACCACAGAATTATATAACATTCACATTCTTAGGACCAAACATTTAGGCCCTTAATGCATCACACAATATCAAATAATGACTTATCCGCCTCAATCACAAACAGAGGCGAGTCAAAAATAGAAAAGGAGACTCGCTCCTTTCGACAGTCTACCCAAAACACAGCCACTACTTAACCACTACATGCCAAGTATAACAACGATATCATGAATTGGTAAGTCTACCAATCCTACTGGCAATCCATGCCCACATATAATCACGCCACAATCATGATAATCAAAGAAATTCGAGGTACTCTCCCATAGGAGTTGAAACCTCTAGCACATAAAACAACTCTTAGGCCAATTATGCAAATAAATCAAATGCAATGCCACCTAAGAACGGGATAAACTGGGATCTATAAAAATATGACCCCTTATTCCTGAGACGGGTAATATACCTTTAATAACTGCAGAGTAATCTATCACTCCATAATCCCAAGCCAAGACTCGGCCTTAGACTTTCTCTTTTGCTCTCCCTTCAGTATCTCTCTTTGTGCCACCACTTTGTTGCCCTCTTTGTTGGCCACTGCTTGATGTCTGACCTCGTTGAAATCTAGGTTTAGGATAATCTTTTCTGAAATGCCCCATTTCCCCACACTTCAAACATTTACCTTGCTTCCTCCAACACGTCTCATCTGTATGTCCAATCCGCTGACAAAATCCACAAACCCCGCTATACTGTCCAGATACTGGCTGAACTGTAGAAGCTGCAATCTGTATTTCTCGAACACTTCCAGAAACTGCAAAACTAGGCTGTCCTCTGATCATTCTGGAGCCTTGTACCTGATGCTTTAACTGGCTTCCATCCCTTTTCAATTCCCCTTGGTGCTTCTCAAGGTCATCCTCAATCTGAAATGCCCTATCCCAAGTCGTCTGATAATTGGCAAAGGCATAAGTCGATAATTGTTTCCTCAATTCGGGTCTCAACCCTTTTACAAATTGATAAACTCTCCTCCCTTCATGGGTTACCAAGTGAGGACAATGTTGAGCCAATTCCGCAAACCTTGCCGAATACTGAGCTACCGTCATAAATCCCTATTTTAGACGTAAGAACTCCACCTCTAACTTATCTCGGGTAACCATGGTAACAAAATAATCCTCGAAATTCCGGGTGAAATTATCCCAAGTTTGGGGCGTATGAGCCTGCTCCCAATATTCATGCAGCCCTTGCCACCAATGATTCGCTGGACCTTCCAGCTTGAAAATAGCACACCTAACCTTTTCTTCATCAGGAATGCCTATAGCCTCGAAAATTTTATTCATTGTTTCTAACCAATTTTCTGCCTTTCCCGGATTCGGATTTCCTTTAAAACTTGGCGGATTCATTCTTACAAAATCCTCTATTCCAGGTTTTAGTCGTACCTCCGGTTGATGTGGATCTTGCCCTTGAGCTACTATTTTCTGTAGAAAGGCCCTGAACATCTTCATCATTTTTGTATTCAGGTCTCCTCCTGTTCCCATTTTATTCACATTTCCGTGATCCCTTGGTTGATCATCACCAGTTCCCGCCATTGACCAATTTCCTGCATTCAGCACTCGGCGTCAGATATCACACACTCCCCCTTAGGCTAGACATCTACCCTTGACTTCTAACCTGAGCTCCGATACCTACTGTGGGTGCCTCCCAACTCCCGGAACCTAAAACTCGTGTCCCAGGATGGAAGGGTCCCAAAATACCCCTTTTCAAAAAAACTTTTCTTTTAGATCAACTTGAAAAGTAACAACCCATTTTCAAAATCATTTCAAAATAACCTCCCTACGTAGAGGTGAAAAATAAACCTGCTTCTACCAGTTATAACCTGATCATTTATAACCTTTCCCTACCTTTTCCATCTGACCAGCAAGTCCTGCAATAGGCAACACATACACAGGTTGCTCATATAATATGCAACATCTATAGGTTGCTCAATAACAAATATACAACACCAACCAGGTTGCTCAATAAAAAATATGCAACACCAAACATGTTGCTCATTTATCACATTGGAAAAACAGTAAACACTTTACGTTACCTTTCCCTTTACCTTTCCCATCTGAATCATATGTAGTACAACGGTGGGAGGGATACTCCGCTCTCGTGAAATGCTAGTGCTTATTCACGTCTTATACGATCTCTATCGGAGACCCGTATAAGTTATCAGCTATTTGTGCCATGACTGCACATATACACAGAAGCTGCGCACCCCAAGACTGTGGCCATAAAAGGGGGAGAGGTCACAGGTATAAGGCAATCCACCCACCTTATGAAATATTTTCTCATAGGTGATAGGATTCCATATACCCCCACAGTGATCAGCTGATACTACCATATCCAAGTACATAACAGATACTTGAAAATAAGTCCACCCCACGGGACATCAATATAAATAACATGGAACTATAACTCATGTTAGACCAAATCAAAATAGTGCATAATCATATATATACATGTAGCCACTTACGGCACAAAGTATACTACATAAGTCCTACATATTCATGATCAATCCCAGAATGTAGTGCAACATATATTTCACGCACTATATGAACCTATAATCACATATAAGTAACCACGTAGGGGTACAATATAAAATAAGTAATCCTACGCATTCATATCATAATGTGGAACACTTACTATGAAGGTTCCTACCCAACACTTAGGGTATTACACGTTCTACACATTATTTGAACCAACAACCATGTAGATATAACCACATAAGGCACCATGTATCATATATGAGGCCTACACATTCAATACCCAAGGTATAACTTAGTAACAGGGTATTCAAACTCCTGCTTAACAATTATAGTAGTACAACTTCTTTTTAAGGCACTATACATAGCCCAATAACCCTATAGGGTCAACCACATAGGGATACAACATGCTATACGCAGCCCTACGCATTCACAATACAACATTGTACAACTTCTTTTAAGGTTACGTGATCAAATACCAAGTTTTATAACCTTTGGCTCAAGTTTCATAATTGCCTCTCAACCCTTTTCAAGGTATTATTTAAAGCACTTCCCATTAACCATTTGGACCAATTCAAGTTCCATTATGTAGTACTAAAGTTTTACTATATTTAGGGTTAAAGAGTGTTCCATTTCATGTTGATTAGCCTAGGTTTTCAAGACCTAGAAAAAGGATCAAAGCTGCAGATTGAAATAGTTCAAGTGTCAAAACTGCCTTTCAAGCAATTTCATGCCACTATTTAAAGCTCTTGCCAATATCTTTTAGGCCCTTTCCAAGTTCCACATTGTAGTACTAAACTTGTACTAAAAGCCTAGTTAAAGAGTGATTAAATTCGTACTCATTTAACTATCCTAAAAAGCTTGCAAAGCAGCCATCTTAACCCAGTTTTGAGCACCACTCGTGCTTAATGGCACGAGTCGTGCACCAACCCTGCACGAATGAACCAAGGCTCACGACTAGTGATCCACTAGTCATTCTATGTTGCACGACTCATCCAAGCAATGTCACGAATTGTGCTTAAGGGCACGAGTCGTGCCAAACACCAGAACCTATGATTTTGCACAGCAAACAGCAGCAGTTCCAACAATAACAACACCAGTTTTCCAGATTTTACATCAGCTACTGCAAGGACCATTTCTAACAGTCTATACACATGTTTTGGACCATTACATACTCCCTCTATCACTAATAACACATAAATAACAACTTCCCAATTCAGTTCCAACCCTTTATATCACCCTTTTTATATGTTCATCAACCTAACTTGGTTGATCCATATCAATACTCAGAAAACTGATTTCCACTTTACATACAACCTTCATAACTTCAATACAACATCAATTCACAAAGCATGAACATTTATTTGGAAAGAACCATAACGACTTACCTCAATAAAAAGATAATATAATCGGATAAACTTGCTCTACTCCACTCCCTTTGCACTAATTCAAAGATGAAATCCACCACAGCCCAAGGAATGAATTTCTGGGAATTTTTGAAGTTTGGCTAGGGTTTGGAACTCTTTAGAATATAGGAGAGAATGAGAGAAGAACTGAGGAGGTGATTCCCTTCTTGGATAAGCTTAGGGTGATATTTATATAAACAATTTTACACTTAAGCTCCTCCAAGTTCTAATCTCCTACATACCACCACCTTAAACTTACAATTACACGCAAGCTCCTCAAGGCTTTATAACACTTTCATTTAAAATTCAAGTATTATTAACATTACTATACACATTTCCCATTTCTTTTATTTAGACATTATTTTCAAAGTCAATATAATAACATCTAAAACCATGAAATTTAGCAATCTAGCCAAATAAACACGTAATCATTTCATATAACACATAATGCATAAGAGGAGATGCAACGCACCCCTACCTCCACGTGCTTAACACGTGGCCCAATTAGTGCCCGGACCTAGGGTCGTGACAAGAACGCTTAGATTTCAGGCTCATTTATCAATTTTCTTTTGGGGAGAAGCAGTTCTTAATGCTGCTCATTTGATTAACCAGACTCCCACTCCCTCTTAGGTAATAAGACTCCCTACGAGGTTCTGTTCGAGAAATTACCTTTCTTTGACTCTCTTCGAGTTTTTGGTTCCTTGTGTTATGCTCATAATCAAAAGGCCAAGGGAGATAAATTTGCCAGTCGTAGCCGAAAATGTATATTTGTGGGCTATTCTCTAGGCAAAAAGGGGTGGAAGTTGTTCGATCTAGAGACAAAGAATTTTTTTGTCTCCCGGGATGTGAAGTTCTTTTAGACCAATTTTCCTTACAGTGATTCATCGTCAGTGCCTCATTCACCGGACTCAGTGGAGACTCTTAACCAAGAGGCTTATTTTGCCTTTCTTGATTATCCGGATATGGAAGATATTGTCTCTGAACCTTTGACAGTGGCTCCTGCGGACGTACCTGATCCTGTTCCTGCAGTTTCTGCAGATATTACTTCTACAGAGGTCTGAATGTGCGCTCGCCGAAAATTTAAAAAATAAAAGGAGTCGCCACGCCATTTTTAAGAGGAAACATTTAAAACCTTTTGAAAGTGATTTTTGGGTCTGGGGGTCAAGTTACGTGTTGGGAAGAACCGAGAGTTCACCCAACACGCCTCGCCCGTAGACGAGTCTCTCTAACCTTCAACATTTAATTCATTAAAAAATGTGTGCTAGTGTGTGAGAAAGATGTATACGGAATGCAAAGGAGTACTTTGTTTTATTGCTCAAAGGGAAGAAGAAACAACTTGTAAGCCATTGACAATGGGAGGCCACATCCCATATTACAAAAAGGATTAACAAAACTTACAACTAAAATGAACCTACTGCAGAGGCCTGTTGTGTCGCGTGACACAGGACCTGAGAGGTCACTTGTGTCGCGTGACACTACAGATCATTTTGCAGAGGTTTTACATTATTAAACAAAAGGGAAGTAGATCTATCTAGTCACTTCAAAATGAATGTGGATATGGAGGATCCACACCCTAATTTGAGTGACAAACAAAAAGGGGAAAGGAGGAACAAACTTACAACTGAAAGATGATTCTCTCCAGATAGGTCACTTGTGTCGCGTGACACAGGACTTGATGAGTCACTTGTGTTGCGTGACATAAGTAGACCATCTGCATGGATCTCACAATTTAAAAACCAGAAACTAACAGGGATCAATTCAGATCTATTAAGCATACCAAATCAACTTGGATTAACACAATTTAGCAACGAATCACCCAAGGGAGCATGGATATGGGAGATCCATACTCCCTTGAGCACCAAGCAACCAAGGGAGATACAATCACAATACCAATATGCAATTAAACCAAACAAAATCGATTAAACAGAGATATGGCAGTTGCCACTTGATAATCTAAAGCAGATGGAGCTTGATTATCAAGTGGAGGAATAACAATTTCAAATAAACAAGTAAATAAGAGAGAAAAAAGGTGAAGAAATGCGTTACCCTTGTAGTCCTCTACTTCTACACAAAGTTAGGTGTGGAAGGCTTCAATTCAGCTGCTAGGAGGTGCAAATGAACACCAATTGGCTGCTTCTCTTCAGATCTTCAAAGGGATGTGGGTTGTATGAAGGTGGGTGTGTGATTTGGGTGAGGAAAGGATGGAATTGGAGAGGTTTGGTGTGGTTTGAGGAGAGAGAGGGTTTTCTGTCGTCAATTGGGCAGAGTAACTTTAGGGTATTGGAAAAAGGATCCTGATATGAGAGGGGGAGGGTTCAATTTATAGGCTGCATGGAGGAGGTCACTTGTGTCGCACGGCCTTTCGCTTCGCTTTTCCATGGTCAATTGTGCCGCACGACCTATCCAGCCATGTAACCGTTTTTTACGTTAACAACCGATTCTGGAACCTTCTGTGATAATTCCCAATAGGTCCAAAGCTGATAATTCCTGGTAGGTCCTTTTATGTGGAAAAATCACTCACAAGTACTTCCTTCATAAGAACTTTAAGATAAGTTTCTGGAAGACTTGGAATTGACCGAGAATTTACCAAAATGCCCCTAGTGCTATTTTATTACATTAAAATGCACCTAAAAAGGGATCGCGAATTGGATTGGCATACTCACAAGGTCTTATCCTCTTCTACGATAGACACCTCTCCATCTGAGCAAGATTCTTTAGGGAGGGGCATGTGTACGAAAGTACCCTCCGTTCTTCTTCGGGACTACATTGCTGCTACTGTCACTCCTGCTAGTCCATCCCCGAGCACTCCACTCCAGTCAGCTCCTCAGGTACTCCTTATCCTATAGCTCACTATATAAATTATGAAAGTTTTTCTATGAAATATCGTAACTTCCTTGCAGCTATTACCTTGGCTAAAGAGCCTAGGACTTTTCGTGAGGCAATGTCACAAGATGGGTGGAAGGAATCTATGTGGGCTGAAATTTGTGCCTTGGAAGATAATGGCACATGGACTATGGTTCCTCTACCGCATGGTAAGCGTGCTCTGGGTAGCCAGTGGGTTTATCGGATTAAGTATAAGTCTGATGGTACTGTTGAACGACTTAAATCTCGATTGGTGGTTCTTGGTAATCATCAGAAAGAAGGGATTGATTACACGGAAACTTTTGCTCTTGTGGCCAAAATGGTCACCGTTCGAGCCTTTCTTGCCATTGCTGCCTCAAAGAATTGGGAACTGCATCAAATGGATGTTCATAACGCTTTCCTGCATGGTGATCTTCAGGAAGAGCTCTGCATGAAACCTCCTCCGGGCTTTCATTCCAATCAACCTAATATGGTTTTTCACCTTCGAAAATCTCTTTATGGCCTGAAACAGGCCCCGCGCTGTTGGTTCGCTAAGCTGGTGGCTTCCTTGAAGCATTATGGATTCTTGCAGTCTTATTCTGATTATTCCCTATTTACGTTTACAAAAGGTACGATTCATATGAATATACTTGTGTATGTTGACGATCTTATTATAGCTGAGAACAATTTCGCTTCCTTACAGTCTTTCAAAAAGTATCTGAGTGAATGTTTCAAGATGAAGGACCTTGGCTCTTTGAAGTATTTCTTGGGCATTGAAGTTGCTCGTAACTCCTCTGGTCTATTTCTGTGCCAACGCAACTATACTTTGGGCATTATATCCGAGGTTGGGCTATTGGGAGCAAAGCCATCCGGCTTTCCTATTGAACCGAATCATAAACTTGGTCTTGCCACTGGTGATCTTCTGGTTGATCCAGAACGTTATAGACGATTGGTTGGTCGTCTCATTTACTTAGCAGTCACCCGTCCATATTTGGCATATTCGATTCATATTCTGTCGCAATTTATGAAGGAACCTCGCAAGGATCATTGGGATGCGGCATTGCGAGTTGTTCGTTATCTCAAAAGTACACCTGGTCAGGGTATTCTTCTTCATGTTGATAGTGAGCTCACGCTACAAGGATGGTGTGATTCGGATTGGGCCGCTTGCCCTATTACTCGACGTTCTCTTTCTGGATGACTTGTGTTTCTTGGTCATTCTCCTATATCTTGGAAGACGAAGAAACAAACTACTGTGTCTCGTTCGTCTATCGAGGTCGAATATCGTTCTATGGCAGCCCTTACCTGTGAATTGAAATGGTTGAAGGGATTACTGTTGAGCCTTGGTGTTCATCATCCGAAGGCAATAAATATCTTCTGTGATAGCCAGCCGGCTCTAGATATCGCTAAGAACCCCGTATTTCATGAACGGACAAAGCACATTGAAATAGATTGCCACTTTGTTCGTGACGTCATTTCAGATGGTCTTATTTCTCCTTCCTATGTTCCTACTAAAACGCAGTTGACGGATATTTTTACTAAAGCTCTTTGAAAACAACAGTTTGATTTGCTAGTTAGCAAGTTGGGCATTCTTAATCACCATGCTCAACTTGAGGGAGGGTGTGAAGGAGACGCTGAAGCTTCTGTACAAGTGGGCGACTGCCCAAGCTTAGTGGGCGACCGCCCAGCTCCAAAGCCAAACAACGCCAAAACGTCTGTACAAATGGGCGACCGCTCAGGAACGTAAATCTGGCGTATCTAGTTTCCTATTTTGTTTGGTTTTTGTTTAGAAATAAATCTCCTTGTTAGAACATAATTTCTTTTTCCCTTTTTAAATGTAACCCATATATATTCTTGGTTGATCAATAAGAATTTCAAATTTTGGGAAAATTCTAAATTGATTTCCTGCCGTTACACATGCAAACACACTAATCGTCCGAGATGTATAATAGACCATTCAGGCAAAATACCCAAAGGTTATAATGGAAGAACGTGTCTCGATTAGGTTAATTTTATCATGTTCGTATTGATACAGTTTTAAGAGGACAAGATTGAGTTTCATCATAGATTTGAGTTATAAACAGTCTAAATGCATAACAGTTGAACAAATTCAGTCATACGATGCTAAAATTAACGAGTTCGACACAAGTGTGTGACTCGTCTTAAGTAATTATAACATAATTTATGATTTAGATATTAAAATTACATATTATAATGAATGAGTTACGTTTATAATAAACAATAAAGCAGTAAAACTGTGCAAATTTCTACTCATGAGTCACATCTAAAGTGGATCCCTTCAGTGTGACATGAACATACTACGTGTTCAAGGGTCTAGTCCAAAGTCACCATCCATTGACAACATCATTTAATGGGTAGGTTTATTTCTCAATATTTTCTGTGTACGATTCAAATGGTTTTAATTTCAAATAAATTAAAGAGTTTACCCTACATGTTAGATGCAATCTTTCGTTGTAGTAAAGTGGTCCACTTTTTGAATTTCCTTTCAATTATCTCAACAATCCGAATCGTTACATGTATCTTCATGCATGCATCACATCGTTATAATTATTGAGCAATTAACAAAATATTACAGGTGTCAGAAAATTAATTAGCGACTCGTCAAAAATAACCTAAATTGAACCAGATAGAAATTGCATTATATATATATATATATATATATATGTACTCCCTCCGTCCCGTAACAATGTTCACATTCACTGCTTTGCGCGTATGTTTTAAGGAGGGAGTATTATATTGAAAGTGTTGTGAGTGTAAAAATAAAATAGGAGAGAGAATGAGTGGAGAGAATAGTAAATTATAATGGTGTTGTGAGTATTAAAATAATGTAGGAGAGAGAATGAGTGGAGGGAATAGTAAAGATTCCTTTCCGTTTTAGGTAAGTTTTAAATGTGTGAAGTAGTAAGTTTTGGGACGAGGAAAGTGTGAAGATTGTTACGGGACGGAGGAGTATATATATATATATATATATACTCCTCCGTCTCACGTGAATGGACACCAATAAAATTGACACAATAACTAAGAAAATGTAATATTTTCTCCACTCATTCTCTCTCCTACATTATTTTAATACTCACAACACCATTATAATTTATTATTCTCTCCACTCATTCTCTCTCATATTTTACTATTACACTCACAACATTCTTTCCATTTTGGGCAGTCTTCATTCACGTGAGACGACCCAAAAAGAAAATAAGTCTTCATTCACGTGAGATGGAGGAGTATATATATATATATATGTATATATGTATATATGTATATATGTATATATGTATATATGTAAATATGTATATATATATATATATATATATATATATATATATATATATATATATATGTATATATATATATATATATATATATATGTATATATGTATATATGTAAATATGTATGTATATATGTATATATGTAAATATGTATATATATATATATGTATATATATGTAAGTTCCCCAATATAGATCGCACTTCATCATAATACACAAAAAGGGACTTTAAGGGGTCAATTCGTGACAAAGGCAAGTTCAAGGGCCTTTCGAAATTGGTCATTTTAAATGAGGAGCGACCTATCTGGTATAAAATATATCTCAGGAACTTTGTTGGTTTTTACAAAAGGACCTTTTTGTTATTTAACACCTTTCTAGGGAGCTCGCATGTATTCAACAGGCTTTTCTTGTATTTGATATATTCCAAAGACTTATCGGGTATTATCCATAAATATTACTTGATGTTAAAGTCTTTTTAGAACCATCTCTAGCCCCTAAATTCTTCTATAAATAGATGTCTTCTCTACCAATTTTGAGGAATCCTTTTAGACACCTTGGAAAAACTCTACTCAAATTAATTATCACTTTTTCTCTCCTAAATCAGAGCATAATCTCTCCCTTCCAAATCTCTGTTACACATTAGTTCAGATACTAGATCTAGCCTTTTCTACAAGTAAATCAAATTCAAAGGAGGTTCAAGCTTGAAAATCATCCAAACTCTACCCTTCCCTTGTCACTTTGTTACACCCTAAACTTATAAAGATTAAAATTTTACAATAAATCTTGCATCTATTTCACTTGTTATTCACTTATACTTGCTTACTACTTGGATTTACATTTATTGTTGAATCTTTATCATAAACCTTCATATCCCACATTTCTAGATTCTATAAATTCTCAAAGGATTGTCTCTAATCCTCTCTTGATTTCATTGAGGATCATGATGATTAGATTCATATGATGAGAATCAATTAATATTAACTTGTATCTTCCTATTTATTTAATGTCTTGTTATTTTCCCTTTTCCTCTTTTTTTTCTTATGTCTTGATCATATTAATTCTCCCATGATTGTTCTTGACTTATAAAGATAAAAAAACATAGGATGATGACTTAGTATTTATATTATTAGCTGACGGATGTGGTTTTACATATCTAAATGATATAATTTTGGAGTTGTTTGATTCACATTCTTGGGTTTTATTAGTGTTATAATGGTGTTTTAGAGTGTTTATAAGTATAGGGAATAAAAAGAAATTTGTATTGATTATGGATTTGAAGAATGCAAAAAGGAATGATCCTGAATGGTTCAGTGTTGGTCCCAAAGGGGCAACAAGGGTGAAAAATAGCTAAAGGGGGTGAATAGCTGTTTTGAAAATCTTTTTCAACCCTTTTGCAAAGCAATGACTAATGTGCACTAACTCAACAAAGGTTATGAAAAACGCTTAAAGAGTTTGTGAAATGCATAACAAAATATTTTGGGGCGTTAAGAACTAACACGTTTGAAAAGCGTTTGGCTAAAAGTTAGGCACAAAATGGGATTAGGCAATCTCAACTATTTCACAAATAACTCAACTCATTACCTATTAAGATTAAATAAGTTAATCAAGTAAGAATAAGTATGAGCGTAATGTAAAGAGAAGAAAGTAAATACACAATATTTGGAGAGTTTCAATCGTTAAAGATTTACGACCTATACCAAAATGGCTAATCTTGAGTTGTCTAACTACTAGATTTTGTATTGATATCTTTTCTTGGGAGTTTACAAATTATAGAGAGCAGAAATCAAAAATTTAACTTTAAAGCAAATTTTAGACTATAACCAGTGTATCTCTAAAAGAAATATCTAAATGATCAATCTTCAAGAGGTGTGTGTAGAAATTAAGACTTTTTTGATCTATATGATTTAGAGAACAATAATTTCTAGTGTTACAAGGTTTTAGGATCTGGGCTTGAAATGATGAGTATGAAGGTTATTCTTCTGAAATCTTAAAATCTATGAGCAATCTTCAAATCTTCAGGAATGTCTCTCAAGCTATATCAAAAGCAACTTCAAATGTTTGAAGTTAGGGGGTATTTATACTAGAGCCTTCAAAACTAGCCATTGAAAATCCTTGGAGATAAGTACAAAAAGGACAATGTGTTGTTGCATGATGATTGGTCCAAGTGTACTCTACTAACTGTTAGGCACAAAGCATTGTGGATAAGAAAGTGAGTTGTCAA
Source organism: Adenophora triphylla var. japonica (assembly GCA_022495995.1). Taxonomy (NCBI): domain Eukaryota; kingdom Viridiplantae; phylum Streptophyta; class Magnoliopsida; order Asterales; family Campanulaceae; genus Adenophora; species Adenophora triphylla. Next base: position 45,984 of record JAFEMH010004259.1, read on the forward strand.
TGGACATATGTCTTCATCTTGGGATACCCACTTAAGCTCTTGTGCATCGTTGGATTTCCAAGTGATTGGGCTAGCCTTCAAATATTCAATCTTCTAAGTCTCGAGGAGTCTTAGACAATTAGGCGCTTCCTGCATGGTAAAAGACGCTTTATGAAAGGCGCTTGAAATATTCAAGCTTCCAGGCGCTTTGTTGGTCCCAAAGGTGGCAACAAGGGTGAAAAACAGCTAGAGGGGGGGTGAATAGCTGTTACAAATTTTTCGCCCTCTTTAAAAACTAAACCTCTATACTTACAAAACCTCTTGCAGTGTGTTAGAAACTGCAAGTAGAGTTGTAAAATGCACAGCGGAAAAATAAAGTTACAAAGCGGTTTTGGGGAGGCGGTTTTGGTGAGGCGGTTTTGGTGAGGCGGTTTTGGTGAGGCGGTTTTGGGGAAGGCGGTTTTGGGGAAGGCGGTTTTGGTGCGCTGCTATAAAACCGAAAATTGAGGTTTTGACAATGTTAACTCCAAACACAATTTCACAATAATGGATAACTACAATAAAGATCAAACAGAGATAAAGATAGATAATCAGTAAGCACAAGAAAATAAATGCAGAAAGTAAGAACACACTATTTGGAGTGGTTCAATCTATAAAAGATCTACGTCCACTACCAAGATGGTTAGTCTTGGATTTCTAAGGGAGATTTTATATTGAGTACTTGAGAGATTACAAAGTACAATGAGTAATACTCAGATCTAAAATCTTTTCTATGAAGAACAAATTCTAGACTATAACCAGTGTATCTCAAATGAATAATCTATGTGATTAAACAAGTGAGGTGTGTGTGTGAGAACAAGATCAAGGCTCTTTAAATCTGTGAGATGTAGAGCTCAATGATTCTTGAATGTGTTAAGGCTTGATTTCTGGTTTTGGGATATATATTTCTTGAAGTAGAAGATGAAGATTCAAAGGACTAAGAATTTCTGGGCAGAGCTTCAATCTTCGTATGAACTCACAGCACATTCAAAATCTCAAGCAATCTTCAAATGGTGAAGATTAGGGGTATTTATACCCAAGCACCAAGGAACTAGCCGTTGGATAATACTGTTGCAAGGACAGTGCTGGTGCTTTCCCATTGGTCCACAGTAACCACTTTTGTCCTTAGGTACAGCAGTTGCAGGTAAAGCTGATCAGACTTCAGCTGCAAATAAGGTGGTTAGGACACCTGTCACCTTTTCAAGATCCTTGCAGATCTGCTCTGACATTGAGTCACGTGACAAGATATGGTGGTTGATATTTGATATTGCTGATGTGGATTCCAACGGTAAAATGTGGTTCACTCTTCAAGTCTTCAATCATTGGATGCGGTCCTGGTGTACATGCGGTTTTGACAAGTGCGGTTGATTACACCAGTGAGGTTGCTGAGGTGCGGTTCAAGATGGAACTGCAAAGCAGTTGCTGTTCACTACAAAGCGGTTGCACTAGAGAGAGTCAAAGGCAGTTTCAGACAAAGGAATTGCAATAAGCGGTTGCTAGGTGCGGTTTGCACAGTGCGGTTGATAATTTGGAAATGCACAGGTGCGGTCAATAATTTGGAACTGCACAGGTGGTTGGAAACTTTAGGAACTGCAGGTGGTTGGTAAAGTGGAGCTGCACTGCTGCAACCTCAACTTGCAACCTCAGCTACTGCAACCTCAACTGCAACTGCAACTGCAACCTCAACTGCAACTGCAACTGCAACTTCAGATCCTCAAATCCTCAAATCCAATGAGTCTTGTGCCAGTCTTCAAGCCTAAATTTAACCTATTCTATAAAATGGACTTAGGTAAAAAATTGAAGTCTAAGCTTCATTACATAGGGTCCTAAAGTCCTTAAAATAGACAGGAGGTTATGGTATCAATCAAATCTAATCTAAAATAGGAGGGTTAAAATATGCATACCCAACAATCTCCCCCTATTTGATTGATGCCATTACCTACTATAACTAAAGCAAACATTGTACTTGGTAAAAATATGTCCATAAGAATTAACATGGTAATTCATGTCCCAAGTCAATGCACACACATAGCTTAAGCTATAGATTTCTATACTTTCTAAAAGATAAAAACTTACAATATGGAAAGTTATAGAAATGCATTCAGTGCACTTAAAAAGTATGAGATTAAGTTTAAAGTGCGGTTTAAACTGAATGTTTAACCTTCATTTCAAAAATATGATTTTAAGTTGAAAAATGTTTGAATGAGGTTTGCAAAATCAAAAATATAGACCAAAAGAAATACATGGAGAATGCGGTCTAAAAAGCAAAAAGAATCCAAAAGAAATTACAGAGATGAAAGCGGTTCATCATGGAAGGAGGAATCTAGAGAGTTGAAGAATGAATGCAACTCCCCCTGAAATGTTATGGTCCCAGCATTAGGAGTTGAAAGATTGCTGTATAGATCTCTCCCCCTTAATGGCATCAAGCAATAAAGATTTAAGAACTGCCATCTCAAGGGATTGAGTTTGGAGCAGCTGGGATTGAGAAGATCTAGAGACTTGGGTTTAGAGATCTCTCCCCCTTTAATGGTGAGTAGTTGGCCTTGAATCAAGTGGAGAGAGGAAAGGATTTGGGCATAATTCGGAGGAGGGGAGGTAGGGAAGGAAGGTGTGGTTGGGGATAAGGGAGCGGTTTGGGTTTGAGGCGCGGTTGAAGGTAGTTGAGTATTGGCTTGAAATTCAGGCTCACTGCGGTTGACCGTGTTCTAAGAGCCATTCGTTGCAATCTCAGGCTCTAAGTGGTCATCCATGCGATCAGAGCCATCCTTGGCAGCTTCTACTTTAGGGTTTGAATTGGAAGTGTTTGGGGTAGAGAGTTTGGGTATAGATTTTAGATTTGAGAACAAAGATTACTAGTACGTGGCATTGTAATCCAAATTTATCCTACACATGCAAGCAGTGTTTGAAAGGGGAAGGTTATGGTTTCCAGCCTATATACTAAGTAAAATTTCAATAAAAGTAAAGGAAGGAATTTTAAACAGCATGCGGTTTCAAAGGAATTTGAAAAAGCGGTTCCAGCAAGTGGTTTATGCAAACAACTCGTCACCAAAAAAAAATAGCTTGCGGTTTCTAAAATAGAGGGAATGCGGTTTCCTACAATCTGTTGGATTTCCAAAATAGACATGCGGTTGGAAAACATAAAAAATATGTGGTTTAAAGAATGTGGTTTCAAATGCATGTACCATGCGGTTCTGAGTGAAAAGCGGTTCAACTGCATGACGAATTTTTTTTATTTTTTTTTTTTTTTTTTTTTAAGATAAGAAAAAATAGAAGTTACTATATTGAAATGCTGTTGAGATTCAAGCGGTCAATGTTGCAGCAAGCGGTTTGGCATAGGCGGTTGGGCGCAGCGATTTGACTACGAGCGGTTTGATGCACGCGATTTCAACAGGGGAAGTTTGAATCCTCAACAGGAATTTCAGCCTATACTTAACAAACAAGTTAGCAAATAAAAAGTATGGAATTTATTTAAGTTCAAGCATACCCATTTCTTCTCTGAGGAAAGAAAACCTCTTGGAGTCAAGAGCCATGGTGAGGATATCAGCAATCTGGTTGTCTGTCCCCACGTACTCTAAATGGATATTCCTCTTCTCCACATGGTCTTTGAGGAAATGATACTTGATATAAATATGCTTGGTCTTGGAATGCATGACAGGGTTGTTGGAGACTGAAATTGTTGAAGTGTTGTCACACATGATGGGGCAATTCCCTTCATGGATTCCATAGTCTACCAACTGCTGCTTCATCCAAAGGATTTGGACGGAATAACTACCGGCTGACAGAATGTACTCGGCCTCTGTGGTTGACACTGAAACTGAAGCTTGCTTCTTGCTGGCCCAAGCAACTAGTCTATTCCCGAGGAAATGACAAGTACCACTAGTGCTTTTCCTGTCAATAGTACAAGCTGCATAATCTGCATCTGAATAACCTACAAGATCGAAGTTCGAATCCTTGGAATAACAAAGTCCAAGGTTAGTGGTTCCAGATAAATAGCGGATTATACGCTTGACTGCAATAAGATGTGCTTCTCTAGGATCTGCTTGATAGCGAGCACATACACAGACACTAAACATGATATCTGGCCTACTAGCAGTTAAGTAAAGTAATGAGCCGATCATACCTCGATATAAAGTCTGATCAACTTTCTTACCTTTGAGATCTTTATCTAGCTTATTGTCGGTGGCCATAGGAGTATCATATGCTTTTGCATTTTCTAATCCAAACTTCTTTATCAACTCCTTGGTGTACTTGGCTTGGCTGATGAAGATACCTTCTTCGCATTGCTTGATTTGAAGCCCGAGGAAGAAATTTAATTCTCCCATCATGCTCATTTCAAACTTGCTTTTCATTAGCTTCTCAAAACGCTTACAAAGTAACTCATTAGTAGAACCAAAAATAATATCATCGACATATATTTGAACAAGTAAAGTATGCTCATTATATTTGGCAATAAAAAGAGTTGTATCAATTTTACCACGTTTAAATCCTTTTTCTAGTAAAAATTTAGAAAGAGTCTCATACCATGCCCTTGGAGCTTGCTTAAGTCCATACAAAGCTTTCTGGAGTTTGTAGACATGATTGGGAAATTTAGAGTCTTCAAATCCAGGCGGTTGGGCAACATACACGGTCTCTTGCAGTTCGCCGTTGAGGAATGCACTCTTTACGTCCATTTGATATAACTTGAAATGCTTGAAAGAGGCGTAGGTTAAGAAAATCCTAATAGCTTCCAATCTTGCAACTGGAGCAAAGGTTTCATCATAATCAATTCCTTCTTCTTGCCTATATCCTTGTGCAACCAACCTTGCTTTATTCCTAGTGATGCTTCCATTCTCATCCATCTTATTCCTAAATACCCACTTAGTTCCTATCACTCCTTGATCCTGAGGTCTAGGCACCAAAGTCCAGACCTTGCATCTTTCAAACTGGTTGAGTTCTTCTTGCGTAGCAATGACCCAACTGGAATCTTGGATTGCTTCATCAATCTTCTTGGGTTCAACTTGAGACAAAAGTCAAGTATGCTCATCATAATTCGATCTCCTTGTTTGAACACCGGAAAACAGATCACCAATCACATTTGTGAGGGGGTCACTGCTGACTTCACGAACCTCCGGGGGTAAGTCTGGTTGAACTGAGGTTTGCTGAAGATCTTCAATTGGAACGTCGTTAGATCCTTCAGCGAAGTCATGGAATGTAAGTTGACGAAGAGGTTCTATAAGCTGGATAGGGGAATTCTCAACTTCTTTTTCCCTTGCAGTTGCATCTGGAGTAGGAACTTCAGGTGCGGTTTGAAAATTGCGGTTTGAGGGAATGTCAGTTGAGGGTGCTGGATTTTGCGGTTGAGGTTCAGGTGCGGTTTGGGATGGTTCACCTGGTTCATTATCCTCAACAAAATCATCAGCAATATTTGGAGCCAAATGTGGCTCAAGGAGAGAATGCTCATCAAAAGTAACATGGACAGACTCAACTATTTTTAAACTAGTTTTATTGAAAATACGAAAAGCTTTAGAATGTTTAGCATACCCAACAAAAATACCTTCGTCGGCCTTGGCTACGAATTTACCTCTATTTTCTCTTCCGTTGTAGAGGACAAAACATTTGCAGCCAAAGATCTTGAAGAATGCAATGTTGGGGGTTCTTCCTCGCCAAAGCTCATAGGGAGTCTTGTTATAGGTTTTGTTGATGAGGAGCGGTTCGAGTGAAGCATGCGGTATTGATTGCTTCAGCCCAAAAATGCGAGGTAGCTTCGCTTCGAGATATCATTGTCTTTCCGGCCTCAATCAACGTCCTATTCTTCCTTTCCACAACCCCATTTTGTTGTGGAACACCAGTGATTGAAAAATTATGATCAATCCCATGGTCATCACAATACTGAGCAACACCGTTGTTCTTAAATTCTGTTCCATTATCTGATCGAACACTAACGATGTCATCTTCTTTTTGAGTTTGGAGCCGTCTGAATAGTGCGGTGAGAATCTCATAGCAGTCATCTTTGGAAATCATCATCTCAACCCACGTATATCTTGAGTAATCATCCACCACCACTAAGGTATATCTATTTCCTCCAATCTTTGGCGGTGGTTACGGGTCCAAACAAATCTATGTGAAGCGGTTGTAAGCATCTTGAAGTTGATGGAGCGGTCTTGCTTTGGTGAAAGACGACACGGGCTTACCAGGCTGGCATGCACTGCATTTCTCTGGATGGTGGTCAGCCACTTTGGGTAAACCACGAACGAGGTTTTCCCTACCAATCTTTGCAAGATACTTGAAGTTCAAGTGGCTCAACCTCTTGTGCCATAGCCAACTATTTTCGCTCACATTCTTTGCTACAAAACAGAGGTTAGTAATACTACATGCAGAATTAAGATCAATAATGTAAATATTACTCTTACGAATCCCTGTGAGTAGGGTGACGTCGGAAATGCTATCTTTGATAAAGCAATTTGATGACGTGAAGTTGCAAAGCATTCCTTTGTCGCAAAATTGAGAAATTGAAAGGAGGTTGTGCTTGAGTCCTTCAACAAGAGAAACCTTCTCAATGGTTAGGTTTCCTCTCCTTATAATGCCATATCCAATGGTCTTGCCTTTGTTGTTGTCACCAAAGGTTACAGACGTGTGATGATGTGTGTATCCGAAAATTTTCCCATTTTATGTTTGAAAAAAATCAACGAAAACGGAGTCGCCACGCCATTTTAATTTTGAGGGCCAAAACTTTGAAAAAAGCCCGAGATCAGAGATTTAGGTTCGGAGGTCATGTTACGCGTCGGGAAGGACGTTAGTGTGCACCCGACGCGCCTCGTAAAACGAGTCTTCCAAGCTGAAAATCATTTGTGTGTGTGTGTGTGTGTGTTTTGGCCAAAATAAGTTGAAACTCAGAAAAGTAAAAATTGGGATATCTTTTTAAGACTTTAAACTGATCCCATGAATTTTTGGAAGATTTTTGGATTGAGATTTGGTACTCAAAAGACCTTTTGAAGTTGAGAGCCATTTCTGCCAGAATGAAAAAGGCAGTGGACCTTTGATTTTGAAAGGGATTCAAGGGTCTTAAAACTTCATAATATGGATAAACTCAGAGAATTAAAGTTGTCCTAGACACCTTAAATAAAGTTTGTGCGAAGGAATTTTCCATTTTGGAGAAGATTTGAGGGGTCAAAACCTTCTGGAAACCTCAGATATTGGATCTGGATTCCCAGAAGCTGATGAACTAGCCTCTGAAAGAAAATTTGAAAAGAGGAGTTTTACTCACCCAAAAAATAAAGTAAAAATATGTATGGAAAGCTCTGGATGTTGGCTACAAAAAGTATTTTGTAGTCAACACCAAATTACAAGTTCATCTGTATCCAAAAATTAAGACCATGAACTGAGGTCTGAGAAAATTGCTACTGGACAGCAACTTCTCAAGAAGGAGAATATGATTTTAAAGGGGGTTTTGCATCCATGCTTGTCCCCATTTCCCTAGGTTTTGGTTAGTGATCACTAGACATTTTAGTGGTGAATCAACTATACCAAACCATCCTTGGGGTACATTAGGACTAAGCATTTCATTTGCTTGGGAAGGGGATTTTTATCCTTTGAAAATGAGATTTTATGCTTGAAAATGGTTTTTAGGGTTTTGAAAATGAGTTTTCTTTGCAAGAAAGTAAGAGAACTTGAAAATAATGTTGATCTTTGTAGAAGATCATCCATGGAGATGGTCTTCCATGGTGATCTTCTTAGATCTAGAGCAAGAAGATGAAAGAACTACATTTTGTAGTTTGAAGATGCATGCATGGATGAGACTTAGGGTTAGGAGAAGGAGGGTTTATCAATCTTCCTTGTGTTCTTGAGTGTTTGGCTTGAGTGTATGAGTGTTTAGGGCTTTAATATGAGAGTGAGTGGATGAGTATGAGTTGGGAAAGATTGGAGAGAAAATGGTGACAATTCAAGTGAATTCTCACTGTTTTCTCTCTATATTTCGCCAGAGGTTCGGTGCAAAATGTGTTGTTCCTTCTTATTTTTGTGACTGGAGGGCTCAATTTATAGCCCTCTGAAAATGCAAACTCATCCGCGCGGACAAGTCCCCTCAGCGTGCCTTTGTTCATTAAATGCGGCTCCGGCTTTGGACAAGGGAATATTTCTTTTCAAAATTCAAATTGACCCGGCCCAGATTATGTTTCCAAAGATTTCTATTTGTGGTTTTATTCTTTTGTTTTTCTTTTTTAAGATTCTTTTTAAGGTTTAACCTTAAATAACAATGCCCATTTTACCCTCACTTTGTTAGAAAAGTTAGGATTGTTAGGAATTGTTAGAAATGTTATAACTTTGTTAATTTTCTAACGAAAATTCTAACAAGCTCAAATTGGAGCACTTACAGTAGCCCCTCGGCGACGGCGCTTTCGAAGGAAGCGGGGTCGTCGATAAGAGTAAGGCTCCATATTTGGAGGGATGATCGAGTGATCTGGTGGCTGAACCTAGCGATAGGCTACCTACGTATCCCGAATGGGAATCAAGCCGATCGTAGTTCGGGTCTTTGACCACGGAGATGATGGCGTTTTAGGTGCCTCCCGAACAGATGAGGGTTCTACGATCGTTTCTTTGGAAAGAAACTCTGCTGGACCTAATGAGATGACCATCGTATCGGTCGATGGGAATCAAGCCCTTTGAGATAGAGAACTGACCATTTTCGGTCTCTGTTTGGGGATGATTGCGATTTATCGCTTTCTAGTGATAGCGTCTTAGGTGCCTCGAACCTTGGAGATGGCGTTTTAGGTGCCTCGAACCTTGGAGATGGCTTTTAGGTGCCTCGGAGCCTTGGAGATGGCGTTTTAGGTACGGGATCTCGTTATGGCTTTTAGGCGCCTCGGACCTTAATTTGAAATGGCCTTTCGGTGGACTTTGTCTGCTGCCGAAGGAAAGGGTGACCGTTTTGGTCGAGGGGCTGGACCTAATGATAGGCTACCTACGTATCCCTAGTGGGAATCAAGCCCTTTCGTAGTTCGAGAACTACTCGAGATTCCGTTGGCTTTTGGGATTCCGTTAACTTTGCTGGGGATTTCGTTAGCCTTTGCTGGGGAAAATCAGACGTATTTGTCTGGGAAATCGGTCTTACGTTTGACTGCCGTTGGATGATTTTGATGAAAGATACGGGATCTCGTTATCTTTCTCGGGGCACTCGGTCTTACGTTTGACTGCCGGGGAAGATTTTGATGAAAGATACGGGATCTCGTTATCTTTCTCGGGGCACTCGGTCTTACGTTTGGCTAGGGAAGATTTTGATGAAAGATGCGGGATCTCGTTATCTTTCTCGAGGAGATCGGTCTTACGTTTGGCTAGGGAAGATTTTGATGAAAGATACGGGATCCGTTATCTTTCTCGGGGCACTCGGTCTTACGTTTGGCTGCAGGGAAGATTTTGATGAAAGATACGGGATCTCGTTATCTTTCTCGGGAGATCGGTCTTACGTTTACTGCTTAGGGAAGATTTTGATGAAAGATACGGGATCTCGTTATCTTTCTCGGGGCACTCGGTCTTACGTTTGGCTAGGGAAGATTTTGATGAAAGATACGGGATCTCGTTATCTTTCTCGGGGCACTCGGTCTTACGTTTGGCTGCAGGGAAGATTTTGATGAAAGATACGGGATCTCGTTATCTTTCTCGGGGCACTCGGTCTTACGTTTTCTCAGGGAAGATTTTGATGAAAGATACGGGATCTCGTTATCTGTCTCGAGGAGATCGGTCTTACGTTTGGCTAGGGGAAGATTTTGATGAAAGATACGGGATCTCGTTATCTTTCTCGAGGCACTCGGTCTTACGTTTGGCTCGGGAAGATTTTGATGAAAGATACGGGATCTCGTTATCTTTCTCGGGGCACTCGGTCTTACGTTTGGCTAGGGGAAGATTTTGATGAAAGATACGGGATCTCGTTATCTTTCTCGGGGCACTCGGTCTTACGTTTGACTGCCGGGGAATATTTTGATGAAAGATACGGGATCTCGTTATCTTTCTCGGGGCACTCGGTCTTACGTTTAACTGCCGGGGATGATTTTCTTGACAAGGGGCTGACTTTGGTTAACTTTGGGTTAACTCTGTCAAGTTGGGGACTGAATTGCAAAGTCCTGGAATTTTAAGGGGCAAAAGGGTCATTTTGACCCTTGCAATCCTATCCGCGCGGATAGGAGCGGAAAGTCAGGGGTATTAATTAGGGCCAACGCCCTTCTTCTTCCTCAGTCCAGTTTTTTGAATTTTACGAGAGGAAAGAGAGAGAAAGTCGCAAATCCGCCATTTTTGGCCTTTGGAGCTCCGAAATCTTCCGATTTTTTCCGATTTTTCGAGCAATGGAACACGGGGAAGGCGCTTTTCAAGGCCAAGGACGTGGCCCGGTAGCAGAGAGGCGATTGGAGCTTGTCCGGATGAGGAGGCATTACAATCTTTCGCAATCGGTTACGGAGGAACATTACCCCGATGCTTGGCAACATTGGGCTTCGGATTCGAATCTCCGAACGGTATACTTCGAATCCTCTTGATCCTCTTTGTTGATTTCTTGTTTGAAATTTGAATTTTGGGTGATTTTTTAAAATATTTTTTTTTTGAAATTGAATATTGCATGTTCATTGTCTTTGAATCTTGATGATTATGTGAGTAACCCAAAATGTGCATTTTTGCTTGGGAAAAAGAATTGGCATTTTCGCCATTTTTTTTTTTAAATTCGAAAATTGCATATGAAAATTCGAAAATTGTGATTTTTTTTTTTTTGAAATTGAATATTGCATGTTGATGATGATGATTTTTTTTTGAAATTGAATATTGATGTTGATGAATGATGCAATGCATGCATTTGGTTTGGGCATTTTGCCAATATGGGATGTATGTATGTTTAGGATTTTTTTTTTGAAAAGTGGGACGGATTTTTCCTTCCGTTGCATGTAAGATGGATGATATGCATGTATGCAATTTTTTTTTTTGAGATGATGGATGGTATGCATGTTATTTTATGAAAATGGGACGGAGTTTTTACTTCCGTAGGAATGCATCTTTTTTTTTTTGATGAATGCATTGGGACTTGCTGAAAAGCTTGTTTTCTTTTATGCGAGAAAAATGGGGCTATGCTCATTGTATCTTTGTTATCTTTGTCGAAATTTCTTTTTTTTTTTTTTAATGTAAATGCAAATGCAATCTTTTTGACATTTTCTCTCTTTTTTTTTTTTACAGGGCGGAAACCGTTTTGTGACGGAGCAGCTGAACAAAATGAAGACTCGAGGATCAGTGGAGTCCGTGATTGACTTGTGGGACCGGCTTCCGGATGCGGGCCGAGGAGCTTTGCCGAGTCCGAGACAGATTGTTGTCGAGACGAGGCTCTGGGAGTTCGTTGAGTGCTTGAGGGGGTGGTCAAGTTCCCTAAGAGCAAGGGCTTGATGTTTGCTGCTGGCGCGGCATTGGTGGGACGCGACCCACACCTTCCACTTCTTACGGGGCGAGGCTACGGTTACGCCCTCCGATTACGCTGCGATCACGGGCTGTCCTTTAATGGACGCGGCATTGAGTGGCGGGACGGCTACGGCGATGCGTCTGCGAGCTCTTACGGGATTTTCCCCTATTCCCAAAAAGGGGATGGAGATGGAGTATGCCGTGGTCTACGGCAAGATCGTGGAGACCATAGCGAGTTACGAGGTGGGGAGGAGAGGATAGGCGCCGATCAGTTGCCGGGGCCTTCTTGTGGTTTGCTTTCTCGAGCACCCTCTTTGGACATGCTTGAGGGACGGCGGTCTTTGCCTTGTTGAGGTCCTTGGAGGACATGGAGACGGCGGAGATGTCTCGTGGGGAGAGGCCGAGAGGGCGAGCTTTATTTTGCTCTTGATAGGTACGGTTAGGAAGGCTGTGAGCTCTTTGTCTTGCTTTGAGTTTGCCACTGGAGGTATAAGCTCTATTTTTGCTTTTCCTCTTCTTTTTTTTTTTGAGCACGCACTTTTCTTTTGCCTTTGGATTGATTGGATTTTTACCTTTCGCAGGTATGGGCGTTGGAGTTTTCCACGTCACGATGTGGCGGCGGCCGGCGGAGTACGTCGGGCGTATCCGGCCATGCGATCTTGGTCCCAAGCATGCCGGGAGAAGATAAGCTCCGGGGCGTACGACTCTCGAGTACGCGGATTGCCTTCCTTTGACGGAGGCCGAGACGGATGAGGGGATGTTATTCTTCCCACAGGATCGCTTTGAGGTGGCGCGGTGAAGGGCGAGATACGGGCTTGTGCGGCGGAGGATTTTGAGAGGTCGACTGCGATGCATATTATGCGGGAGAGAGGGTGACGCGCCGGCATGGCGTGAATTCGCCTTTGAGGACACCGGTGGAGCCTCCCGCTGATATGATGCACCCGAGCGATCGGTCCAGTGACTGGGATGATTACCGAGCCGGCCCGGCACTTCTCGGATTTCGTGGCGATTGAGCCGTATGCGACATTCGTCTTGAGGAGGCTGAGGATGCCTCGGGTTTTGGATAGGGAGGGCTTGGGATCCGCGGTACCCTCGGACGGATTTTCCTATATCCGAGGATGGGGTCCGATTGAGGTGCGAGATCCCTCGGCTGAGCGGCTTCCACGAGCTTTCCGGCCTCGTCCGGGTATGAAGGTATGGCTTTTTACGCTTCTTTCTTTTGTTTCATCATTTTTAGCATCACTTCTCTTTTTTTTTTGACGCTTTTGCTTTTGTGCAGTTTTCGGAGGTGGTCGTCGAGAAGCTGACGAAGCAAGTGATCGGGGCCAAGAGATTCATCAGGAGGATGGTCGCTTGCGGGGCTCCTCGAGGCTAGAGCGAGGCGACCACGGCGGCGCGCTGTCGGGCGGAGGCTTCCCCTATTCGCTCAGAGACTTCTTCAGAGACTCCTCTGTCTCCTCTCCTTGATCATCGCGCAGTGCTGCCTTCGGATCACGTCATTCTCGGGGATCCACACGGGCAGGGACACGTATGGCAGCATGGCGGGTCGTCTTCGTACGTCCAGGAGTCCGACGCCTTCACCTTCGGATACGATTTTTTCGCAGATCTCGGCTTGCCCTATCAGAGCGTGCCGGTTGGTCCTGATGAGCCTCTTTCTGGAGACGAGGACGATTCGAGCCCGAGATTTTCGGGGGCTCCTGAGGAGGCGGGCCCGAGTCGCAAGAGGGGCCGGGGGGAGACATCGGGCGCTGGAGACTCCGATTGATTTTTTTTTGAGATTTGAGATTGAGATTTAGATTTGTACAGCTTATGCACATTTTCTTTTTCTTTTTTTTTTGGATGTAATAATTTAGGATTTTATTTATGTTTGTTTGTTTTTTTTTTTATGCACACTCTTTTTTTTTTTGGAATGTAATAATTTAGGATTTTATTTATGTTTGTTTGTTTTTTTTTTTTATGCACACTCTTTTTTCTTGGAATGTAATAATTTAGGATTTTATTTTATGAATGCAATGCAGTATGAATGCAGTGTTGCATGAGCCTTGGTTTTTTTTTTTTGCAAGGGTGTTTGGTATATGGACTGGTTTGGGGAGGGTTTTTGCACAGGTTTCGAGCAACCGGGACGGAATATTCCTCTTTTGGTGTAGCAGCTTGGACTGTTGCAAAGAGATTTTTTTTTTTGGCAAACTCATCCGCGCGGATAGGACAGGAATCTGACACTGTCCTTTAATTTTTGTTCAGACCTGGTCTTGCTTTATTTCAAATTCAAATATCCTCTTCAACCTCCAGTCCCAACAGCCATTTTCGGGGAGAAAGAGAGAAAAACCATGGAAAACTTTAGAAAAGCTCCATCAAAATTGCCCCAAGAATCCCAAATGTCATTCTTCAACAAGTTCAAGGATTGGTCTCGGGAAATTATGCATGAGAGGAGGTTCTTCTTTGAAGAAAGATACAAGGTGAAGTGCTTATGGTCTCTCAAGGAATTGATTCCGGATTATGAGCTTTTGAGAGCTTCTTCATCATTTTGGGATACTAGAAGGCATGTCTTTTGCCTTTCCTTCAACGAGATTGTTCCGACTGTCGAAGAATTTCGGGCCTTGCTTGGAGGTCCGGAGGTGGAAGAGATAGCGGTTCCCTTGCCCGGAGGGGCTTCTTTTGTTGACAGATTGTGCGTCCTCCTTCATCTTTCCCCGGAGGAAGCGCAAGGTATGATCCGTGGTCTCGATCATTTCGATATTTCCGGTCTTCCCGACAGATTTAGGGGCCTAGGCTTGGTGGATGATGCCTATTGGGATGCCTTTGCACTTTGTATGTTTGGCACCCTGTTCATGGTCTATTCCTTTGGGATCTGTCATCGATCTCTGCTAGATGTTGTCGTTCACTGTCGCACAGGCGGAGATGTCGTTCCTTTGATTAAGGGAGACTTTTCATGCTCTCGATAGGCTGGCTACCGGAAGACGGTATATGCACGGGGGCCGCCCGTTCCTCTTGACCACATGGGCGATGGAGCGTTTGGGGATTCTTCGGGAAACTCTCGATATGATCAAGCCTTGGACATTTGCCGGGAGAGGTGTTGATGTGGATTTTGATGATCGGGGCTCGTGGGAGCGTTGGATGGCGGGTCGCCGGACGAGAGGATATCGAGATGGTCGGTGCCTTATTGGCGGGTGGAGACTCGCGAGTGCTTGATGATGGGTCTCCGTGGTCATGCTTAGGGGCTTTCTCGGTCCGGCTTCTATATTCCGGCTTTAGTCTGAGACAGTTTGGCTTGGAGCGGAGTTCCTTTGGAGGGCTTTGATGATGTAGCCACCGGGGTGGTGGCTCCTGTTTCTATGGATGATCCCTCGGTGTTTCCATTTCTTTCCCGAGCATGGAGGTATGATGCCTTTCCTCCTCGGGTCATTCTCGGGCGTCAGAGACCGGTGTTCTTGACCACTTGGTACCTGGATTGGTATGAGAGGCATGCAGGAGAGACTCGGGTGGCTATTTTGAGACGGCGTGAGGCCATTGTGGGTGCGGAGGACTGGCATTTACGAGAGGAGGAGGGCCGAGGCGAGGGCCAACCCTCATGACGGGAGCGGAGACGTTGTGACCGACTATGAGGCTTACGTCAAGAGACGGGAGAGGAGGGCTCCTATGCTACCGGCTAGGTTACGGGAGATGAGGGATGACGCTAGGGCTACTAAGGCCACGACGGAGGCTGGTTTGATAGACCCTGTCCCTATACCGAGCTTGGTAGGAGGAACACCGACATTTTTCTGTTCGAGAAAAAGAAGACTCGAAGGGGAAGAAGAGGGGAGAGGCCGATACGAGTGGCTTGGAGTGACTCTGAGGTTTCCGAGTATCCCTTTTCTTGTCATGGCAAACACATTAGTTTGATTATGTATCTTAGTTTTCTTTTAGCGAGGTTGCCGGTTGTAGGAATGAATCGGGCTTAGACTCATCAAAGAGCTTTTAACTTGTAATGAATATTTGAATTGCTTTAGAGTTTTTCGAGACGCTTTCATGGTACGATCAATTGTATTGATGCCAAAGTATGGCTTTTATTTGTGCTTTAGACCGAACCGTTTCATTGCCTACGTTCCCCTCATTTTGAGGAGCTCGGGTCTTCGTAGTTCAACTGGTGAACTCTTTTTTTTTTGTTTTTTTTTTTTTGGTGCAACCCTGTTTTTACCTAGGCCGCCCTTTTCGGGTTTCTAACCTAGTTGGGTATTACTCTTTTAGCACTCTCTTTTTTGTTTTTTTTTTTTTTTTTGTTTTTTTTTTTTTTTTTTTTTTGGTGCAACCTGTTTTTACCTAGGCCGCCCTTTTCGGGTTTCTAACCTAGTTGGGTATTACTCTTTTAGCACTCTTTTTTTTTTGTTTTTTTTTTTTTTTTTTTTTACGCGTAGTATCTGCGCGGCTTGTCACCATTCACTTGGGTGTACAAAGGGATTCCGTCGAGGTGCGCAAGTTGCATGGCTCCTCAGGAGAAGATCTTACGGACGACATATGGCCCGACCCATACGAGGCTCCCATTTGCCGAGGGGTTGATACGGGGGGGCTTTTCTTTTAGAACGAGATCACCTTCTCGGATCTCCCGATGCTTTACTTTCTTGTCGAAGGCTCTAGCCATTCTTCCTTGGTAGGCCGGATGTGTTCCATGGCCTTCAATCGGCGTTCGTCTAGTAGGGCCAATTCATCATGGCGACTGCGGTAGCCATTCGACCTCGTTGATACGGCTTTCTAGCGGTATACGGAGCGAGGGATCTCTAGCTCGATTGGGAGTACGGCTTCCATTCCGTATGTGAGGAGCAAAGGTGTTTCCCCGATTGCCGTTCGGCGATGTTACGTAGCCCCGAGTGGCCAGTGTAACTTCTCGGGCCAATCTACGCCTTGGACGACCATTTTCCGGATGATATTTTCCAGAGTCTTGTTTGCTTTGCTTCGACGGCTCCGTTGGTTTGGGGCACTGTAGGAGATGACTTGTGACGGGTTATTCGAATTCCGCCGGCGGTTTTCACATTCCCCTTCGAAGTGGGATCCATTATACGAGATGATTTCGGCTGGCAACCCGTATCTGCACATGATGTTTTCTTTGATGAAGAGGGCAACTTTCTTTGAATTGAGGATTTTGTAGGACTTTGCAGAGCATCCTTTTTGATTCCTTCGAAGAAATCGCCAATCTGCGTCTTTTAGGCTCTTCCGCAGTTCCCAAATTCACACTCGTCAAAATCTCTTCGGCAGCTTGGGCTCGATTTTCCTCTTTCCGGACAACCTGCTTAAAGATTTTTTTTTTTGTTGTTTGATTTTTTTTTTGTTTAATGTGTCTGCTTCTTTATCTAATGAATTATTATTAAATTTTTTTTTAATTAATTCATCATTAGTTAAAGTGGCAATCAAGGGATACTCAGAAAGGTTCGTCATTTCATTGAAAACGAAAGGGGATACAGTGCTTGCTACAGACTCGTAGTCTTCAGGCGTAAGGCCATCGGACGACCCTAGAGACTCGATCTTAACAGAGAGAGACTGGGAGGACTTGTCTGAGATTGACACGAAAGGACGGGGACCAATCCAAGCTTGGTGATCATTTCCTCTTTGGTCGCGGACGGAGCTGAGAGAGTTTCCCAATTCTTTAGCGGCATCGGCATCGGTGGCTTCACAACTCGGGAAAGGCATGGTCTCTGTGCTCCCTCTTCGATCGTTGCTATCATCTCTTTGTACGAACCGGAATCAATTGTGTTTGGCGTCTGAAAGGCGAGCATGTGGATGTAGGGATCTTCCTCAATCACAGGGATTTCCGTTTCGTCACAATCGACCGCTCAATCCGATCCGGATGTAAGGGCGTGTGCGTCTCGGTGAGCCGCTAGAAAAATCTCATGTCCCATACTCGAGCGGAAAGGCTCGGCGGGTAGTTCGGCAAGGAGGACGTCCCACACGACGTTCATAGATTCGAGCCGAGTACGTCGGTGTTTGCCTACTTTTATCATGAAAATCTCCTCGCCTGGCGAGGCAAAGAATGGGTTTGCGAGAATGCTTACAAATCTGTGATTGAGGACCGGGACTTGTGTGCACTGTATCATGGCGGTGTTCAGCGTTTCCTTCCGATACGCCTCCAAGTGTTGGAAATAGCAATTAAATTTGATGAATCGAACTTCTTCGGAGTACGCTCGCTTGAGTGTGTCGACATAGTTGGCATCGCTGGATTCCAAAGGATCTTTGGCGAGACTTGCCTCTTGAATGATGTAGCCCGGTGTTTGGCTTGTGGGCGTTCTTGGCTATTGTTTCGGCTTCGTTCCCTATGAGGAAGCTGTCACCCCTTATGACTTCAAGGTCTCCTGCCGGTTGATGAATTTGACGCATTGGTGGAGAGTGGAGGCTATGGCTTTCATGTGATGCAACCAAGGGCGCCCTAGTAGAGGTGTGAACTCGGAGGATATCCATTACATGGAACTTTGCGGGCACCATTTGGGTTTCGTACCGAGTTCCCGAGTCACTGTCCCCAGAATGGGGACGAGACGAACCGTCGTAGGCCTTGACAGTCCGGGTAGATGGGATCACGCGCCTTTCATTTATGCGGAGGGCCCTCATCATGCTTTGAGGAAGGACATTTACCGATGATCCATTGTCCACTAATACCCCAGGGAGTGACATGGTGTTGAGCCGAATAGTGATGTACAAAGCTTCATTGTGTTGGGAGACATCTCTTGGCAAATCTTCATCGCGAGAAGGTGATCATACTCCCATATAGGTGAGGATCATAGATTTGGTCCTTGTCTCGGGATAGAGAGTCATTAAACACTGTCGCTTCGTGCCTTTTTCTTGCGAGGTAGAGTCTTTGCCGAAGCCCACAGGTTATGCTTGATGCCTTTTGTGGCGGTTGCCATCTCCGATCAACATGTTGATTGAGTGGGAGCGCCCAGGCCCAGCGTCGGTTTTCTTCATCGGTGTATACTCGGGAGGCTGGACAAAGCGAACCTTGGGCGACCCGAGGGGTTGGACTTACGTTGCACGGTACTACGGTATCCGAAGGTCTCAATTCCGTCGTTGGCAAGGTTTTTACGCTCTTTTACCCCTTTTTGCTTTGGGGAAGGCGGGGAGTAGAGTACATAATAATCAAATCCCCAGATGGCTCCCCGAGCGTTCCCACACTTTGTTATCACCGGCCTCGAATCTCTCCTTCAATTTTCTTTGGGAGGAAATTTTCTTTTCTTAGGAGGACGGTCCTCGTGTATCCGATCCTGATAGTCCCTTTCAAGGCAATCGGGACGATCACAAATATCCCACCAAATGTGTTCTACGGCTGGTGGCGGATTTGGGACCTCGGGTTGGCGGTCTTTGGAATGACTTTGAGTGGGAACGGTCAGGGGGATCTCTGCTGGGCTCATCGGTAGCGAGTGATTGGACTCGCCGGATAATGAGAGATATTGAGGTCCAGGGAACGGGCACATGTTTGTCCTTCGGGGTAGCCCCGGTCGGTTGGGATATTGTTAAAGTCAGAAGTGGCGTGTGGCCTCTTCCATCCAGCTGCTTTATGCATTGCAGCGTTCTTCCGGGGCTTTAATGGCTGACCATATTTCTTCAAGCTGTTCCCCGATTTTCATCACTCAGCTGATATTTGTGGGATCATCACTTTGAGAGGGGACAAGCGACGGTATACCGAACTCTTTCATCCACGGCTGCTGTTTGGGGGCCGGTTGCCACTGTAAGTCGGCGGGCGGGAGTCCGGCGGTGGAAACATAGGAATCTTGGGGTAGCATCTTGATGTATCCGGACTATTAAGAAGAGGGGAGAACCCTCTTCCTTCTTTGCGGTAAAAGTGCCATCGGAGTTGAGGCGATAGTCAAGCCATGACTTGCGACAATCCCCGATGAAGGTTATCAATTTGAGCCTCATGTCGAAGTCTCATCTGTTCTACCAACTTGGATCCAATGCGGTACATACGAGGGATTTTGGAGGACGGAGCAACGTTATCCCCATCATTACCGGTGATGCGAGACATTACGAAACCGGAGTCGGAACAAACGGCGAAGGCGATGACGCGCTTGACTCTTCCCAACGGATCAAACGGTGACCGGTGCACAGAAACCAAGCTTTGTGCGGAGGCTGCGGGGGAAAGGACATGAAGGTTCGGATGTGCAGGAATGGAAGGAGGGTAGGTGTTTGGGCTTTAGGCTCATGAAACATGCGATTATTCGTTCATGTTTACTTAAAACATGTTTTATTATCCTAATCGGTTGGAAAAGATTGCTCTTCTTTTTC
Organism: Adenophora triphylla var. japonica; assembly: GCA_022495995.1. Classification (NCBI taxonomy): domain Eukaryota; kingdom Viridiplantae; phylum Streptophyta; class Magnoliopsida; order Asterales; family Campanulaceae; genus Adenophora; species Adenophora triphylla. Next base: position 65,643 of record JAFEMH010004259.1, read on the forward strand.
GCAAACTACTCGATTCTGGATCGGTGGGCCCCGTCACTACGTCTATAAGCCCCTCGTATTCCACTGTATTTCGACCTCCCGGGGTGGACGGCCCGGGCGAGGGTCCTATAGGGCAAGCGGGTCCCACCGACCGAAAGAAAAATGATCCTAAAAGTGGCGGGTAATCGAGTCTTAACGAGCATTCGATGTAAATTACGGACAAAGGCGACGTCAAAAGTCAAGATCATGTCCGAGGGCTCGACGAAAAGTCGGCATGATTTGGGTGATAAGCGTCCACAATTGATCTTGACTTGTCGTCGGTTAAGCCGTAATTAGGCATGGAATATTCATTAATCCTTGATGACTCGGTGTCAATCTTTGGGAGTCGAGTGTATAATTTGTGCCGGTCGAGCCGAAGTCAAGGCGCCGGTCAATATCTTGGTCAAAGTCTGCGGCGGAAAACCGGCGAGAACTTCGGCTGATAAAGGTCCCCGAAAGATATTGAGTCGGTATGCCGACAAAGGCTTGAAAGGAAAGGTCTATACACGGACGGGGCATGACACGGACCGGACTAAAAACCAACCGGGTCTCGGACAAAGTGTGTCACGGACAAGTGCATGGTCGACACGAGGCTCCATGGGATGTTTGGGTAGTCCTGTGCTCATCCGAGAGGCGTAATAAGACCAAACGGACCGCGACAAGGATTTCCCCGGGTTAAGGACGTAGTGTGCAGTGTACGGTCACGTGCGCGTAGTGTGCAAGCAGTCTATATTCTTTTTCTGAGTAAAATAGAAAATTTTTTATGTGTCTTAAAAATATGATGCATGATTTATATTTTTTTTTTTTTGGGAATTTTCTTCTTCTTTTTTTTTTGAAAATCTTTCTTTTTTTGACTTTTTTTTTATGAGCACATAAGCACGTAAGCACGAAAATTCCGACAGTTAGGGACATTATTCCGACAGTCAAAATTTTGACTTTCTCCGAGGCGGCCAAAACAACATGAAAACCGTGCAAAAATCAACACACACAAAAATGATTTTCAAAGCCGGGACGGAAGCTTGAGCCTCAAAAGCTTTTTTTTTTTTTGAAAACGGTGATACCGGTACGTGGGATTGTTAGACCACAATTTATCCCCGACTCGTGTTAGGAGGCGATAACAGGAAATTTAGTGGTTTCCACCAATATACCAAATACCATTTTTTTTTTTTTAAAAAAAGCTTAGTCCCCAGCAGAGTCGCCACTGTGATGATGTGTGTATCCGAAAATTTTCCCATTTTATGTTTGAAAAAAATCAACGAAAACGGAGTCGCCACGCCATTTTAATTTTGAGGGCCAAAACTTTGAAAAAAGCCCGAGATCAGAGATTTAGGTTCGGAGGTCATGTTACGCGTCGGGAAGGACGTTAGTGTGCACCCGACGCGCCTCGTAAAACGAGTCTTCCAAGCTGAAAATCATTTGTGTGTGTGTGTGTGTGTGTGTTTTGGCCAAAATAAGTTGAAACTCAGAAAAGTAAAAATTGGGATATCTTTTTATGACTTTAAACTGATCCCATGAATTTTTGAAAGATTTTTGGATTGAGATTTGGTACTCAAAAGACCTTTTGAAGTTGAGAGCCATTTCTGCCAGAATGAAAAAGGCAGTGGACCTTTGATTTTGAAAGGGATTCAAGGGTCTTAAAACTTCATAATCTGGATAAACTCAGAGAATGAAAGTTGTCCTAGACACCTTAAATAAAGTTTGTGCGAAGGAATTTTCCATTTTGGAGAAGATTTGAGGGGTCAAAACCTTCTGGAAACCTCAGATATTGGATCTGGATTCCCAGAAGCTGATGAACTAGCCTCTGAAAGAAAATTTGAAAAGAGGAGTTTTACTCACCCAAAAAATAAAGTAAAAATATGTCTCGAAATATCTGGATGTTGGCTACAAAAAGTATTTTGTAGTCAACACCAAATTCTAAGTTCATCTGTATCCAAAAATTAAGACCATGGACTGAGGTCTGAGAAAATTGCTACTGGACAGCAACTTCTCAAGAAGGAGAATATGATTTTAAAGGGGGTTTTGCATCCATGCTTGTCCCCATTTCCCTAGGTTTTGGTTAGTGATCACTAGACATTTTAGTGGTGAATCAACTATACCAAACCATCCTTGGGGTACATTAGGACTAAGCATTTCATTTGCTTGGGAAGGGGATTTTTATCCTTTGAAAATGAGATTTTATGCTTGAAAATGGTTTTTAGGGTTTTGAAAATGAGTTTTCTTTGCAAGAAAGTAAGAGAACTTGAAAATAATGTTGATCTTTGTAGAAGATCATCCATGGAGATGGTCTTCCATGGTGATCTTCTTAGATCTAGAGCAAGAAGATGAAAGAACTACATTTTGTAGTTTGAAGATGCATGCATGGATGAGATTTAGGGTTAGGAGAAGGAGGGTTTACCAATCTTCCTTGTGTTCTTGAGTGTTTGGCTTGAGTGTATGAGTGTTTAGGGCTTTAATATGAGAGTGAGTGGATGAGTATGAGTTGGGAAAGATTGGAGAGAAAATGGTGACAATTCAAGTGAATTCTCACTGTTTTCTCTCTATATTTCGCCGAGGTTCGGTGCAAAATGTGTTGTTCCTTCTTATTTTTGTATTTGGAGGGCTCAATTTATAGCCCTCCTGAAAATGCAAACTCATCCGCGCGGACAAGTCCCCTCGGCGTGCCTTGTTCATTAAATGCGGCTCCGGCTTTGGACAAGGGGAATATTTCTTTTCAAAATTCAAATTGACCAAACAGCAGTTATGTTTCCAGCATTTCTATTTGTGGTTTTATTCTTTTGTTTTTCTTTTTTAAGATTCTTTTTAAGGTTTAACCTTAAATAACAATGCCCATTTTACCCTCACTTTGTTAGAAAAGTTAGGATTGTTAGGAATTGTTAGAAATGTTATAACTTTCGTTAATTTTCTAACGAAAATTCTAACAAGCTCAAATTGGAGCACTTACAAGACGGACCACTTGCTTCAACGACATCTTCAAGTAATGATCTATCTCCAGTCATATGTCTTGAGCAGCCACTGTCAAGATACCATTCATTATCCTTGGAGTGACCAGCCATGAAGCAGAGGACCTGAAATGTAAACATTAAGAACGAGGTCCCCTTTTATTCTTTTGGGTCCTGAGGTTAGCAACTCTTTACGACCCACACCTGTTTGACAGAAGGAGGTTTACTCTTCCTGGCATTGGATGTGAACCGCAAAAGGCATTCTGCAGCCTTGTGACCTAAACCATCACACACAGAACATTTAAAAAAGCTACAAGCATCATGAGGTTTTACCAACTCCTTACTTTTCTTAGGAGCTGCATGCGGTTTGGGAGGAGCGGTTTTAGCTTTCACAAAGGTGGTTCCTTGCGGTTTGACTGCAGTTTTTCTAGGAACGCTCTTCTTGCTTTTGAAGGCAGGAGGAGCGGTCGAAGAAGAAGGGCGGTCAGCCGTGCGGTTGACAGCACTACCAACTCCACCAGAAGCGGTTGGAGTAGAAGTGCGGTCAGCAGTATAAGAAACCTCCTCTGTGGTTTCCATCTCAGAATCTTTTCCTTTCATCTGAGAATTTTTCCCAAACTGTTTCTTAGGGTAGACATAATGGAAATTTTGTTGTCCTTTACCCTTAGCATTAACATGCTTCCCCTTAGGAATTTCTTTAGTTAGTTCCAAAATTTCCTCATCCTTTTCACTCGAGGATGCACACTTCTCCTCTTCCTCAGATCCAAATCCTAGACCTTCCTTAATTCCAGAGGGAACTTGGGAGTCTATGATTTGATCCTTGGTGGATTGAGACTTGAGCCACGAATCAATAATCTTTTGGAGATCATTGATTTGGGTTACCAAGTCATCATTCCGGAGTTGAAGTGCAGCAACCTTAGTATCAAGGATGCGGTTTTGATCAGCAAGAGGAGTCATCTTTTTGATTTGGTCCTTAAGATTTGAAATTTCAGACCTCATCACAGTTTTCTCCGTCTTGTACTGGGAAAGTTCATCATGAGCTAATCCTAATGCTTTCTTAACATTGGAGAACTTTTGGATCATCATTTCTGCTTCCTTGAACATCCTTTCATGTTCCATGGGAGAAACCTCTTCCACCACCTTTTTCAAAATTTTCTTATTTGGAATTGCTTTTGAAGGTGGAGCATTTGTAGGAGGAAAAATGGGACGTGAATACGAGCAATTTCCTATCTTAATGCTAGGAGTAAGTTTGATATTTTCATCCAACGTAAAATTTGGAAGTTTTGTAGAAACCTCTTTTTCTTCCATATCTTGCAACTCGATTGACTCAGAATTTGACTCATCGGAAGCATCTGCAATTAAGCAGAGATTAACCTCTTCGGTTTCATCATCACTTCCATCATCAGAATCCATCTCAATCCAAGTTGCTAATACCTTGGAATTCTCTTCCTCCTCAGCAAGCATTCCCTTGCGACGAGAAAATTTCGCAGGAGAGGTTTTCTTTTTCATGTATTCGTATGTAGGCTGTGGACACTCAGATGCAAAGTGACCAGGTTTTCTACAGTTGTAGCAAACTAGATCACTCCTTTTCTTTGTATCTCCAGCCTTAGAAAATGTTGCAGGAGGTTTGCCTTTGGAAAATGTTTTTGTGAAAGGTTTTGAGGATTTTCTAAATTTTTGAAATCTTTTCACAAACTTGGCAAAATCATCATCATCCATCTCGATGAGTGATGAGGTTGATATGGAAGGATCTGCGGTTTGATTGGATGTGGTTGGTTTCTCCTCATGTTCCACAACGGACATGGAAAGCGATTTGGTTTTTCCTTCAATCTCTTCAATGTGATTTAATTTAAGATCATAGACTCTAAGATTGGCGTACAAGTTACTTAACGACCAAGTATCCAAAACTTTGGAGTCTTCTAGAGAGGTTGCTTTATTTACCCATCTAGAACCTAAAGCAGCTAGGAAAGTCATATTAATTTCATTATCAGTTAAAGTTTTACCAAGAGATTTACAAGCATTAACTTCCTCAACATAGCGGTCGTAGGTTTGACGCAAGGTTTCGTTGGATTTTCTGTTGAAGTTGTTGTAGGATCTTTCAACAGCATATAATTTGCTTTCCTTGCATTCGTCATCACCTTCGAGGTAGCTCTCTATGGCATCCCACATCTGCTTTGCGGTTTTGAGATACATCACTTTTTGGAGAGTTGAAACGGGGAGGGTTCCAGAAATGATGTGCCTAGCCTTGCTGTCCAAGGCAACTAATCTCTTTTCTTCATCCGACCACTCATCTTTAGGCTTTTTGACCTCTGGAGTTTCTGCGTTGGTGGTTGCATCAGTGTTGGCCTTCATTGGAATTAACGGGCCATTGATTACGCACTCCACCAGCATTTCATCAATTGTTTCCAAATGAATGAGCATTCTGCACTTCCAGATGTCAAAGTGGTCTTCGTCCAAGATTGGAATGTGTGAATAGTTAACAGTTGTCATTGTCTTTGCGTTTGCCATATCGAATCGGCACACAAGCTGTTAAGCTTGAAAAACAGTAGTTTTAAAATGTGTTGGCTCTGATACCACTTATTGGTCCCAAAGGTGGCAACAAGGGTGAAAAACAGCTAGAGGGGGGGTGAATAGCTGTTACAAATTTTTCGCCCTCTTTAAAAACTAAACCTCTATACTTACAAAACCTCTTGCAGTGTGTTAGAAACTGCAAGTAGAGATGTAAAATGCACAGCGGAAAAATAAAGTTACAAAGCGGTTTTGGGGAGGCGGTTTTGGTGAGGCGGTTTTGGTGAGGCGGTTTTGGGGAAGGCGGTTTTGGGGAAGGCGGTTTTGGTGCAGTTTTGGGTGCAGTTATAAAACTGAAAATTGAGGTTTTGACAATGTTAACTCCAAACACAATTTCACAATAATGGATAACTACAATAAAGATCAAACAGAGATAAAGATAGATAATCAGTAAGCACAAGAAATTAAATGCAGAAAGTAAGAACACACTATTTGGAGTGGTTCAATCTATAAAAGATCTACGTCCACTACCAAGATGGTTAGTCTTGGATTTCTAAGGGAGATTTTATATTGAGTACTTGAGAGATTACAAAGTACAATGAGTAATACTCAGATCTAAAATCTTTTCTATGAAGAACAAATCCTAGACTATAACCAGTGTATCTCAAATGAATAATCTATGTGATTAAACAAGTGAGGTGTGTGTGTGAGAACAAGATCAAGGCTCTTTAAATACGTGAGATGTAGAGCTCAATGATTCTTGAATGTGTTAAGGCTTGATTTGGAATTGGGATATATATTTCTTGAAGTAGAAGATGAAGATTCAAAGGACTAAGAATTTCTGGCGAGCTTCAATCTTCGTATGAACTCACAAAGACATTCAAATTCTCAAGCAATCTTCAAATGGTGAAGATTAGGGGTATTTATACCCAAGCACCAAGGAACTAGCCGTTGGATAATACTGTTGCAAGGACAAGTCTTGGTGCTTTCCCATTGGTCCACAAGAACCACTTTTGTCCTTAGGTACGGCTTGCGGTGTAAAGCCGATCGGACTTCACCGCAAATAAGGTGGTTAGGACACCTGTCACCTTTTCAAGATCCTTGCAGATCCGCTCGACATTGAGTCACGTGACAAGATATGGTGGTTGATATTTGATATTGCTGATGTGGATTCCAACGGTAAAATGTGGTTCACTCTTCAAGTCTTCAATCATTGGATGCGGTCCTGGTGTACATGCGGTTTTGACAAGTGCGGTTGATTACACCAGTGAGGTTGCTTTGAGGTGCGGTTCAAGATGGAACCGGCAGCGATTTGTTCACTACAAAGCGATTGCACTAGAGAGAGTCAAAGGCGATTTCAGACAAAGGAATTGCAACAAGCGATTTGCTAGGTGCGGTTTGCCTGGTGCGGTTGATAATTTGGAAATGCACAAAGGTGCGGTCAATAATTTGGAACCGCACAGTGGTTGGAAACTTTGGAACCGCACAGTGGTTGGTAAAGTGGAACCGCACTCGCAACCGCAATCGCAACCTCAATCGCAACCTCAACTGCACCCTCAATCGCAACCTCAATCGCACCGCAACCTCAACCTCAGCCGCAATCGCAACCGCAACTTCGGATCCTCAAATCCTCAAATCCAATGAGTCTTGTGCCGCCTTCAAGCCTAAATTTAACCTATTCTGTAAAATGGACTTAGGTAAAAAATTGAAGTCTAAGCTTCATTACATAGGGTCCTAAAGTCCTTAAAATAGACAGGAGGTTATGGTATCAATCAAATCTAATCTAAAATAGGAGGGTTAAAATATGCATACCCAACACGCTTCACTAATGAGGAGTTTCTAGGCACCTCAAAACAAGAGAGTAGTCCTAAAAAGCGTAACTAGTAACAAATCACTACAAGAAAACTGACAGATACCGACGGAAATTAGTGACGGAAATAAATCTGTCACTAATACCGACGGATTAGTGACGAAATAGCAACGACCTGGGGTGAAAAACAAAAAACGAATTTAGGACAAGATTACCGACGGATTTAGTGACGGATATGCCGACGGATTCCATTTCGTCTCTAATCCGTCACCATTTTGGCGCCAAAAATTTGCGCACTTTTTTACCGATGGATTTATGACGGAATGGCGACGGATATTTTTACTGACGGATTTGAGTCGTTGCTAAATTATTTAAAACAATTATTAAATTTATATTTTAGGTTAGCGACGGATTAGTGACGGATTTAATTACCGACGGATTAAAATCCGTCGGTAAATTAATTACATATTATTACCGACGGATTTGAGTCGTTGCTAAATTATTTAAAATAATTATTAAATTTATATTTTAGGTTAGCGACGGATTAGTGACGGATTTAATTACCAACGGATTAAAATCCGTTGGTAAATTAATTACATATTATTACCGACGGATTTGAGTCGTTGCTAAATTATTTAAAATTATTATTAAATTTATATTTTAGGTTAGTGATGGATTAGTGACGGATTTGTTTATCGACGGATTAAAATCCGTCAAGAAATTAATTACATATTATTACCGACGTATTTGAGTCTTTGCTAAATTATTTAAAATAATTAGTAAATTTATATTTTAGGTTAGCGACGGATTAGTGACAGATTTAATTACCGATGATTATAATAGAAGAGGGATGGACAATAGCATATATACTTTTTAATTTTTTATATATTTTTGGATAAATAAAACTATTTGAGATGTTAGTTAGTAGTGAAATTTTTACAAAAAGTTATAAAAAAAGTTAAGAATTTTTTTAAAAATGAAAGTATATAATAGAAAAAAGAGAGACGGACAATATCATTTTTTTTTGGATAAATAAAACCATTTGAGATGTTAGTTGGTAGTGAATTTAAAAAAAAAAATTATATAAAAAAGTTAAGAATTTTAATGAAATGAAAGTATATAATAGAAAAAAGAGAGACGGACAATAGCATTTACTTTTTGATTATTTTTTTTTTGGAAAAATAAAACTATTTGAGATGTTGTTTAGTAGTGAATTTTTTTTTTTACAAAAATTTATATAAAAAAAGTTAAAAATTTTTAAAGAAATAAAAGTATATAATAGAAGAGGGACAGACAATAACATATATACTTTTTTAATTTTTTATATTTTTTTTTGATAAATAAAATTATTTGAGATGTTGGTTAGTAGTTGATTTTTTAATTTTTTATATTTTTTTTTGATAAATAAAATTATTTGAGATGTTGGTTAGTAGTAGATTTTTTTTCAAAAAAAAAACTTTACATTTATAAATAAAAAATTAATGAATTTTACCCGTCCCTGATTTCTTTATTATACTTTCATTTGTTTATTTTTTTCCTAACTTTTTTTATATAACTTTTTGAAAAAAAAAATACTAATAAAAAATTAATGAATTATACCCTATACCCTATGCCCTGTACCCTATACCCTATATAGGGTATACCCTATACCCTATGTCCTATACCCTATAGGGTATACCCTATATCCTATGCCTTATACCCTATACCCTATGTCCTATAGGGTATGCCCTATAGGGCATACCCTATAGGGTATGCCCTATACCCTATAGTGTATATAAAAGGTTTGATAGAAACTCTCGGCCAAAAAACTTTCTAACTGCTCTGGAGTTTTGTTGCAAGGTAAACAGCTCAAACTTTTTATGTCCGACTCTCCCTATAGGGCATAGGTTATAGGGTACAAGGCATAGGGTATAGGGTATACCCTATCTCCTATAGGGTGTACCCTATACCCTATAGGGTAATTCTATACCCTATAGGGTATACCCTATGTCTTGTACCCTATACCCTTTACCATAGGGTATAGGGTATACTCTATAGGGCATAGAGCATAGGGCATAGGGTATAGGGTATACCCTATACCCCCTATAGGGTATACCCTATAAGACATAGGGTATAGGGTACAAGGCATAGGGTATAGGATACAGGGCATAGGGTATAGGGTATACCCTATAGGGTATAAGACATAGTATAGGGTATACCCTATAGGGTATAGGACATAGGGTATATGGTATACCCTATACCCTATAGGGTATACCCTATACCCTATGTCCTATACCCTATGCCGTATAGGGTATACCCTATACCCCATGCCCTATACCCTATAAGGTATACCCTATATGGTATAGGGTATAAGGCATAGGGTATAGGGTACAAGGCATAGGGTATACCCTATACCCTATAGGATATACCCTATAGGGTATACCCTATACCCTACAGGGTATACCCTATAGGACATAGGGTATAAAGTGAGACATAGGGTATAGGGTCTGAGGCGTGGGGTATAGGGTATACTACATAGGGTATAGGGCATGGGGTATAGGGTATACCCTATACCCCATGCCCTATACCTATAGGGTATAATTTTTTTTATTTATTATGAATATAAATGTATATTTTGGACATTTTTTAGTTTTTTAGTTTTTTTTTTTTTCAAAAAGTTATATAAAATAAAGTTCGAAAAAAAATAAACATATGAAAGTATAATAAAGAAATCAGGGACGGGTAAAATTCTTTAATTTTTTTATTTGTAAATATAAAGTTTTTTTTTTTTTTTGAAAAAAAATCTACTACTAACCAACATCTCAAATAATTTTATTTATCAAAAGAAAATATAAAAAATTAAAAAAGTATATATGTTATTGTCTGTCCCTCTTCTATTATATACTTTTATTTCTTTAAAAATTCTTAACTTTTTTTATATAAATTTTTGTAAAAAAAAAATTCACTACTAAACAACATCTCAAATAGTTTTATTTTTCCAAAAAAATAAAAAAATCAAAAAGTAAATGCAATTTTCCGTCTCTCTTTTTTCTATTATATACTTTCATTTCATTAAAATTCTTAACCTTTTTTATATAATTTTTTTTTTTTTTAATTTTCATTACTAACTAACATCTCATTATGACTTTTTTTGGTAAGGATTTTTTTTTAAAATATTTATATAAAATAAGTTAGAAATTAACTAAATAAATGAGGGACAGACAATATCCTTTCATTATGAGTATTTTTTTTTTTTAATAGAGATAAATGTTTTAGACATTTAGTAAGAAAGTTTATTTAAACAAAATTATTTAAAAAAAAATTTAAAAAAATTGATATTAGACATACTACTTTGACTAAAATTTTGGGTAAATCAAATAAAAGCATGTAAATATTTTAGATAAATTTTTGTAAATTTCAATAATAAAAAAAATCTAAAATATTTTTTCCTAGTCAATAAAAAATAAAAAATAATAAAAATAATAAACATTATTAACTATTTGACATTTATTTTATTAAATTTTTATCTTTGACATGGATAACCATCTTAGCCATCTATAATAACACATTTGACATGGATTCAATGGCTCACATTTTAATAAACTATTTCACTTGGATCATCATCTCAACCCTCCATTCAATTTAAATCAATGGCCAAAATTCTTTCTCACACTTTTTCACTCATTTACTAAATAAAACCCTACCACTTCTTCTCTCTCTTCACCTTCCTTCACCATCCGCCTCCCTCATCTTCTCTCTCTCTTCACACGGTCCTTCACCATCCGATCCAACCACCACCACCGTCACCGGCGCCCCCTCTCCCCTTCACTGCCATCACCGGCGCCCCCTCTCCCCTTCACTGCCATCACCGGCGGTTACCCTACCTCCATTCCAGCCGCCTCCCTCAATTTCTCTCAATCACCGATCGCCTCCCTCATTCTCTCCCCTTCACTGCATCACCGGCGGCCCCTCTCCCCTTAACTGCTATCACCGGCGCCCCTTCTCCCCTTCACTACCATCATCTTCGCCTCCCTCATTCTCTCTCAATCACGCCCTCATTCCCTCAAATCTAGCAGGTACAGTAATCTTCTAAGAGTAGAAGTTACAATTTTCTTCAATCACGCCCTCAAACCTCAAGGGTTGGTTGGCAGTGGAATTAACCCGCATTTCATGCCATTCTATGGACATCCTTTTAGAGTAGAAGTTACAATTTTCTTCTAAATGTACAATAATCTTTGCTGACAAACACAATAGATTACCTCCATGGAGTTCTTGATACACAAGTGTTTGTAATTCTTTGTCGAGGCTTCTGGGATCGAATGGGACAGGTAATCTCCCTCAGAACATTTATTTATCTCTGTCTTTCACGTGTTTAAGCTATGGGATTTATTTATTTCTGTTTCTATCATGTTCAAGCAACAATTGTTTTTACCTTTCTTCCCTTGTGATGACGGGATGTGCTAAGACCGCTAGAGAGCCGGAAGAAAACGAGGCCTTGGTATAAGAATACGCGAGTTGCACTCTCTGTAAATTTCTCAATCCTTTACTATCACAAGAATTCTGCAGTTTCTCTCTCTCTCTCTCTCCTTCTCTCTTCCTTCCCCTCCCTCCTCTCGCTTTCCTGCTCCGCTCTGCTCGTCTATGAACTTGATAATTTTAAGCTTTCCCATCTACATAATGCATTATACTCTAAGACGGGGAGTCTGTGATATTATTTGCAGGTTGTTTTAGATGACACATTTGCATCACAAATACAGCGTTTGCTAGGGAATGCACTTGAGGAAAAAGACCTGGACCCACCAAAGAATATATTGGAGGTTCGATCTATATGCTGTGTAAGGATGCTGTCAACCACAAAGACAACAACTACTACTATTAGAATGTGCATAAATAACAAATACGGAGTATCATGTGTATATATATTCACATACGGGCACACGACAAGTTGAGCCGGGTGTTTCGGGCTCTGTTGGAATGGTTCTTCTCCGGTTTTGTTAGGCTAGAGCAATTTTTAGATTATATTAAAGTAATTACGTGTCGAGTCGAGGATGCTATTGTTTTGGCCATTTTTTTTTTATTATTAATTGTATGTTGTGTCATTTTATGTATGAGGGTGCTTTGTTAGTGTTAGTAGGGGTAATGTTAATGTTAATGTTAATGGCAATGTAAATTTATTATTTGATTATACATTTGTAAAGTAATGTCATGTTAATAATCAGACCCAAAAGATGTGTATATTCATTTTTAGCAATTGCAAAAAAATTTAGCATTTTCTTGATTTGTAATAACATATTGACCAAACTAACCTTCATTTTCATGTCTAGTTAAAATTTGAATTTTTTAATATAAAATGCAAATTTAGCGGCAAATATTCGTCGAAACCCCTCAATAATTTGGCATATAAAAAAAGAATAAATATTGATTTTTTTGATAAATTTAGTGACGGAATAATTTGTCAGTAATATTAAATAATAAAATTTACTATTACAGCATAAAAAATAGCGACGGAATATTTCGTCAGTAATATTAATAATAAAAATAATAATTACAGCATCATAAATAATAGCAACGGAATGATCCGTCGATAATCCGTCACTAAAATGGTCCAAAAAATAAAACGACCAGTTAAATAGCGACGAAAAATCCGTCGCTAATCCGTCACTAAATTGGTCCAAAAAATAAAACGTCCATTTAAATAGCGACGAAAAATCCGTCACTAATCCGTCGGCATAATGCTTTAAATTGGTCGTTTATTTTACCAAATTACCGACGGATTTTAAAACGTTAGTGACGAAAATTTCCGTCACTAAATCTGATTGAGAACCGTCGCTAATCCGTCAAAAAATTTAGTGACACACGTTTTAACATCGGATTTTTTACGTCTAAAATCCGTCACTAAATTGATTTAGTGACGGATTTTTGGCATTTAGTGACGGATTTTTCCGTCACTAACTGCCGTTTTTCTTGTAGTGAATGGACTTAGCTAAAATATGAAGTATAAATACTTCTTACATGGGGTCCTAAAGTCCATGAAATAAAACTTAGGTGATGGTGTCAATCAAATCTAACAATTTTAGAAGTTTATGAGTGAGCATACCCAACAAGCAGCAAAGGAGGAAAGAAGGAAAATAAGAGAAGGACAAGAAGGGCGTAACCTTGTGTTACTTATACCATTTGATAGTACTCGTCAATAGCTTTCGAACGATATGTGGCACATAAAAATCGGATGCCTACGAAGAAGTTATGACCTTCGAAAGATCGAAATTTTTTGGCACTTTTTTAAGTGTCATATTTTTAATAAAAATATAAAAGCACTTACCTAAATTTGAACCCAAGACCTTATGCACATAAAACAATTTTTCTACCACTAGGATAAATAATTACTTTTACAAAAGCTCACTAACAAATTATAACACAAAAGCTTGTATTATTGCACTTTTGTATGATTGCAGTTATATAAATCTAATTTAATATAAAATATACAACAAGCAACATGAAAAATATGATAGAACTACAAAATTAAATAATAATTTCAAAATAAATCTTTTGTCACTAGGGACACTTACTAAAAAGTGTAATAAATTAGCTACACTCATTCAAAAGTGCAAGAAAATAGTGGCACTTATTAAAAGGGCCAGAAATTTTGCGGCACTTATTAAAAGTGCCAAAAATTATCGGCACTTAATTTAAAAGTGGCGAAAATCAGCGGAACTTATTAAAAAGTGCCAAAAATTTAGCGGCACATAATAAGAAGTGTCGAAAATTTGTGGCACTTTTTAAAAAGTGTCTGAAATTAGTGACACTTATTACAAAGTGCCAAAAAATTGCAACACTTACTAAAAAGTATCGGTAATTTGCGGCATTTGTTTCAAAAGCGCCGCAAATTTATGGCACTTATAGAAGTGCCGGTAAATAAGTCCACAAAAGGCCATTTTCATTGTAGTGGGGAAGGTCTAACACTAATTTGGTATCACTTAATCAACTTAAATACATCAATTTTAGTTGAAACGTACAAATATATATTTAAGAATTACAAGTAGATTATGTTATTTCTTTAATCATCCCTTTTGTTCTTGAGGGCTACTTTGTCATGGTATCCCAAAGTTGATCATTTTCTTTAGCGTTAACAAAAACGTTGATTATGTCATAATTGAATAATTTAATTATCAATAGAGGCATTTACAAAAAACTACTTTAGAAAGATGAAAATTACAAAAAAAAAAAAAAAAAAACACATAAGTTCGAAATTACAAAAAAAAAAAAAAAAAAATTATCAGTTTTGGTCAAGCAACTGATAATTTAAGTTCACTTGTTTAAAATGATAACTGAAATTATAAGATTTTTTAAAGCACAAATTACTCTTCAAACAAACAACTGATAATTTCAGTTATCAGTTGTAAACAACTGATAACTGAAATTATCACTTGTTTGAACAACTGATAACTGAAATTATCAGTTGTTTTGATCAAAACTGATAAAAAAAAAGTTTTTTGTAAAAAAAGAAAAAAAAAGTAGTTTTTTGTAATTTTCCATCTTACATATTTTTTTTTTTTTTTTGTAAATGCCACTTTTTGAGTGAGTTTTTTGTAATAAACCCATAATTAAATTATTCAATTATGACATAATCAACATTATCAATAATGTGTAGTACTCCCTCCGTCCCATTAGTATTAGCACAAACACTGTTTGCGCGGGAATTAAGGAATATGATATTTTAATAAAATGTTGTGAGTGTAAAAGAATGAGTGGAGAGAGAATGAGTGGAGGGTGTAATAAATTATAATGGTGTTGTGAGTATTAAAATAATGTAGGAGAGAGAATGAGTGGGGTTGGGTGAATATTTTATTAATATAAAGTTTTCTTTTTGGGAGTGTGCGGATATTAGCGGGACGCCCAAAAAAAAAAAGTGTGCTAATATTAGCGGGACGGAGGGAGTATTTATTAGAGTGGTAGGTAAGATATCAAACTGTATCTTGGAAGCAGAACTGTTGCAGGCAGCTGTATTAGAAGTTTTGCTGTTTATTTTTTAGTTGATGGCCCCAATTAAGACCCATAGGGGCTGTTTGGTAACCCGTCTTAACCCCGGATAAATGTGAGGGGGGTTAATAAGCCTAGCTAAACCCTGTTTGGTTGACAATTGCAAGTTGGTATTAATTATACGCTTCACGAAAATTACACCCTAATCCCTTCACTAATTATCCAGGCCTAAATGGTGGTATTATTAGTCCCCTCCTTATGGGAGAAGGGGATTACAAATTAATTGTAATCATAACCCCGATTCCAGGTAACAAAATCCCCAGATTTCAAACCTTAGGCCCTTCGTCGTTCACTCGTTCGTTCTGCTATCTATCTTCCTTCCTTGGCAATTAAGTGATGGCTCAAAGGTGAGTTCTTCATCCCCTCATGTGATTTCTTATTTTTTTTTCATGAAATCTGAATCATGTTTGATTTTTATTCTAACCCAAATCCAATGGAATTATCATGGAATTCGTTAAAACCATGATATTTTCAAGTTCCAGCCTTCTGCTACTCCTTCCTACTCGATGGCGGTGCCATTTTTTTGTAGCTCAAAAGTTGTTTTGGTCAAATTTTAGAACTTGACAAGCTGATTAAGATTGGGTTAAATGGAATATAATTGCAAATCAACTCGAAATTAAATGAACAAGATATTTAACGAGGAAAGCCCTTGAACAACCCGTTCGCCGGCATAAAACCTCAAAGGTGGAATTTTATAGAAATGATGAAGTTACAATGAGAGGGAGAATGTAAAGAAAAGAACTCAGTAGCTTAGATTGTGCGTGTGTGTGCGTTACAATGATGCGTGCTCTATTTATACTAAAAGTGATTGAAGAAGATAATTTTTGTTGCTCCTATATTTTCGGATGGTTTGTTGAGCTTCAATCCCATTATCCCACGTTTTCTTGACTGAGTCTTCACGATGCATATTTAAGTCTTTATCACCGTTCGTAATCCCTGAAAAGTAGGAGTTAATATACCTGCAAAGAGATAGTCAAATTAGAGTCCAGGTTGTCTCAGTGTCTGATACAAGTTGATACTGCAAGTTGAAGTCTTCTAGTTGTCAGCCGAAATTCATCCTCAAACAATTGCCCCTTAATTTTTGAATTTGAAAGTAGTTGAGTCAAAAATTAACATTTGGTGCCCACCAAGGATTAGGAACGTGGTAGTGGCGGTTACTTTTAGTGGATAGGTACTTATAACCCCCTAGAACTCTACAACCGTCGCCATCACAATAAATAGGAGGGCTTCTTCAGATTTCTCAAACCCCACAAAGCTAAAGACCTTTCCAAGCTATAGACCCCTTTTTACTCTTAAGAAATCCTTCTTGCCGCTACCATGGATGAATTCCCTCAAGGTTTCGTTTGCCAAAACATGATCGACCATCCTGATGAAGAAAGATGTGAACTCACCGTCGATGTTGAAGACTTGAAGAAGTTCCTCCCAAAAACTGCTGAATTTCTCGAACCTAATGCTCTAATGACTTCCGACTGCGCTTCAGAGGAATGGGTATGCTTTCTTGAGTACCCTTTGTTGATTGGCCTAACATTTCCTTTTCCCCCTTTCATACTGCGATTTTTCGAAAAAACTGGTTTGGCCTTTGCTCAATTGATGCCGGTAGGGTGGAGGAATTTGGTTACTCTAGGAAGATTGAGCGCTGAGATGAACATGAGGGTTGATTTGGAGGAACTTGGCTTCGCTATGACTTGAGATCTCATGGAAACAAGAGATTTGGTTTTAAGGTTAAGTCAAGATCAAACAGGTTTGGTGACCGACTCTATCGATAGGGATAGAAAGTGGAAGAATAGATTCTTCTATGTGAAGAAGTCTACACTAGAGCACATGGAAAAGATAAACTCTTTCCATTTTGGATGAAGGTGAGGATTTTCCTTTTCTACTTCTACGAGAATTCGGGTTGTTTCAAATATTCTAACATCTTGATTTCCACAAGACTTTGAAGTTGGATGAATTGTTTCCTAAGCGTGCCGACACATTGAGCGTGGTTGCTTCGTTGTCGCCTGTCTCCAAGAAAACGGAAGTTTTTGCGCCCGCTACTCCGAGCGGTGAGGAAGAGGTTGAAGAAGTAGAGGAAGAAGAAAAGAGTTCCAAGAAAGCTTTACAAATTGCAACCGTGATGTCAACGCGGTAAGTACCCTAATTGTTGCTCCAGGGTTATCTTTATATCTTGGTGATCTTAGGCCCAATATGCGGAACCACTGACTTCTCAACCCGAGGCGTGGGTGGAGTTAGCAGTTTGATTGCCCGCTTCAAGAAGCCAAAGAAAGAAGTTGCTAAGCCCAATATTCCTAAGGATGAAGGCACCAAGCCTAAGTTGATGTTGGGTGACATGGTGTCTTTTAAGAAGAGGAAAAGTGAAATCGTTGATGTAGATGCTGGGGAACCAATTGAGGAGGTTTTAGCACAGAAGGTATGAGTATCTTCTTATTTTTGTACCTTTTCTCTTGATATATCTGGTAGATAGTGATAAATTTCAACTTGACAGGCTTACGGTGCTGTGAGCATGTTGTCAAGCGAAGTGAAGCTCTGGAAGGGTAAAGCTGAGATGTCAAAAGTTGATGGCGAAAAGAAGGTCAAAGTTGTACAGAGGGAAATGGAATCCAAGGTCTCTTCTATGCAGGTTGAGATTGATAAGAAGGACATGGAAATCAGGGAATGGATGAAGAAGACTGCAGACTTGAATCAAGCCCATCAGGTTGCCATGAAAGTCTTGGAGGAACGTTTGACTAGGGAGGCCGGCAAGGTTGTTTTTGAGGCCAGGATTCAAATGATTGAGGAGTATCAGGCTGGCAAACACCTTGAATGGAACCTGGAAGACGAGAAGGCTACCCTGAAAGGGATCATAGATGAAGAGGCTGGAGAAGTCAATTCTAAGCTTCAAGATGGCACAAATGTTGAGCAGGTAGGTGATAACCAAGAGGATGGAAACAATGAAGCTTTTTAACGTACTTCTTAATCTGCAGAGGATGTTAGCAAGATGAAAACAATTTGTTTTTGTTTTAAGGATGTAATATGTGTTGGATGTTTTAGAACATGTGTCCGCGTTGTTCTTGCCATGCCTATTGTTGGCATGGTTTGAACTTTTGGATGACCTAACTCAGGTAGGGATTTAATGGTTGATCCTTTTTTGGGTATTTAGTTGTAAAAACTATGGTTTAGTTAGGCAATGATATCTATGCCTTTTAAACTTTGTTCGAGGTAACATGCAGATGTTACAACCAATTTGCAAATGACTAAAGTCCATCATTTGGACAAGTACAGGAAGGTAATCAATATGTACAAAGTACAGTGGCCAACCTGCAACTTGGTCAAATGTGAAAAACGTGCGCACGGGCGAAGGTGTTTGAACCTTGATACTTTAGAAAGATGTGAAATCTTTAAACCTTAGGAAGGTGTAAACCTTACGGAGACAAGCTTTACTAATCATGGAATAAGTAAATATCGTATAACATTAATTGTGTAATACTTACTTGAAACTCAATCAAGTTGTCCTTTCGTTGTGTCCGCAAGTTGACGATCATTAGTTCTACTAACTTGTAGAAAGTTAAGCATATGCCTACGTCGATCTTGTCAACCTGTAGCTCATTTTATTCCTTGCAAAACAAACACGTGTTAGGGGTGGGTGTTAGCTTTGCTAACACCCCTCCGATGCTTAAGTCAGTAAGTGTCCAAAAATATAATCAAATTGAAATAACAGAAATTGAAATGACAATAATTAAATCATACCTGTTTGTCTGAATTTTAATGAACGAGCTGCAACTTACATGAAATATGCTTTCAAGTTGATAGCATTCCAGCTTCTAGGTATCCTGTCGCCATCCAGGGTTGAAAGCCAGTATGCTCCCTTTCCAGCTTCCGCATCAATTAAATATGGACCTTCCCATTTAGCTCCCAACTTGCCGGCATTTAATTCCTTTGTGTTCTGAAAGACTCGCCTCAACACCATGTCTCCAACCTGGAATCTTCTTACACGAATATTCTTGTTGTAGGATTTAGCTATTCTTTGTTGATAGGCAGCCATTCTGATTTTAGCTAAATCTCTGAGTTCATCTATAGTATCCAAGTCTTCTGCAAGTACAATCTGGTTGTCTTCAGGCGTTATCAAACCGTATCTGGCTGTGGGCACGGAGAATTCTACTGGGACGACCGCTTCAGCTCCGAACACCAAGGAGAAGGGCGTGTGACCTGTAGCTGACTTAGGGGTGGTTCTATCTGCCCATAGCACAAGTGGTAGCTCTTCAACCCACCGTCCTTTCTTTCGGTCAAGGCGTTTCTTCAAGTTGTTGATTATCAACTTGTTGCTGGATTCAGCTTGTCCATTAGCTTGAGGATGCACAGGAGTGGAAGTAATCAACTTGATCCCCCATCTTGCACAGAAGTCTTGTGTTTTTCTACTGATGAACTGAGATCCATTGTCGCAAATAATCTCTGAAGGAACTCCAAATCTGCTGATGATGTTCCTCTTCAAGAAAGAAATGACTTCTTTATCTCTAACTTGAACGAATGCCTCGGCTTCTATCCATTTAGAGAAATAGTCTGTCATGGCCAACATGAATACTTTACCCCCTGGAGCTCTGGGTAACTTGCCAACGATATCCATGCCCCATTGGATGAAGGGCCAAGGTGATAAGATGGGATGGAGTGGTTCTGCAGGTTGGTGCAGGATGTTGCTATGTCTTTGGCATGCGTCACATTTCTGTACATATTTAGCTGCGTCTTGTCTCATAGTTGGCCAATAATACCCTGTCCTGAGTGCCTTGGATGAAAGTGATTTGCCCCCAGAATGATTGCCGCATATACCATCATGTAGTTCTTTCAACACCTGTTCAGCTTGCTGGGGTTCTAGGCACCTCATATATAGTCCTGTAAAAGACTTACGAAATAACACATTATCAATTAGTATAAATCTGGATACCTTAATCCTGAATGCTTTTGCATTTTTGACATCTTGAGGCACCGTTCCATCCTGCAGAAATTTCATTATGGGTGATGTCCAAGATGTCATATTGTCCATGGAATACATTCTTTGCATCTTGTTCTTTGGTCTACTTGGGACACTTCAGGTTGATCTATCGCTGGATGTAAGATATGGGTTATGGGTATGGCGTTATTCAACATGCTTTTGCAACTTGATCCCAGGTTGGCTAATGCATCAGCTTCAACGTTGTCTTCTCTAGGAATTTGCTGGAAAGTGAAGCCTTCAAACTGTCGCTAAGGATTTAACAAGCTGCAAATACTTTGTCATCCTGTCATGCTTAGCTATATAAGATCCATTAAAATGGTTAACTAATAATAAGGAATCGCTAAAAACATTGAGACGTTTAACATTTAAATTTAAAGCAGTAGTCAAACCCAAGATGAGGGCCTCATATTCAGCCTCGTTGTTTGTCGCCTTGAATTCACAGTTCACAGCTTGAGGAATCAGATCACCTTGAGGGGACCTTAGAACTATTCCCAACCCTGTCCCCCTGGAATTTGATGACCCATCAGTGTAGAGTGTCCAGAATCTTGTGAGATCGGGTTCTTCAAGTGCTTTGGACTTCAAGTTCTACATCCGGTAAGAGGAGTGGGACTAAAGTCAGCTACAAAGTCTGCTAGAGCCTGCGACTTGATTGCAGTCCTTGCTTCATACTGAATATTGTACGTGCTTAGTTGTACGGACCACTTTGCCATTCTCCCCGACATTTCGGGCTTTCTCATTACACTCCTGATAGGATAGTTAGTCTTCACAATAATAGGATGAACTTCAAAATAATGACGTAACTTAATAGAGGCAGTTATTAAAGCAAGGACAAGTTTCTCAAGATGGGAGTACCTGGTTTTACGCATCTAAAAGAGATTTACTTACATAGTATCTTGGATGTTGCTCACCGACTTGTTCTCTTACCAAGACCGTGCTCATTGCATTTTTGATACGCAAGGTACAAGTACAACGCTTCCCGACCACGGTTTGGAAAGTAGAGGTGGTGTAGATAAGTATTCCTTAAGCTGTTTGAAAGCCGCTTCATGCTCCTCTGTCCACTGGAACAACTTGTTTTTCTTCAGCACATCGTAGAACAACTTGCACTGTCGGATGATTTAGAAATGAATCTTGTTAAAGCCGCCACTTTGCCGGTCGGCCTCTTGCACATCTTTAAGGTCTTTGGTGAGTTCAAGTTGATAATGGCCTTGATCTGCTCCGGCTTGCTTCAATACCTCTCTTTGTGACCATATAACCAAGGAATTTCCCAGACTCTAACTCCAAAGTTGCACTTTGATGGGTTGAGCTTCATGTTAAAAGCTTCCAAGATGTCAAAGGCTTCCTTGAGATTACGAACATGATCGGCCATTGCATTTAGACTTGACCACCATATCATCAATATATACCTCCATTGTTTCTCCGATCCTGATCTTTGAACATCAAATTTACCAATCTTTGGTAGGTTGCCCCTGCATTCCTTAATCCAAAGGGCATGACTATGAAGCAATAAATACCCTCGGGAGTAATAAACGCGCTGTATCTTCTTGATCGGAAGGCTCCATCTGAATTTGTTGAAAACACGATGAAGCGTCCATAAAAGTCAATATTTCATGCCCCGCCGTTGCATCTACCAAAGAGTCAATGTGAGGCAAGGGAAATGGGTCCTTCGGGCAGGCTTTGTTCAAGTCGGTAAAATCCACACTGGACTCGCCACTTGCCATTGCGTTTCTCCACAACTACTACATTGGCTAACCACCTAGGGTAGTCAACCTCCACTAATCATTTTTGACTTCAAAAGCCTCTCTACTTCTTCTTTGATGATCTTGTTGCGCTCATGAGCAAACTTTCTTCGTTTCGATGGACGGAGTTTGGCGTTGGGGTCGACGTTCAACTTGTGGGTTATTACATCTTTACTTATCCCGGTCGTATCCTCATGCTTCCAAGCAAAGCGGCTTGTTCTCTTCTTGAGAAACTCTATGATTTCATCCTCAACTTTGGGAATTCCTACACCAACTAGGACTTTGACATCGGGATTAGTGGGATCGAGCCGCACCTCTCGACGTCAAACTCTGCGGCTTCAAGAACATCCAGGAGCCTTTCGCTGTAATTGCTATGCTTGTCTAGGACAACTTGTCGCCTTCATGGACACCTTGTAACATTCCTTTGCTGATTGCTGATCACCGACACCTTGACAACTCCCAAGGTGTTGGCAACTTGAGACATTGGTGGTAGGTTGATGGGGAGCCTTAACGTTGTGAATCCGGGGCCTTCCCAGTATGATGTTGTAGGACGGCGGCATTCAATCACGCAGAACCTCTCCATAGAATTAATCCCTTCAACATAAAGGCGGGAAAGTAATCTCCCCAAAGGTGTGCTTCGTCTCTCCACCGAACCCAACTAAGACAGAAGAACTTTTAGTTACGTTTTCAAGTGGAATCCCATTCCACTTTAAGCCGTCGGTAGTAACGATGTTGACCGAGCTACCATTGTCAATCGGGATGCGCCTAACCAAACAGCTTTGCCACTGAAGGCTCACAACCAGTGCGTCATGATGGGGATCACGGATGTTGACCCTATCACCTTCATCAAAGGAAATCTCCTGGCCTTTTTCTTTGTTTACGGACCTTGCGAGCAAATACGACTGTCCTCCTTAGCGCTGCGGCATGGCGCCGCGGCCAGAATAGGTTGTACCACAAATATCCGAACCGCCGCTGATCATGTTGACCACTCTGGTAGGTGGTGGATGTTGAGAGGACTTTCGGTTGCTTCTCCTGGTTGCTAGCACGAACTTGCTTTTCCCGGTTGTCGGCCACGGCGTCGGTGCGTCCACGTCCTCTACCAAGTAATTCTTTGAGTAGTCCTTTAGACAACAAATGACTGATTTCTTTACGGAGTGCAATACAGTTTTCCGTAGTGTGACCGAAATCCTCATGATAGGCGCACCACTTGGACTTGTCTTTCCAGATTGAAGGTTTATCGGACCTTTTGGGCCACCTTGCCTTTTCACCCAAGCTGTCCATAGCGTTAATCAGTCCTGCAATATCAACAGAAAAACAATAGTCATCAATTCTTGGATACAAAGACTCATCATCCTCATCATTATCTTCTACACTAAGAACTTTGGAAGAGTCAGGTTTAGAGTAGGGTTTGCCCCTATTGGATCTAGCATGGGATGTCTCCATCTTGCCGCCAGAATGAAAGGGGTGCGGTTTGCCATTTGGGATAATCAGTCTTCTTCTTGTCCTGTAGCAACTTGTCTTCTTCCAGCCTGATGAACTTGGATGCTCTAGTCCTGATTTCGTCCAACCTTTTGCAAGGTGTCATTACCAAGTCGTCGTAGTATGGAGAGTCTTTCTTAAGTCCCATCCTGAATGCTTCGATTGCTGTTACGGTATCCAGGTTGGAGATGTTCACTGCTTCTCTATTGAACCTGCTGAGATAATCTTTCAGGAGCTCATCAGGTTGCTGGACCACCCTGTAAAGATCACTAGTTAGCTTTTCAAATACCCTGTTGCACGAAAACTGATTAGTGAACAGATTAATAAGTTGTGCGTAGGATCCGATAGAACCCGATGGTGGTTGATCAGCCCTCTCAAAGCTGCTCCGGTAAGAGTTGATCCGAAACCCCTGCAAAAACAAGCCTCTCTGTATTGAGGCGGAATATGGACAACATCCATCTTCTCTTGATATAATGCGACATGCTCTGCTGGATCAGTGGTTCCGTCATATTGCTTCATGTGTGGAGGACTGAACTTCTTCGGGATGACCACATTGGCTATGGACGGAGTGAAGAGAGACTCATTGTAGCAAGTTGGTGAGGCCTGGTTGTAAGGTAGTGTCATTCCAGGGACACTCATGATCATATCCTTTAGCTCTTGAATCCGCTTCGCCCAATAGACTCCGCCCGCATCATGGTTAGGAGCAAACTGATAATTATTATTATAATTGAAATCAAAGCTGAGGATTAACGCTCCCTGTTGTAGAGGGTCGAAGTTGGGCTGCAAATGTCGTGGTGGTTGGAGTGACAGTTCCGGGATGGACAATGGTGCTTTCGTAAACAAGTTGGTTGTCGGAGCGGTTCCCCATATCCGGATGATCCCGTGACTTCATTCCCAAAGCCGAGTCTCCTAGGTTGATAAGGGGTATATGAACCTGGTGGGCCGCTTTGGAGCGACGGATTGAAAAATGCTTGGGATCTTGGTTGGTAGTGCACTCGAACCCCCACTTTGTAGAGAGATCATCTCCCGCCGCATCCTAGCAATGCGGTTCATCGGCATAGTTGAAGTAACATCTTGGGCGGCGACTTGGTTCCTCACTTCGCGCAACATAGCGGTCGGGTTGGAAGCAATATCAAGTGGGATTTCTGTGACGCGGCGGCGTTGTCCGTCTTGAACTTGAATAGGACGTGATACTCCACCTACGCTTTGGGTTGATGCTTGCAAACTTGTCATAATTGGGGTGGTCTCCACGGTGGATCTCAAGCCAACGGAGAGACAAACCCACGGACATTCCAAGAGACATTTTCGAGTTTCCTAAAGCAATTAAAAGACCAAAATTCCCACGAGACGGCGCCAAATTGTTTTGGTCAAATTTTAGAACTTGACAAGGCGATTAAGATTGGGTTAAATGGAATATAATTGCAAATCAACTCGAAATTAAATGAACAAGATATTTAACGAGGAAAGCCCTTGAACAACCCGTTCGCCGGCATAAAACCTCAAAGGTGGAATTTTATAGAAATGATGAAGTTACAATGAGAGGGAGAATGTAAAGAAAAGAACTCAGTAGCTTAGATTGTGCGTGTGTGTGCGTTACAATGATGCGTGCTCTATTTATACTAAAAGTGATTGAAGAAGATAATTTTTGTTGCTCCTATATTTTCGGATGGTTTGTTGAGCTTCAATCCCATTATCCCACGTTTTCTTGACTGAGTCTTCACGATGCATATTTAAGTCTTTATCACCGTTCGTAATCCCTGAAAAGTAGGAGTTAATATACCTGCAAAGAGATAGTCAAATTAGAGTCCAGGTTGTCCCAGTGTCTGATACAAGTTGATACTGCAAGTTGAAGTCTTCTAGTTGTCAGCCGAAATTCATCCTCAAACAAAAGTATGAAGGAAAAAAACCCAATGGAAATCCCCCATTAGTTTAACTTTTTCTGTCAACTATTTCTAATTTGTAGACATGTTTGATGTTTGTTCTAATCAAAACAATTTCCTTCCTTTTTTGGTTGAATTTTCAATAATTGGTTCTAAAATTAAAAAGAACAGAATTGTGTGTATAAATATATGTGTTCTCTATCTCTACCTATCCCAAAATGAATAATTTAAAATATTTTTAAAATACCGTCTTAATATTTTGAATTTTGTGGTTTATGTATTGAAATCAATTTGCAGGCATGGAAGGGTTCATGGGTGAAAAAATGATGCTAAAGTGGAACAAGAAACATGAATGTGTGTAGCATGGAGAAGTAAATGTTGGAGTGGATTAGTTCCAGTTACTTGTTCGAACACGATGCTATAAGACATATTCATGTGTTGATAATAGTTTGAATATTCAATAATTTGGATACTTAAATTTTTCAAAATATGTTAACACTTTAAGCTCTATGCATATGGTAAAGACAAGCTAGGGGTAAAATAAATTTAATACTCTATTTCTCCCGTGCCTACCAAACGGGCATATGATTACTAGAAATAGGATTATTAGTACCGGTAATAATAATGAAGGGCTTAATAATCTCCTAATTAATAATACTAGCAATTCTTATCCGGCTATCAAATGAGCCCATACACTCCTTGCTTTTAAATTAACTAATTAAGTGCTAAATTTATTAAATATATGCTGGACTCGTCTCGAACCAAATTAACTACAGTATTTATCTTCTTTCTTAAATTCCATTCCATTCCATAACATTAAAACGGAAAATGTATTTTATTTTTCCTCATTTTTGGCAAGTAACTTGCTACAATATCTCTTTTATTTTTCAACACTTTTGGAAAGTGTTTGGGAAATTTATGGCATTTTTAAAAAGTGCCATTTAATTTTGTGGAAAGTATATCGATACCTCTTTTTTGGCACTTACAAAAGGGTTGGAATATGTGCCAAAAATAGTTTTTTCGACAGTTTTTTTTTCTTCATTTTCGGCACTTTTTAAAATGCCACGAAAAAGCTTATTTATTCTTATAGTCTGAGGTTCCACCTTAAAATCAATTGGTGATAAAGGAAGTGGCTCATGATCTTTATATATTATAGGCAAGGTTTGTCAATTTTCGATGTGGGATAATATCTCTAACACAGCCCCTCACGTGTAGCGGGCTTTGCCAAAGTTTACAACGTGGACTTATTAATCGGGTGGCGCGGAGTAACATCGTGGGTCATTGGGCCTGCACGTGTAATGAACCTGCTCTGATATCATCTTAAAGTCTGAGGTTCCACCTTAAAACCAATTTGTTAAAGATATTATCCCACATCGGGAATTGACAAATCTTGCCTATAATATATAAAGATCCTGGGTCACTCCCCTTAATTGGTTTTAAGGGGAGTGACCCAGGATCTTTATATATTATAGGCAAAGTTTGTCAATTTCCGATATGAGATAATATCTCTAACATTTATTGTAGCGGCCGTTCCTTTGAGTCAAGTGCAAATGGGCATTTAAGAGAGAGGATTAATATTGTTGGCAGTTGTTAGGGGCACCAACTCTTCTCTAATTAATTGATCCCATACACAAATTTCTACCTCAAGAACTTGATGCATCAACATTGAATTTATGCATTATGTACAGAGGTTCTTGAATTGTAAAATCGCACATGGATATATTGAATGATGAACGAATGAACGTGAGCGTCCTTGATTAAGACTAATGCTACCAAGTCAAATGGTTGCACTAGGACTGACGGAACAAGGAAATGAGGATATGTCGGCTATCTTCTCCGTTGGTCACCTACACACATGCAAGACAAGTTAACTAAGCCGTGGGCATCTTCGGCGTGAGAGTAAGTTAACAAGTCACAATATCAAGCAATGGCTATGAACTTAGAGAGAGAAAGCAGAGAAATAACAAGAAGAAGACTTACATAATGATATTTTCTAGGTTGCTTTTATACTTCCATATCTCATGTGCATGGCACGTGTATCGGACACATGTCAATCATCTACAAGGGGTGCTAACCACCCAAAATGTTAGTGGAGACGCCTACTTTTTGACCTCATAGACTCATCATCATTGACGGCTATGGTAGGACCCTGATGTGATAGCCTAGATATCTCTCAGTAATCACTGTTAGTATGGATGTCGCTCAGGCGACAATCAAGAGAGGGCGGCAAACTTCGGGTTACCGCCGACACTGCCATCACTATAGGTGAGATTCCTGCTTTGTGACGCTATCAGTTTCAGTTATTAATAACCCGAATGTACTTCTCGCTTAACCTAATTCTCGCAGGTCGGCATGTGGATGTCGCCTCATCACTTTGGGCCCACTATGAGTCATGTATTAAAATGCTTCGGCCCATTTTCATCAGGTTGGGCCTCATTTACTGTTTCAGACCCAAACCTATTTTTCATGATCACATCAGTAGCCTCCAAGTTCGAGACCTGGACTATTCATGGTCCAGGCGAGAAATTCTGCTTGTCGCTAAAGATTCCAGCCATCGCCTACTAATTGGCGAGATACAAGTTTCAATTGACACCTAAGTGGCCACGTGTCACTTCAGGGTTGATAGGTCAAGGCGGTTTGTCAGCGCCGTACTTCGTCTTGGTATTCGTGTTTCTTAATTAATTATCTTCAATAATGGGGGGGGGGAGTTTCAAAATTCGAACATCATTTATTATTTTTGAAAACTCCCCAGCATCCTTTCGTCTTCCTCAGTTAAGGTCTGTCTTTGGTCTATCAGATTCACTTTTCACTTTCACTTTCACTTTCACTTTCAACCTTCAGCAATCTTCTGATTTCCTCCGGCGACCGTTTTCTGAGAAAATTCCCTTTCAACCGTCATTTTGTCCGTTGTTCCGTCCATTTCCACCGTTTCCCCTTTTCCCTAGAATTTACGGTCACTAAGTTGCAATTTGGGGCTTCTTTGGTGTGTTTCTGGAAGTTTCCGTTATTCCCTTGAAGTTTTCGGTCGAACTCCGGCCAAACCTTTTCGTCTTCATTGTTTTCTTCGATTTCTCAGGTAAACTCTTCTGTTTCTCAAGTTTTCCTTATTTTCAGTTTTTAATTCAACTTTTTCATCTCACATAATGGCTAGAACTAAGTCATGCATTAGAACCATTAGATTTTGGCAAAATTTGAAAATTGGGGGTATTATAGGGTCGACATGGGGGTATGGGTAAGAATCCCGCGGGAAGACCTTAATTCCATGCTTATGCGATATGGTGTTGATGTCGCCGTCTTAGACGCCTTAGAAATCGGGGGTCCCCCCTTTTTGCACAAGTCAATACCCATGAAGTCCTTCTTCAATACTTGGGAATTATGCTCGCATATCTGCGACTTTTATCATTCTCTTTATGATTCTGATTTCTCGGACACTGACTATCCTGCAGCCCCCAATTTACGTAGTCGCTTTTATAAACAGGTTCTCTCCTCTTCCAGCGAGATTGTTGAGATGTTTTATGCAAACTCATCATCCAGCCACGATGTTTCTGATACTTTAGCCGCAGAGACATCATCCCGGCATCAAGTTTCAACTGACAATCCCCTACTTCCCAATGTCGCCGAACCCAACACTTCTTCCTCGGATTTCCAGACTCCCTTACATGTTAAGTATGGGATAAACCATCATTTTTATCATATAGAACCATATACTGCCGACATGTCACTAGCTGCCTTGTGACAACGAATGGAGGGTGTTGTCGCGTACCCATCTCAGCTAAAAGCTAGCCTTAGGCTCCCTTTGGATCCTTTCATCTGCGCTTTCCTACATAAAGCCCAGGCCGCGATCGTTGACCTTCACCCTAATGCCTTTAGGATTTTAACTAGCTATCTCGTAATTTGTAGGGCTCTTAGACATGAACCTACACTCTCTCTCTTTGTGCACTTGTTCGAAGGTTATACTATCGTCTCCAAGGGAGATGATATTGTCGAAAACCGCTTGTCCATCAAGTATAGGAAACCCAAAATCCTTACTCCTCTTCCTCGGAAAGATCATAACTGGCAGTCTAAACCCCTCTTCATAACTTCTCGCATTGGCTGGACTCATTCTGGCGAGCTTAAGGAGATCATTCCCAAAATCGAAACTAAGAAAGCCCTAGTATCTGGCGACACTCGCCTTAAGGATCGAATGCTGAAGGTCCTTGCTGATGCCACTGATACTGGCTTGGCCCTGTTTTCATGGAGAGAGATTCTTTCTAGCCTCTCCATTCTTCTAGAATTTGGACTCCCATATTTTGCCTACCCCATAGATGAATCTCACGTCACCATTGTACATACTGCCACCTACCCTGGATGGGAAATTCATTCTGAAAATCACTTTGCCTCTAAGTGTGAGCCTTGCCAGCGAGAAGGCCATTGTTGCAAGGCTATGTTCAAAGTATACAGTATGCCTTCTTGCCTTTGTCCCTTACTTTGCTTCTGTATTTGCTTTCCTTCATATAACTTTGTTCCTTGCTTTTTCTTTTTACGGAGTTCAGATCAATGTCGGTCTCAGAAAGGCGAGATGCCTTCTCAAATGCTGATGGCCGCTGTAAGCGGATTGCTGAGGCTAGGCAGGCCGCCTTATCAAAACTGCTGAAAAAGAGATTCCCATTTCCATTCATGGAGATGATGCCGCTGCTATAGCGAAGGAGAAGGCCAATGCCGCCTTGGAGAAAGCTGATGGGAACCCCTTGAGCCTCCCCAAAAGAAAAGGAAATCCAAGACGCCAACGCGGGATTCCAGACTTAACTTGGTTGATGAAGATGAGCAGGTGGAAGTAAATCAAGAGCAAGAACAAGAACCACAAGAAACCTTTGCCGCCCAAACTACTATGACCGTGGAGCCACCCAAAAATTCTGATTCTCGCCCCCTCAAGAGATCTCGCCCTACTGAAGACTTGTCCCAAGAAAATGTTGACGAGCATGCTTCTGCTGAAACAGTTGAACCCAAGGTTGCGAGCTGGCTTCAGGAGGGCTTTTAAATGCCCACAGAAGAAGATGGATTCCTGGAGCTCAGTAGAGAGATTGGCGCTATTCCTGACTTGCCCAATCTTGACCTACATTCTACTGATCAATCCTACAATATGCTTGGGGGCGGCATTATCCAACGCTCCAGCGTGCCGTAAAAGGTCGCTGAAGTTGAAGACCAGGATGAAGACTTTTCAGTGAATGATGCCGGCCTCTAGCTCTGCGGCGTAAGTCCTCACACTTGCCACCACTTATGCTTACTTTGTTTCTCGCTATTTTTAATCATACTTTCTCTTTAACAGATTTCAAGCACTCTCTATGGACTAAGGAACAGATGTTGCAACCTGACATCTGAACTGGAATCTTGCGAGAAGTCCCTCAAGCGAGCTCGCTCTGATAAAGATAGATACAAAACCAAATTTTTGCAGCGGGAAAAGGATGTCGCCGCTATTTAAGCGAAGAAACTCAAAGTTGATGAAGCCATCAAGGGCTATGAGCAGGCTGAAAAAGAACTTAAGGGCGAGATGAAAGCTCAGAGGCAGGGATTGGAGCAGTAAAACAAGCGTTTGGCGGCTGAGCTTGCCGCGACAAAAGAAAGCGACCTTCAGAACCAAGCCTTAATCGCACAACTTAAAGATGATTTGATTGAGGAAAGAGCTAAAGCCGAGCTTGAATCCATGGAGCTATATGATAAGGCTTTGATTCACGCCATGCGATCAACGGCGGCAAACGCGAGCGATATCCCAGCAATTACTCCTGAATTAATCGCTAAATGGGGCTCTGAACCCATTTATAGTGATTTTTGTCGCATGGGCCATAACTTGGTTCCATATGAGGAGGAGGGACTTGACGAATTAGCTGTTGAGGATCAGCTTCTAGGAAAGACTGTTTGGAGGCTCCAGCTATTGCCGAGAAAGATGCTCCGACTCTATGGGCTGATTTGATAAGCGAGAAGGGCACAACGCTTAGAGAAGCAAAGGAAGATGCTCGCGCTGCACTAGCTACCAAGGCCACTTCTAGTGACAACCAAAATGCTCCTACCTCTTAAACATTTGGTGCTTTTGAGAACAATTGCTACATTTTAATTTGGGTCTGTACTAAAACAATTTACATTTCTGTCTTTTAACTTTGCTTTGTCGCATTTCGGTTGTCGCGGTTTGCGACTTTGCTTCTTGACTTTAACTCGAATGATGTTACTTTTGCTTTCTTTAAATTGCTTTGAATTTTTATCTTTTGTATGTCGCCTACTTTATTTGCTTTGATAGTTTATCAAAGATTCACTTTACAAACTTTATCTTTATATACATACTACTCCCTTCAAAAGAGTGAGGCTTGTCTTTATGCAGCCTTACTCCTTAGATGTTTCTCGCATCTCAACCCGCCCCAGGGTCAAAACCTTGTTTTGAAACTGCTGATCAAAATCGCCTGAGAGAAACCGCATCTGGGCCAAAATTTCATTTGACCCAAACCGCTTGAGGCAAACCGCATCCAGGCCAAAATTTCATTTGACCTAAACCGCTTGCTCGAAACCGCCTGAGGCATACCGCATCTAGATCAAAATTTCATTTGACCCAAGCCGCTTTCTCAAAACTGCCTGAGGCAAACCGCATCTGATGTAAACCACACTTGATGGTGAATCGCATCAGCTGCCATCCTAAAGCTCAAACCGCCTTGAACCAGCCCAAACCTCCAAGGACTAAATCTGGCGCCTTAGACCACTTGGCTAAACTATCTTGTTCAAATTTTTGCCTGGCACCTTTAAGCCAGGTCTTTTCTGAGCCTGGCGCCTTTAAGCCAGGTCTTTCTGTGCCTGGCACCTTTAAGCCAGGTCTTTATATGCCTGTTAAAAAGCCAGGCCTTTCTGTGCCTGGCACCTTTAAGCCAGGTATTTTATGTGCCTGGCACCTTTAAGCCAGGTCTTTTCTTCTCCTTTGCCATCATCCTTTGGGGCGGCCTTCCTGGGCTACAACCTCCACTTACCTTTATCTTCTTGGGCGGCCTTCTTCAGCGGCAACCTTCATGATCTTCATCCTTCTTGGGCGGCCTTATTCAGCGGGAATCTTCACTTGCCTTCATCTTCTTGGGCGGCCTTCATCAGTGGCAACCTTCATGGCCATCATCTTCTCTCCAAACGTTCACGCTTGATGCCATCCAGTGCTTGATTTGTGCCCCTCGTGTATTCGATCACACATTTATTGTTCCATGAAACACAAAGTTAGCATCGTTAGAATTTGACAATTATTGACAAATATTGTGCAAGTATATCGCTTAAGAAATTTTCGTAATTTTTCTGTAATACGTCAAAATACATCATTCAAGAATATCAAATTTTACATAACTTTCCCCCTTCTAGAACGTACGACAACCAAAATATTCAAGTTACAAGAAAAGTTATATAACTTTTGCTATCCTAAAGTATGCGACAATCAAACAGCTGAAACATAAATGAAAGCGACAACTTTACTGATAATACCGCTTCAGATGATCCACGCTCCATGCATTTTTGAGCTCTTCGCCATCCTTCTTCTTCAATTGATAAGTTCCCTCCCTGACGACTTTGGTTACTTGGAAAGGACCCTCCCATTTTTTGTTCAACTTTGTAAACCCTGGTTTTGGCCCAGTGGCCTCCACACTTCTAAGGACCCAATCTCCCACGTTGAATGATCTTTTGTTTGACTTCTTGTCGTGCTGCACCTTCATCTTTTGCTTATAATTGATCATCCTCATTCTCGCATTCAATCTTTTCTCATCACTCAAATCCAGGTCGTTGCAGCGCCTTTGCCCATTCCTAACCTCATCATAGTAAGTAACCCTGTAAGTTGGTAGTGCCATCTCAGCCGGTGCCATTGCCTCAGACCCATAAGTAAGAGCAAATGCGGTTTCTCCTGTTGAGCCCTTTATAGTCGTTCTAATATACCAGAACGCGGTTGACAACTCCTCCAACCATGCACCACCTCTGACCTCCAAATTCTTGTACAGGGCGGCAATGATTTGCTTATTTGCCGCCTCGGCCTGCCCATTGCACTGCTTCCTATAAACTGCCGACTTCCAATGCTTCACATTTAATCTCACACACTCTGCTTAAAACTTTTTCCCAAACTGAGTTCCATGATCATAAACAATAGCCCTTGGTAACCCATATCTGCACCATATGTTCTCCTGAAAAAACTTCACCACATTGTCTTCACTGATTGTCGCCAGCGCCTTTGCTTCCGTCCATTTGGTAAAATAATCCTCTACGACCACCACATGCTGGCATCCACTCTTGGCCTTTGGGAAAGGCCCTATCAAATTGATTCCCCACATATCAAACGGCCATGTCGCCACAATGGGAGTTTGCTATGTCGCTGGTTTCCTTGGAATATTGCTATGCCTCTGGCATTTCACGCACTTCTTTACATAGCTTTCTGAATCCCGCCTCAAACTGGGCCAATAACACCCAAGAAACAAAACTTTGTCGGCCAACATTTTTTCTCCGAGGTGGCCTCCACATACTCCATCATGTATCTCAAACAAAACTTTCCCCACCATACTTGGCTCAATACATCTCATGAGCGGCTTTGAGAAAGACCTTCTATAAAGAATTCCATCCTGGACTGTAAACCTTGGCGAGGTCGTCTTGATCAGCTTGGCTCTGTCCTCATCTGGCGGCAACTCTCCCTTATCCGAAAATTCTTTCATCTCAATGACCCAATTCTTTTCTGCCTCGTCTATTTCCATAATAATCGACCTATTGATTGCCGGCATATCTACATACTCCACCATCGATTCACTAGTCGAACTCTGCCTGTCACCTCCTGCCGACTTGCTCAACACATCTGCCCTTGCATTTTCAGATCTGTCTATCTATATCAACTCCCAAAATTCAAAACCCTTCAAAATGTTTCTCGCCATGTTGCAGTATTTCACCAAAACGGGATGCAGCACCCCGTACTCGCCTCTTACCTGGTTTACAATCAATTGAGAGTCTGAATGAATAACAATTTTTGTCAGCCCAATGTCTCTTGCTAGCTTGATTCCGCAATTAGAGCCTCATATTCCGCCTGATTATTCAAAACAGCAAACTTGAACCTCAACGCCTTCTCATACGTGCACTCTTCATCAGGTGAGACCAATATAATTCCCGCTCCCCCTTTATCCTTTGCCGACGATCCATCCACATGTAAACTCCAGCAATTCGGTGGCCTCTCTTTCTCTTCTATCAAACTGGGCACAATCTTCTTTGTCGCCTTTCTCTTACTTCCCTCCTTGGCCAATTCCAATCACGACTTCGTGAACGAAGCCTCCACAATAAAATCGGCCAACACTTCCGCCTTAATCACTCTGCGAGATTCATACTTAATGTCAAATTCAATCAATTCGATGGACCACTTCAACAATCTTCCTGCCGTATCTGGTTGCTGTAGAATCTTCCTCAACGGGGCATCAGTCAAAAAAACAATAGTATGGGACACAAAATAAGCTCTTAGCTTTCTGGCGGCAATCACTAGGGCATACGCCAACTTTTCTGCATTGAAGTATCTCACCTCAACTTCGCTCAAAGCCTTGGATACATAATACACTGGCCTTTGAATGTTCCCTTCTTCTCTCACTAGCACTGCGGCAATCCCGTAATCTGATGCCGCCAAGTACACAAACAACTCTTCTCCCTTTACAGGGCTACATAATAATGGCGGCTTTCCCATATAAACCTTCATTTGTTCGAAGGCAACATTACACTCCTCATTCCATACAAATTTCTTTCCGCCCTTCAAAACATGGAAAAACGGCAAACACCTTTCTGCTGATCTAGATATGAAACGCCCCAAAGCTATGATTCTCCCATTCAAACGCTGAATCTCGCGGATCGTCTTGGGTGGCGACATGTCCAACAGAGCTTGTATCTTCTCAGGGTTAGCCTCCATGCCTCTTCTATTCACTAGAAAACCCAAAAAATTTCCTGCCGTCACCCCAAAAGTACATTTACTGGGGTTTAACTTCATTGAATTCTTTCTCAAGTTGCCAAATGTCTCAGCGAGATCCCCCTGATGGTCGCCTTCCTTCGTCTTAATCACCATGTCGTCAATGTATGCCTTAATATTCCTTCATATCTGTGACTTGAACACCTCATTCACCATCCTCTGATATGTCACCCCGACATTCTTCAATCCAAAAGGCATCATCTTGTAACAATAATTTCCCTTGGGCGTTTTGAAAGCCGTTTTTGCCCTATCCTCCTCAGCCATCTTGATTTGATGGTAGCCCGAATAAGCATCTATAAAACTGAAAACTTTGTGGCCCGCAATAGAATCCACCAACTTGTCGATATTTGGCAAAGGATAACAATCCTTGGGACATGCCGTATTCAGATCCGTAAAATCAATACACATTCTCCACTTTTTGTTTGCCTTCAAAACCATCACAGGGTAGGCCAGCCATATCGGATACTAAAAATTCTCAATAATTCCAGCCTTTAACAGCTTCTCGACTTCCTCCAAAACCGATTTCTCCTTATTCGGCGACAAATATCTCACCTTTTGCTTAAATGGCTCAACATTTGGATCAGCATTCAGACAATGCATGGCGACATCTTCCTCTATACCCCTCATATCCTCAGGCTGCCACGAAAACACATCTAGATTTTCCTTCAAGAATTCAACCAACCGTTCTCGCTCATCTCCTGCCAACTATTTTCCAATATTTATCTTTTGCTCAGGAAAGTAGCTGTTAATTTCCACTTCCTCTAATTCCTCTAAGGCTTGAATGTCGGGCTCATCCCTTACTTGCAACGTATCCACCTCAATTCTTTTTCTTTTCTTTCCTTTGGCGACAATCCCCTTCCTGATATCTGCAAAAACATTCCATGTTGGCCGCCCTTCTCTATCTTCTACCTCAATCGTTTCACACTCCTCTGAGTCTTCCACAATCTCTTCTATTCTCGGCTCCTTCATCTGGACAAGTCTCACCACCCTTGCATAGCTCAAATTGGGGCTCACATTAACCATCTCTAATTGAAAAACTCATCTCGCCGGCGGCTTCCTAATCATTCACCTCTTCTTCTGCTTCTCGAACTTCATCAATTTCAATCTCAACTCTTTTTGGGACTACACTTGTCGCCACGGCTACGATTGCATTATTACTCATCATACTCTCCGTCATTTCCCAATCTATCTCATCTTCTACTGCCTCAACCACATTCATGCGCAACTGGCAAGATGTTGATTTTGTTGTCTAGGAGCTTGTACTTGCCGCCTTTGCCTTCTGCATCTCATTCTTTTTCCTCATGACAGTAATTATCTCACTCTTCAAACATCCAATGCCATTGGGAGTTAGGTACTTCACTCTCTGATGTTGAATGGACACCACCATCTCAAAACTCTACATAAACGGGATTCCAACTATAGCATTGTAAGGGGAAACCAAATCAATCACCATGAATTCCACATTTTGGGTTCTCGCCAATCTCCCTTCTCCAATTTCAACTTCCAACATTATTGTACCCTTCACTTTGACTGTATGGTTCGTGAACCCTTCCATAAATCCATTGTAAGGCACCAAATTCGCTTCAGTATACCTCATTCTTTTGAAAGCCTCATAATATAAAATGTTGCGACTTGCCCCAGAATCCACCAACACCCTCTAAACAATATTGTTTCCCAGATAAATTGTGATCACCACCGGCTGACTTCCATGGCTCTTTGTCACCGCCAATTCTCGCCTAGAAAAGCTTATCACTCTATCCTCGCTTGCCGCATACTCTGGGACATTAAAACTATGCGACAATGTCATAATCTGGCTGTTGAGCTGAGCAACACTGAGGAGAGGATCCTGAATGACATCAACCAAATTCCTCTTTGCTCGAACCTATTCATCTTGCCCCACATTCCTCTCAAGAAACTCCTGCAACTCGCCCCCATCAATCTTCATTTGGATTACTCTCCTCAAATTGTAACAATCCTACGTCAAATGCCCATTAGCTTGGTGGTACTCGTAGAAGCTATCCTGATCTCTAGCTGCCGTAGTACCTTCCTTTATGGGGTAAGCAGCGGGCAAATTTACTCTCTTCAGGATCTCGCTTATACTTGTGTTCAGCCTATCATACTTCACAATTTTTCGTGGATCACGGCCTCCACTGCGGCCACCACTCCCTCCAGCCTGAACTCTGCCTCGGCCACCTCTATCTCCCCTAGTCTCTTCCTTCACAAACTCAATCCTCTCTTTGACATTCTTTTTCACCGTAGAAGTTGTCACAGGCGTATCTGTCACATCATCATTGTTATCTCCTCCACAATATCCCCTAACCCGCTCGTACAACTCGCCTGCCGTCTCTGGCAACCACATTCCCAGTTCCCGCTTGAAATGGCCCGACAAAAGACTGGCATTATAAAGCATAATGATGTTGCTCTGCTCTATATCTGAGATCTGGTTGACCACTTTCATAAACCTTTCGGTATAACTCGCAATCCATTCGCCTGCCTTCTGCCTAATCCCGCACAATTCTTGCTTTCTCACAGGCTGCGCTCCTGAGGCACTGAATATCGCCAGAAATTTCCTCTTAAAATATTGATACCCAGTGATTGACTCTGCAGGTTGGGCTAGGAACCACTCCAAGGCATGATCGGTCAATGTGCTGGCCAATGCCCTACACAAGATAGCCTCACTCTTAGTTAGCATAGACATAGTCACTTCAAACCTGCCAACATGGGTTCTCGCTCTAGTATTTCCCGAATACTCCGACAAATTCGGCATGCGGAATGGAGGAGATAGATGTAACCAACCTTGAACGCTTTCCGTTCTTGAGCTATCGAACGATTTGATTATGTGATTTCAAATCACAAACTCCGTTCTTCAACTTGCTTGAACTCTAGGCCTTGATCGATGAACGAGCGAAGACCCTCTTTCGGTATCCACACCTTTGAATGAATCCAAGAACAATTTCTTGAAGATTGCTAGATCCTATAAACCCTTGGAATAATATTGAGAATATGTTTGTGAATTTCTATTGAGAATTTCGGTTAGCTTTTTAGGGTTGACAGACGTTCATATTTATAGTACATTAGTATAGAATATGAATCCTAATCAAATTAGGAAAGGATTCTGTCAAACCGCCTCAGTGGCTTGTTGTGTCGCATGACCAGACACAGCACATGGCCTGTTGTGTCGCACGAACAAACAAGGCCAGTGAGGAGTTTATCAATCATTCTTCCAATGGTTTAATCAATTCATTCTAGTTGTGTGTGACCCAATAGGATTACATTATGTTGGCAATGAGTTCGATCATATCGACCCTCATAAGACATAACCGGACTCTAGCAAGCCATTATGTCTACCCAAATAATGTAACGTAAGAGTTCACGTTTCCAACGGTACACTTCCATTTCTCCCTTTGTCTCACGATGTTATATTGAACACAAGTCATGGTCCTCGTCAACTTGTCTTTGTTCAATGCTTTCTCGATCTTGAGTATAATGATAGTTCCAATCATATTGGGGTACGGCCATACACTTTCATCATTATCACTCATCGAGGGGCCCAAGCAAAACATCTCTCTATTGAGGGACAAATTCCATCATGACTTATCATCCTTCCCATCATGAATCCGATCATGCCAAAATTAGCCATTATAAATATCGTGTTAAGATATCGTTTGACTAAAATCAAACATGACTTTCATCATATGTAAGGTCATGATAATCTCAGGTCTAGGGACTAAATGAAGTAACCTTATGAGATTTAATTATGAAACCAAATATGAAACAGTGGCTTTCAGAGGCAATTCAGCAACATTTTAACCACTTAAAATTAAGAGGACTTTAAGAGCCTAACAAGCCTTATTTCAAAAAAAAAAACAAACACACATATTTCTCTAATCTTCTTAATGAATAAGTGTTAAGAGGCAAATAAGACTTAAAATAAAAAAACAAACGCCCCCTTCGGCGAAGAACTTGTGCATCTTGAACCGGTTCCACAACTCTTTGTGAACTTGGTTCAGTCTCTACCATTGGTTCAATGTTGTTTTCGGGTTCTCGAATTTCTTC
The DNA here is from genome assembly GCA_022495995.1 of Adenophora triphylla var. japonica. Taxonomy (NCBI): domain Eukaryota; kingdom Viridiplantae; phylum Streptophyta; class Magnoliopsida; order Asterales; family Campanulaceae; genus Adenophora; species Adenophora triphylla. The sequence goes on from JAFEMH010004259.1 coordinate 105,009, forward strand.
GAGATCTATTTTACTCCCACTGGTTCCTTTGCGAAGAAACTCCTTTTCTAAGAAAGTACCATTTCGAGCAACAAACACTTTGTTCTCATTTCGGTTGTAGAAATAGTATCCTTTGGTTTCCTTAGGATATCCCACGAAAACACATTTGTCAAATTTGGGTGCTAGCTTGTCAGAAGTTAACTTCTTGACATATGCATCGCAACCCCAAATCTTCATGAAAGACAAACTAGGTTTTCTTCCATGTCACATCTCATATGGGGTCTTTTGAACCGATTTGGTAGGAACTCTGTTTATAGTGAAAGCAGCAGTTTCTAGTGCATGTCCCCAAAAGGATAAAGGAAGCTCAACTAGACTCATCATAGAACGAACCATGTCCAATAAAGTTCTATTCCTCCTTTCAGACACACCATTCCATTGTGGTGTTCCGGGTGGAGAGAGTTCTGAAACGATTCCACAACTCTTAAGATGACTGTCAAATTCTTGGCTCAAATATTCACCACCTCGATCGAATTGAAGTACCTTAATAGTTTTGCCAAGTTAATTTTGCACCTCATTTTGAAATATTCGAAATATCTCAAACGATTTACTTTTATGTTTCATTAGATAAACATATCCAAATTTACTATAATCATCAGTGAATGTTATGATGTACCGAAATCCTCCCCTAGTATCGCTACTCATAGGCCCACATACATCGGTATGTATGAGTCCTAATAAGTCGCCCGCCCTTTCACCGGTTTTGGTAAATGGGTCCTTGGTCATCTTGCCAAGTAAACAAGATTCGCATGTCTCATAAGATTCATAATCATGTGAGTCTAAAAATCCATCTTTGTGGAGTTTAGAAATGCGTTTCTCATTTATATGGCCAAGACGACAATGCCATAAGTAAGTGTAATTTACATCATTGGGTTTAGATCTCTTGTTAATGTTATAGACATCATTATCACAATTTTCAACATCAAGAATATAAAGGCCATTGAATGAAACAGCAGTACAATAATGCATATCACTCTTGTAAATCACATATAAGAAAATTAAAACCTTCATTATCCAAACATGAAATCGAAATAATATTTCTACTTAAAGCTGGAACATAATAACAATTGTTCAAAACAAGTATTAGTCTACTAGGTAAAGTAACTTCATAAGTTCCTACGGCTAATGCAGCAACTCTTGCTTCATTCCCCACACGTAGGTCCACTTCACCTCCTTAAGCATCCTTCTGTTCTTTAGACCCTGCACATTTAAACAAATGTGAGTTCCACATCCGGTATCCAATACCCAAGAACTAGAAGTAGATAGGAATATATATATAACCAAGATACCTGAAGTCGAAGCAACTCCTTTGCTCTTCTTCAGTGCTTCCTTGTATTTTGCGCAGTTTCTCCTCCAATGTCCAATCTCATTGCAATGGAAGCAGACTACATCCTCTTGGGACTTGGGCTTAGCCTCTTTAGGCTTGGAAGCCTCTTTGGGTTTGGCAACTTTTGCCTTTCCTTTACCCTTAAAACCCTTTCCCTTGTTAACCATCAGCACTTGGTCGGTTTTCTTTTCGACAATATTGGTTTCCGCAGTGTTCAACATTTGAACTAACTCGGAAAGGTTTTTATTCATTCCACCCATGTTATAGTGCATTATGAAATTACTAAAACTCTTGGGCAATGAATTCAATATTATGTCGGTAGCTAACTCTTGGCTAATTGGAAAGCCGAGCCTTTCAAGATGCTCAATTTGGCCCTTCAACTTAAGAGCATGGGGACCAACAGCTTGTCCTTCACTCATCTTGCATGATGTCAAGACCATAACTATGTTGTACCTTTCTTGCCTAGCTTGTACTTGGAACATTTCCATCAGTCGATTGTTTAGGTCAACTGTCCCCAAGTGCTCAAGATCCTTCTGAAGGTTCTTGCACATGGCGGAAAGCATGAGGCAACCAACATCTGTAGAGTCACGCTTGTGCTTCAGATATTGATCCCTCACTGCCCTAGTAGCATTGACAGCAGGTTCAGGTGGAATAGGTTCCTCGAGAACGTACAATTTTTCTTCTTGCTTGAGAACAATTCTCAAACTACTGATCCAATCCATATAGTTTGTACCATTCTCTTCCAACTTTTCCTTCTCAAGGACGGATCGCAAGAAAAGTGATTATTGTTTGATGCCATTTATTCTACAAAAAGATATACATAAAATATGAACACATATAAGTAAACATATCATATGAGAAGTATAATGCATTTATATAAAATGCTCCCACTAAATTATACACCTTCAAATGCAAATAAGCATAATATATATTTAATGGGCTAAGATCCAACTTTAATTCAATTTCAAATTTGCTATGGCAAACCGCTCAAAATTAAATTAATTAGGTAGAAAACATCAATCATATCACATATATGACTCTTAGATCTTTTATGAGATTCATTCAAGACATCATATGTCTAGGCATATTTTAATCTCATCTTACGCCTTGGGTCCAAAACCATTTTGATAACCCAATTAAGTTCATTCACTTTAAACGTATATGAACCACCATTTCCTCATCTTGCTCGCATTCGAATAGAATCAAAGCACCTTGCTATGGCAAGCCCACCCAAAACTATCTGAATGGTCTCAAGTGTTTTAATCATGAATTGGCATAAAGAACTTAAAAGTTAAATGAAGGTTCTTTAAGGTAGATTATAAGCATATCAGCAAAGATAGTCATAATCGTGCACCAGGTAAGTTCCCAGGAAGATAGGTGAGCCACAAGGACTACTTAAGTACCAACTCTTCCTTAGACAGAATTCTCCTAGACATGCACAATCAGAAATCAGCTCTGATTTGGCAATATAATCACTACCTTTTATAAACAATCATGGACTATAAAATGCAGGTGCAACATATCAAAGCCGAAGATCACATAAGCAACCTCTCTCAAGCCTTTGACATCTTGGATTGTTTCAATATGAAACTTAATCCAGCTAAATGCAACTTTGGAATGAAGGCCGGGAAGTTTTTGGGTTACATGGTTACTAAAAGAGGCATTGAAGCCGCCCTGCAACGTATACGTGCTATTATTAACCCGTCGTCACCTCAATCCGTCAAGGACGTCCAAAGGTTGACGGGAAAGATTGCCGCACTTACCGATTCATTTCAAAATTCTCGAGATCGATGCAAACCTTTCTACGACATCTTGAGGAAGAACAAGAAGTTCCAATGGGAGGACCCAGCGACATGAAGAAGCCTTTCGGGAGCTCAAAACTTACCCGTCAACACCTCCATTATTGGCCAAACCTCGGGAGGAGGAACATCTTTACATCTACTTAGCAGTATCGAAGGCGCCGTAAGCGCGATCTTGGTGACGTAACGAGATGGTAATCGCAACCCATCTACTATATAAGTAAGACACTCCTAGATGCAGAGACCAGGTATTCTCATTTACAAAAATTAATCTTAGCTTTGATAACTGCTTCTATTAAATTAAGGCACTATTTTGAAACACATACTATAATTGTACGCACTAACTATCCTATAAAGAATGTTATGAGAAAACCAGAGATGTCAGGTCGAATGGCGAAATGGTCTGTACAATTAAGCACATACGACATCAAATATGAACCCAGAACTGCAATAAAATCTCAAGCCCTAGCTGATTTTGAGGTTGATTTTAGTCCAACCATGCAACAAGTGGTGGAACTGGAAGTACAGCAACTTCAAGATGATGACATCCTGAAAATTTGGACTCTCTATACAGATGGTGCTTCTAACTTGAGAGGTACAGGTCTTGGAGTTGTACTAAAATCGCCACATGGGGACATAATACCACAATCCATCAGTTGCAGTTTCAAGGCTACCAACAAATTGTTGGTAGCCGACGGACCAGAACTAGGGCTGAGCAAAAAAAACCGACGGACCGGACCGGACCGATAGAACCGGACCAGACCAATGAAAACCGGACCAATCCAATAGAATTGGTTTGGTTAAGTCCCAAATTTATATGGAACCGATTATTTGGGTTGGTCCTGGTTTTTGAAAAATATATATGGTCCTGGACCGAATCCGGACTGGACCGATTATGTATATATTATATATATATATATATATATATATATATATATATATATATATATATATATATATATATATATATATATATATATATATATATATATATATATTTATTCATAATTTCTAATTTCCAAAATAAAAATATTTCTTTGTGTTTCTCCAGGCTGTCCACAGCGCACCGCACATTACAATTTACAAGATGTATATTTACAAAAACCCTATACCTAATTACCTCTATCACTTCCGCCGTTCTATCCCTCTCTCTCTCTCCTTTTATCTCGTCTCTTTCATCTTGAGATGAAACCCTAGAAATCAATCTCTATCGAGTCATACGCTCGTACCTACCGACGGCGATGTCGATCTCGTCTCTCTGTAACGGAAGTAATCGATCTCTACCGAGTCGTACCGACGGCACCACCATCGTGAAAAAAATAGTTGTTTAGAAAAATATATAGTAGAGTAATTTGTGGAACCGATGGAACCGGACATGGACCGTACCATTGGAACCGGACCAATGTGACTGGTCCTGTAATGTAATGGTCTGGTCCTGGTCCTGAATTTAAGCAGAACCGAACAATTGGTCCGGTCCTATTTTTTTGAAATTTTGATAAAATCCGGACCAATCCGGACCATGATCACCCCTAACCAGAACCAAACCAATTCTATTGGATTGGTCCGGTTTTCATTGGTCTGGTCCGGTTCTATCGGTCCGGTCCGGTCCGTCGGTTTTTTTTGCTCAGCCCTACCAACAATGAAGCAGAATATGAGGCACTAATTGCAGGATTAGAAGCAGCCCAGGACCTAGATGTCAAACATATCCGGGTGTTTATGGATTTTTTGCTAATTGTTAACCATTACAACGGATCCTACACAGCGAAAAATGCTAAGATGACGACATATTTGGAAATCATAAAAATTCTTTCGGCCAAATTCAAATAATTTTCCTTGGAACAAATCCCACGAGAAGAAAATTCTCAAGCAGATGCTCTGGCAAACTTGGGTTCAGCCTTCAAAAGCATTTCACAAACCAGTATCCCAATTGTGCATATTGACATCCCAGCAATTGATCATCTTGAGATGTTCGCTCTAGATGTCGACATACCTTCCTCTCCAGCAGCAACTTCTTGGACAGCTCCTATTATCAAGTATCTCTTAGATGATACGATCCCAATTGAGGAGAAAAATGCTAGAGCATTCAGGGTAAGAGTATCTAAATATTTACTTATTGATAACCTCTTGTATAGAAAATCTCGCCGGCAGTCACTACTTAAGATGTCTAGCGTATAGAGCCCATCGAGGTTCTCAAGGAGCTGCACGAAGGAGAATGTGGAAATCATACGGGCGTAAGTCTACATACCAAGGCTCTTAGAATGGGCTATTTTTGGCCCACAATGAGAAAAGACCATTTGTCAATTACGCAAAGAAATGTGATTCCTGTCAACGACATGGGGACATCCTACACTAACCAGTGAATTGCTACATCCTATTCTGTCTCCATGGCCGTTTATGGTTTGGGGAATGGAAATTGTAGGAAAATTACCCAGGCACCAGGTGGAAAAGTATTTTACCGGCTATGACAGGACTACTTTTCTAAATGGGTAGAAAATTTGAGGCATACGTACAAGTTCGTGACAAAGAGGTTATATATTTTATCAAAAGAAACATATTCGGTCGATTTAGAATACCATCGTAGATAATTTGTGACAACGGCTCTCAATTCATTAGTAAGAGAACCCAGATTTCTTGACATCTTGGGAGTCAAGATGGTGACATCTTCACCCGTTCACCCTCAAGCCAATGGACAGCAGATTCTAGCAATAAAATAATCATAAGCAACTTGAAAAAGAGTCGAACCGGAAGAAAGGGCGATGGGCGTAAGAGTTACCAATGGTTCTATAGGTGACGGGGACGACATCCAAGAACGCTCTTGCGGTCAAACCCCTATTCACTTGTATTTGGAAATGTAATCGCTATTCCAAAAGAAGTCCTTGTACCTACGGCCGGATACAATTTGTTGACATCTAAACATAATAAAGACATCTTGATACATGACTTAGATACCGTGGACGAACCGAGGGACATGGCCAAAGTTCGCATGGCGATATCAACAAAGGGTAGCCGGATCTTACAACAAAAACGTAAGGATTAGAAGGTTTCAAGTAGGATACTTAGTCCTACGAAAGGCATTCCAAAATACAAAGGAGCCCAATGCGAGGCAAGCTCGCCCCAAAATGGGAAGGACCACTACCTAATAGATGCGCAGTCGGGAAAGGAGCATATCGCCTGGCAACCTTGGATGGCCAAATGATACCGCGAAGTTGGAACGCCATTCACCTTAAAAGGTATTACATTTAAACGAAATTCTCCATGAACTCATCTTTTCCGGTATGGATCATCTTTTAATTTTTGTAACCTTTCTTTTTTCCTATGTACTTTTTACTTCTCTACAAATCAAGATGTCGCTAACGTACCTTGTGGAGAGGCGTCAACATTAGTTGGCGTCCGTTATTAACATGTTTCTGTTTTATGAGGTGTTAACATGTTTACATGGGGACATGTCGAAAGCACGCAAAGAACAACGAATTCTCCTTCGTTAGAGACTGGCCATCTCTTCTTAAGTAAAGGTACACAATCCCTTCTAAGGTTTAAAGAGTTAATTACCTCTTTCTTAAGATGTTAGGTTACCACACCTTCGCCTGGAGCGCAAGCTATCTCTTTAATTGAGGTGTGGGGTGGGCCTATATGGGTAAACTCATATAGCTTACCCATTCTCACTCAGTTAAATGATTGATCTTACGCATTATTCTTATGGTTATGACATATACGTGTCATCTAAAGTATCTACGGGTTATGGCATATACATGTCATCTTAAGTATCCACAGTTTTGACATACTAACATGTCACCTTACGAACATAACAAATAACCGTACAAAGAAAAATTTCATCCAAAAGAAAACAAGCCCTGACATGCTTGAAAACGACTAAACTTTAACTAGATTAAACTAACCATAAGAATATCCAAGCTACCAACGTTAAAGTGCAAAAGTGTTGGACCAACCCAACACGTAAAAAAGATTGTCTTTGGTCCTTATGGACCCATTACATAACCAAACTAAAATTAAAATTGTTTTAAGGGATTCCACCCCAGTAACGTCATCAAAAACCAAGAAAAAGTTATTTTACCTTCTTTTTTAGGTGGCTTCTGCCGCAGGTGTTGCATTTGGGGTAACTTCTCCATCTACTGGTGTATCCTTAACGATCACTTCATAAGGGCTTGACGACACTTCGCCTTCGTCCACTGGTTCACCTGTCAACCTGGAAAAGTGGGCACATTCCTTGTTGAGATCCCAGCTCTCAGCCTTCCCTTCTTGAAACTCCCTCATCATCTTTATTTTACACTGAGAAACAGTTTTAGCGGCAGCCAACTTGCATGAACCTTTCACCTCAGCAATCTCCTTGATGTGATCCTCCTCGCTTTTCGCCAGACTATTCAGTAAGTCCTTCACCGTTTGCTCTTGCTCTCCCAATGACTTGCTTTGTTGCTCCAAAGTCTTCTCATGTACCTTCACCTTGTTTTCTAACGCTATCTTCTCCTTCCTAACCAAAGCAATGTCAGCTTTGGACTTCTTCTTTAGCGTCTCAATTTCTTTTACCAACTCCTCCACATACCCTACAGTCTAAAAAATAATAATAACTCGACATCACTAGATGTTATAAAAACTTTTGAGTTAGTGAATATCTAATTAAACAACTTCTTACCCCTGTCGCAAAACTCATGTATTTTCTCTTGAAATCCCCTACTTGCATTCCATCAAAAGGATCTTCAACCTCAACTACCTCCTCTTGATTAGCCTTTCGCTTCTTTACTCTAGAACCAATACCTGCACTATCATCCAAAGTTGGGGTCTTCTTAGGAACGGGCGGAGGCTTCATCTCTATCTTCACAGCAGAGCCTGTAAACATGGCTTCAATGTCATCCAAGTCAAAATCCGATCCCGAGATAACTGGTTTGGAAACTGCATTAACATATGAAGATTGTCAAGAAATATAATACATTAGGATGATTAAATTAAAGTGAAAAGTCAACATGATTACTGTAGACATAATCACGAGGTAGAGGCCTTTTGGTCCCTGGGACAACCAAAGATGATTCCAAGAATGCCTTGGGGGATCTCTTATCTAGAGGGAGCTTGAAGAATTTTTCAATCTTGGTTAAAGTGTCTTCGCAGTGGGAACAGCTTCTCCCTACCAATATCTGCATAAAGGCAAGAACAATTACAATTCAGTTTGTCTCAAGAACAGGAAATCACAAAAGTAAGAATTTAAGTACCTCCCTTGTTCCACTCGCTTGAAACCTCATTCCCTTCTCCAATAGATTTCCTATCAACAAAGAAAAATCTATTTTTCCATCCCCTATCACTAGAAGATGTGGTGCTCATTAAGGAACTTCTACCTGACCTCTTCCTAAAAAGGTATCTTTTGGAATCGAAGGGTTGAAGATCGTATGAATATGCAATTTCATGGAGCCCTAGGTTTAATCCATTTTCTCGGTTCACTTTAATGATAAAATCAAAAACTCGCCAAGCCATTGGCATCAGTTGAGCATAAGCAAGTTGGGTCTTTTGAAAGAACTCAGAAACCAACAATGGGAAAGGGTAGCTAAACCCTAGAAGAAAGGGATACTCGAGAAAACAGATCCATTTGTGGGAAACGTAGTCAGACCTAAGATTTACGGAAAAAGGGTGAAAAATTGCACTTTTTGGGAAGTAGCATTGTTGTTTCATGGATTCTATTTGGGAATCACTGAACAAGCAAGTCTCTTCGTCTGGTTTCGCAAGCAGGTTTTCGCAAACGAAATCATCGAGACTAATTTCTATGGGACCTTGTGGGGATGGGACACTCTTAGTTTTGGTTGAGGACCACCTGGTCCTACCCATGGTTGACAAAGAAAAGAGGTAAACAATGGAAGAAGATGAGAAACGAAGAAGTATTACCTGGAAGAGGAACGGCGCCGTAAGCTAACAGGGGTGAAAAAGAAGCTTTGAGAAGCTTATTTATCCAAGCGGTTATTAAAGAGAAAAAGGACTCTTTTTTCAAAAAATTGTTACTTTTTCAAAAACTACTCCCCAACCGTCCATTGACGCCACGTATCCCTAAAACCGTCCCATCAAGCAGAGCTGGCGGTTGGACATTTAATGGGACAGAAAAACATTTTGCCTCTTCAGTTGCCTACATAGTCAAATGTTTTTGGGGACAAATTGTTGTGGGTATTTTTCAGCATGGTGACATCTTCAGTTGATCCTGCATATCAAGATGTCATTCCACTGTAAGTATTGTTTTAATATTTACTTATTTAATATTTACTAAAATCTTTATTCTTATTTTCCAGTGATTAAGAGAGAAATGCGGGATATTCTCCAGCACGTTCAACACACCTTCAACGGCTAGGGCGACTTGGTCTCACGGAGGTTGAAAGGATAAGCCTATATCCCGAGATTGTAGGAACAATATTTGACTCTTTCATACTTAATTATATTTAAGGGGAAATGGAGACGGAACATACACTAAGGCTCATACGCACACACACTCTACACACAGGCTCTTGTAATCCTCTCCATTATCTTCCAAAGTTGTATTCGTGATCATTATAGTGAAACTTTTAAGGTTGGAGACCTAACTCCCGGGGTTTTTTCCAAAGAGGTTATCACCTCCAAGGTTTTCCTCGTTAACAAATCGTGGTGTCATTATTTCTTTTTTACGCTTTTGTTCCATATAGTCGAATTCCATAGTCCCCTCCTTATTGTTCAATCCACACACTAATCAAAGTTAAGATTCTACTCTATTGTTTTTTCTACCAAAACAATATACAAAGCAATAATGCCTTTGAAAGGTCCTATACCATTTGCTATAGGACCATTCAAAGGTCTTATAGCTGTGTATATTATGTTTCCAGGTAAACAAACCAATCAGAACTTTTAATTTCAGAATTTTGGTTAATTGATTTTTTCTATACCAACAAGTAAAAGGCCTCTACTTTTTCGTCTACCACAAACAAAAACCCCACTATGAGACCTTAAAAATATTTGAAATATATTTAACCAACATTTAACAAATATACAAGTAAACTGTTCAACAACAACCAATTTTTATCATTCCATCCAAAAATAAACTAAGATGTTTAATTTATGAATGATGAGGACAATGTGGACTTGCTAAAATGTCATGTATCATTTTCCCCCTATACTTCGAGGCAGCATCGTCTTCATATGTCTTATTAATTACTCCTTTATCAAACATCTCATCTACTTCCATTAGGATGATTATTCCACAATCCAAACTATCATATCGTTGTTGTGGAATGTCTCCGCGTTTCAAATCTATGAAATTATCCACGTCCTTTTGAGTCTCCTCTAGTTGTTTGTACAGTGCCCTGACATGATCAAACTGAAATTGAAAGAAAGGAATCAATTATTATATGTGAAATCAAACACCAGGTATCAGACTTCATACAATTAAAATAAGAAATTTGAATGGTCATATAGCAGTTGGTATAGGACCTGGCACCATCATATACAAATCTATAAAGCCTTTGAAAGGTCCTATAGCAGTTGGTATAGGACCTTGTAACATGATATACACAACATATTACAGGTCATATATAAAATATTACCATTAGTCTGCCGTGTGTTGCGTAGTGGTCTTTTCCTTTTGTCCTCTTCATGGAGTTGTAAAATTTATACTCCCCATTTTCTGTGTCAAGCACTAGCAATGTCCAATGATCGTTTGTCCTGACACCACGATCATTCCTTGATGAGTGAATTGGAAACAATATAAAAATTGTTTCATCATCCACAAATTGTTTGATGACATTGTTGATTCCTCTCTTTATTTCTTCCGAGTTCTTGTCCTTCAACCATTGCTGGAAACAAATCAATTTTAAATGTAAGCATTAAGCTGATAATTGACTTTAATTAAAAAAAAATTGAGGCGTAAGTATCTTTTAAATCAATAAATAAGACTTACGGTAGCAAAACTTGAGACAAAATTAACTATTGGCCTTTGGCGTCCACCAGATGGAGGGGGGAGTTTTGTCCCTCAAAATGTTTAGGTAAGCATCCATCACCTAAAAATCCATTTAATGAGTAACAAGTCAGCATTCACTGGCATATATATTAAACCACATATTTATTACTATAAAAAAAAAAAAAAAAAAAAAAACTGATTGCGAATTTCAAAATTAGGACATCCTATACCTAGTGGTATAGGACCTGTATAATCTACATAAGAAGGGAGATAGACCTGTTTTATGTCATTTACCAATTCAACAACACATAATAGATACTAAGACGAAGACACATATTTATATAGTGCATGGATAAAAAATGTTTGTACCGCAGCTTCGGTCATCTTATCATGAGCCAATTTCCACAATTGCCACAAGTTCACATGCAATCCCGAAATGTACTATACACTGTCACTGTAAACAAAAAAAAATCCATTTCTATTATCATCAAGATTTTTAATAAGTGAAAACAATTTTTAATAAAAGTGTTACTTACGGACGTGCGAGTCTTCCGCATAAATATGTAAATTTTCTCTTTGTTGCCTCATCCATGGACTTGGTTGTGAGACTGAAGTTCTTATTAAATTTTGGTAAGAAAACTCTGTTATCTTCCAATTGATCAACATCTAAAACCATTTTACTCCCACCCAAGTCTTCTCTTTCTGTTTTCTTCTTTCTCTCGCTGTTTTAAATCTTTGGCCTCCTCTTCTTTCCGTCGTATGTGTAATCAGGATCGACCTTCTTTTTCCTCTTATCCCCTCTTTCCTTTACTCTTCTTTCCATGGAGCCGATAGTATCAACTATCTTGCCCAGTTCCCACAAACAAAATTTCCATGCACTTCTCTTCATCTCCATTTGGTTCCTTTTGCAACCTTTCCTTCTCCTTTTCAGCCAATTTTTCTTCCAAAATTTTGATTTCTCTGTCTCTCTCCTCTTGCAAACTTTTAAGTTTTGCAATCTCTCTGTCCTTTTCTTTAATCAACTTGTCAAAAGTTCTCCTCAACTCAACCTCAGCAGCCAAAAAAACTTGCCCCTCTTCAATCGCGTTGTTGGTTTTCAGTTCGTACTCATTAATCTGTTCCAGTAACTTATCTTTTTCCAACTTCAACTTTTTATTTTCACTCCTTAATTCAATCAATTCGTTTGACCCACTCCCCTGACCTTTATTAGTAAGTGTCATTATGGACCCCACCATTAAGTCAACATTATCTACTAACTCTTGAAGATTCGAACATCCTCCTTCATCCCCTCCCCCAATTCTTTTTTCAGTACCATCTTTTACCACTGATATTTCAAAATCATCTTATTTTCCATCCTCATTTGTTTTCACCATCATCAACACCTTCTCTTCATGTGTCAGTGCGAGCTCCTCAACTTGAACCTATGATAAAAGTATTATATCGAATGAATATATTTAACGATAACAAGTGATATAAGACCTAAATACATGTACTATAAGAACTAATAACACCCCCATACATTTGCTATAAGACCTTTTGAATGGTCCTATAGCAAATGGTATAGGAACTGGGAACATAATATAGACAGCTATAAGACCTTTGAATGGTCCTATAGCAAATGGTATAGCAACTGCTATAGGACATGACAACACTATGAATGGTCCTATAGCAACTGGTATAGGACTTAACAACATCATATACGAAGCTATAAGACCTTTGAATGGTCCTATATCAAGTGATATAGGACCTCAAAAAATCATATACCTATGTTATAAGACATTGAATGGTCCTATAGCAATTGGTATAGGACATGACAAACACTATAAATGGTCTTATAGCAACTGGTATAGGACATGATATCACTAAACAATTTACCACATAACATCGTCAACGTGTTTTATACCTGATCACTTTTCAAATTTTTGATAATATCCTTGAAATTGGCAATTGTCTTTGACACTTCCCACTTCATGAACCTTGGAAACAAGTCTCTGGTTGCATTGAACACCTTCGTGTGCTCGTTAAACCAATACCACATTTACAAAATAAAGACAAATATGATCATTCATATATAATTTTACTGATAGTAAATAATAGTAACTAAAATAAAATTAGAGTAAAATTTTATTTTAAAATGATCTTACCGGTAAGATTGATACACATCCAACAACGAGGATCGGTGGATTATATTTCTCATCTAGAGACTGAATCAAGTTCTCTACAATCGCTGTTGACCAATCATAACTCTTCATCCTTTCCAAATCATCCACGTAATATAAAAATTCAGGAGACATCACCTCTCCCTTTGAAGCAAAGAATACAGAACCCAATGCTATGAGATTTAGCAATCTCACCACGTCTCCAATATCAACCTCTCTATCACTAGTGACTAGCCTTCTCAAGTTGTCCTTCACCTTTTTCATTGTTATTTCATTGGCTTTACAGTTAGGGAAAAGCCTCTCAACTATCCCAAGTGAGTGCCTATCCCGTTTCTTCTTCATATCAATCACTACACTTCCAGAAACAACCCCGAATATAGTTGATACATCACTTGCACTCAACAGAACCAAAACTTTACCCAGCAAAAATTTCTTTTCTTTTGACTTGTAGCATCTGATCAATTCTTCGATTGTTGAGTCCATTTTCCTTAAGTTCACATCTCTGTTTGAGTTTATAGAATTGAATAGGTTGAAGAAAGGAGATATCTTCAACCTGTCCAGATGAGTTTCTCTTAAATCAACCTCTGACAGGATAGATGATATAGAATGGAGGTTTGATCTGAAACAAGGGATCCAGGTCAGTCCCTTTGTACTTTTGGTGGTACCTTTTTCTTTGGTTTTTTTAGCTTCTATTGATTTATTGGGTGAGTAACGTACTACTCTTGAAGTTCCTGTCTCTATGGTTGTAACATCTGCTGATCTTACTGGTTCATCTTCACTCGATTTTCCTGTCTGCATACGTGTTATTCTCTTATCTTGAGACATTGTATTTTTCCACCTTTTCATACACAAACAAAAATAAAACATACTAGCCACAAACAAGGACAGTTCATATATACATGATTTTATATAATTTAGTGCAAACTAGTACATCCCCTTTATAAAATCATAGGCAAAACAAGTTGACATACAATGAAATGTATAATAGAGCAGGTCCTATATCACTTGCTATAGGACCATTAAAAGGTCTTAAAGCTTTGTATATGATGTTACCAAGTCCTATAGCACTTGTTATAGGACCATTTAAAGTTCTTTTAGCTGTGTATTTGATGTTGCCAGGTCCTATACCAGTTGCTATATGACCATTCAAAGGGCTTATATCTGTGTATTTGATGTTGCCAGATCCTATACCAGTTGCTATAGGACCAATTAAAGGTCTTATATCTGTGTATATGATGTTGCCAGGTCCCATACCATTTGCCACATTGTTATTCACAAAAAACAATAAATCAAGTGTCTCAAAACAAAATTTTTCACACAATGGCAGTTCCTATACCACTGTCTATAAGACCTGATAAAAAGGCCCTTTCTCACAATTGATGAACAAGGTCAAAATTCAATTTAGGTTTGAATGGGTAATGAAATAATTTTTTTATTCCAAAAATTGTTCAAAAAATTTTATAACCTAATTCAGCAACAACATCTTCTAATAATTGATGAACACGATCAAATACGAGTTTCAATTAAAAAAAATTAAAAAATACCTTAAGAAATCGGAATCACGCACCTCTAAAATGGAGGTTATCAGAGTCGAGCTTCAATGTCTTCGCCGATGACTTCACTCGCATGGAATTATGTTCGATTTTGGCCGGAATTGATGTTTTGATTACGATTTGATTACGGGAAATTACGGAGAGATTTTAGAAAATTAACATCCGTTTCCTCTGTTAGCTGTGAGTTTATTTGGAATTTTCATCTCAAATGAATTAAAATGGGTTATTGATTTGGAAGTTGGGCCCTTGGGTCTTTAGCTCTAGGAAAAAACCTAGTATAGACTATGACCATTGTCAAATAAACTTTCTTTGTAGCTAACTTTTGATTCGATGGACCATCCATTATATATACGTGCTTCCAACCCCCTCTGCATCTCTCTCTCTCTCTCACACACACACACATTAATGAAAATCGTCTCTCTTCGCAAAATTAATATTTCAAGAGAAAAATTAAAACAAATTTAGTCAGGACAAGGTTCTTGGAAAAAGACAATCCCTAATCATTATGACAGGAGTTTCGTGCACTAAGCGTTATCTAAAGAAAAATTGAGAACCATAACATAAATCTTAAGAAAGATTATATTAGCACAATATATTGCGCATTTTCAGGGTGCAAGTGTTATGTCATGCATGTCCATATATTTGATAAGTTATCATGAACAAGGTCTTCTGGTAGATCATGTGGCTGTGTAAAACACATTGATATCAGACTCAGATTTCTACTCTCTCCCTCCCTGAATGAATGTCGAAAAAAGTTTCAAATTTGTTGTTGATCAAGAGGAAATTTGAAACTTTTTTCGGCATTTATTTAGGGACGGACGGAGTACTTTTAGAGAATAGCTCCAAGACACTGTAATTATGTCATGTTAGACTATATGTTTCTGAATGTTTAATGCAGACTTTCTATCTTTGAATCTTCAATACGGGTGATTTAAGTCAAGAAAATTATGCAAGCATAATCTTCACTAAAGTTGAAATTAGCCTTTGAATCTTTGATAATACACTATAAAGAATGTCTCAGCATTTGAATCTTTGATAATATCAGTCTGAGTTACCTTCTTGTAATCAAGTTAAACAAATTATTTTCGATAATACAACGTGGGAGGGGGGAAAGTTATTTTTTTTACCCTCTCCTTCTTTAGTGACTCGAAACAAAATCGTCATTGTCCATAATTCTTTTTGTTGCTTTAATATCAACATTCTTGCATACTTGCAGTGGCTTCTTTGAACTCCCGCCACTTGGTGATAGTGGCAGTGATTTGATCGGAGTTCCGTCTGAATTTGGTTTTTGTTTCCTCTGATTTTCTCTCGTGTGCTTTTTCTGCTCTATCTGGTGATAACAAGCCATGTTCCATCATCCAACATCAAGAAAGATATCAGCTTGTAAGTAAACGAAAATATGCTTTTTTATGAGCTTCATTAAGTCATAGTTCCTGCACTTAATAATTTGTAATTTGTGACCAAAATGCATTCAAATTAAGTAAAGATTTTGCAGTATCACATGTATATTGGGAAAATGGATATGCAGAAGAGTTTCCTTGCCGCACAAAAGAGATTGAAATGGCCTCCTCTCTCTGATTGCTTTTAACTCCTCCACATATTTGGATATTCAAGAACTGACTAAAAAATTATTGATGATTAGAAACAAATCAGTACAGAAATATAGTTTGTTTGAGGCTCTTTTTCATGCAAAAAGCGTTACAATATTAATAGCATAGAGAGGGGATTTGACAAAGAGCTTCTGTAGCATAGTGGTATTGCGTTCGCTTCGTAAGCGAAAGGTCGTGAGTTCAATCCTCACCAGGAGCATATTTTTCTTCTCATACATATTTTTTAACCTGTCCCAAATAAGTGTCGGATTTCTATATAAATAAGGAAATTTACATAGTGTATACAATCTTTTTTTACTTGTTCCAAATAAGTGTCATACAGATTGTAATCTTTTTTTACCTGTCCCAAATAAGTGTCGGTTTTCTATATAAATAAGAAAATATACATAGTGTATACAATCTTTTTTTACCTGTCCCAAATAAGTGTCGGATTTGTATATAAATAAGAAAATAGACATAGTGTATAATTTATCACGGTGATAACGTACAATTGTACAAACAAGGCTCAATCTTTCATTAAAAGTTTGAAAAATTAACGTCAGAGTGTCAATCTTTCCAACAAAATGGGTAGAAGAGATTTATCATCTTCAATAATAATAGCAACAACAACTTATTAAGAAGTCAATAAATCCATTCAATTAACATCTCAATATATTTCAGCATGCTAACCTTCTAAACACGGTAACATTCAATTAATATCTTTGTTTGACTGTGAACTAGAGAAAGATAAATAAATGGAAAATAAGGGACTAATAATAATAGGGGGTATATCGAATTATCTCTTAAACTAATTTTTCGCTTGCGAAAAACTTTCGCTTGTACAACAAACCCACGAACAATTATATACTCCCTCCGTCCCACGTGAATGCAAACTTATTTCTATTTTGGTCCGTCTCACGTGAATGCAAACTGCCCAAAATGAAAATAAATTTATTATTTTATATTCACCCTACCCCATCCACTCATTTTCTCTCTTCATTTTTCACCATACAATTTATTCAACCAACCTACTATTAACTCCACTCATTCTCTCTCTTCATTTCCTACCACACATTTTCATTATCTTAATTATATTTCTTAATTATTGTGCCCGGAAAAATGGTTCACAATGACGTGGGACGGAGGGAGTATACAATTACCACACTTCTTCCGTTGAGCTGATACCCCAATGTCGGGCATCTAGCTATAATTACACACTCATCATCCCAGTCTCTCGATGATAGCCTAAAGTGAGTAATTTGGCTAAAATTTATATGGTAAATATACTCTTTATATTTTTGTCTTCAAAAACCTAAAATATATAGTTAGATGAGAGTAAATAGTTACAGTCTCATACGAATTATATCTCATCATCTTTTCCAATAACTAGTCTTATTTTATGTATGAACGTATAATTATAGGACTAAAAAACTCAGAGTCCAACAGAAAAGATTTAGTAAATGCAACACAAATAAAAAAGGATCCTCAGATTCACCATCCATGTCTTCTATGAAATCATATGAGCCTCAATTTCTTTCTGAGTTGAAATCACTTCCAACTAGGGGTGTAAATGGTTCGGTTTTGGGGAATTTATGTACCGAACCACTAGGTTATTGATTTGAAAAAAATTCTAAACTGAACCGAACTATAAAAAAAATTCAAACCAACTGCTATGATTTGGTTCAGTTTGATTCAAATCGCGGTTCAATTATGTGGTTCAAACCACGGTTCAGACCGCTGTCCAAACTGTGGTTTATACCATGGTTTAGACTACGATTCAAACCATGATTCAGACCGCAACTCATTATCAGATTTGTTAAAATTTTACGTGATCACGGTGGAAAAGTGAAATATGCGGGTGTTTAATAGGAAAATCGGAGGAATAGGGAGACTAGAAGAAGAGAGAGGCTGAAGAAAGAAAAACACTTCACAATGTCGATCATGTAGAGAACTTGATTTTTTATGTGTCGTAATGAAAATAATAAATGATGAAATTAATATTAAATAAAATACAAAACGGGGGTTAGGATTAGTCTATGTAATATATGTTTTTATTAATTTAATAGTAAATATTAATAAATATACGAAAATATTAAATAAGATACGAAACAGGAGTTAAGATTAGTTTATTTAATGTGGTTTGGTGTGTGTTTGGTTTGGCGGTTTGGTCTCACGGTTCGATTTGGTGGTTCAGTCTCGCGGTTTGGTTTGATTTGGTTTGATTTGGTTTGATTCGGTTCGATTTGGTCTGGAAGGATCAGACCACAACCAAAACGAATCATGTGGTTTGCCAATATTTGAGACCAAAATTAACCATTCATACTTAATAAACCAGACCTAACCACATGATTTAATTCGGTTTGTCTCAAACCACGGTTTAAACCGAACCACTTACACCCTAATTCCAACACCTATACTACTTGCAACAGTAACATTAGAACCATCAAAATGAGTTATATTACCTAAATTTTGGGGACCTTCAGGAGAATCACCAGTTGGGAAGTGTTTGCCGAAAGAGATTAAAGATGATACTCTTTTGATCAATAGTAAAATTTAAATTTTTTTTTGGACATTTATTTTGTAACGGAGGGAGTAACATGTTACCATATGGAAGTTTATGTTATCAAAATTACAATGAGAGAAGGAAATTTAATTACAGAAATTGAATACAATTACAAACTGAAATTGGAATTGAAACAATGTAAAGAAACTAAATCGGCAGTAACAAAATTGGGTTGTGCATGAGCACTGATGAATCAGTCTCCTTAAAACTTATTCGTCCCCTCACCAATAGTGATTGAGTTTGCGTCTGTCGGTATTACCGACGAACATTCAACGATTACCGACGGAATTTTAATTTGCATTTGCCAGAATTTTTTTTAAAAAAAATTCATTTGATTCCGTCGGTAACGCTTAAAAATCCGTCGGTATTACCGACGGACAAGGTCCTTCGGTACTACCGACGGAAAGATCCGTATGTAATTCGATGTATAAATTAAACCCAGCGGCCTCTTGCCATCCCTCACTCTTAAACCTAATCGCTTACCCCTTCCCTCTCTCTCTCTCTCTCCCCTCCTGTGAAACCCTTCTCCACGCACAATATCCTTTCGATTTCATTCTCCTCAACTCAAGAGGCAGCAAACAAGAACAACGAAGAAATCCTTCGTGGTTTACATAGCAAAACTCCCCCAATCTTCCCTCGATTTCCAGGTCATTCAAAGAAAGGATGGATTTCTTCTATTTGACGCGAAATTGCGCTTTGATTATATCATTTCGATCAGGTTGGTTCTTCTTTCTTACTAGCGTACTACGGTGAGAAATTTGAATCTAATGTTGAGTTTTTTTTACCATCTTTTGATTGAATTGGAATTTTGTGTACCGTTTGACGAGTTATTAGGGTTCAGTTGTTTCTGAGTTGTTAGATCAAGTATTGTTGCGAAATCTGTATTGGAAGGATATTAATGACGATATAGCTAGATTTGATATTGTTTAGTGTAATTTTAGTGTTTTTGATTGCGGGATGTTGTAGCTAGTAATAAATATTTGTGGGTCATTGGCGTTCTAGAAAAAAGAAAGAGCTCAAGATTTGATTTTTTTTTGCTTCTTGTTGTTGCTATCAACTTGGGATTCTTATGTTTGGTTTTAGTACTAGTGACTCTAGTAGTCTTGGTTTTGTATGCTCTAGAAAACTGTTTCATGTTGCCATTTTATTAATTTGGGACAGATTTAGTAGTATGTTTTGCTTTTTGAATCATTATATTAATTTAAGTAATTAGTAACAGAGAAGGGAGTTAGGGTTTCATTGTTATATTTACTGATTTTATCTTAAAAATTTCACGTGTCAATAAATTCATGTGATAGTGGTCTTCTTCTGGATGAGATAGTGATTAATAAATCCTGAAAGCAAAAAAAGTTTGAAAGAGGTAAGCCTTTCTACACTCAATATTGATCTGTTTGTATTGCATACATATTCTTGCAGCTATTTTACCATCCTTGTTTTTTACCTTTCTTTTTCTTTGTTTGTCGCTGTTTTGGTGAAAAAACAATGGATCAATTTAAAGATCAAAATATGAGATTAGGAGGGCACAATGGAGTAAAATTGTTGTAACTATGAAAAGAAGATGACACGATCATGTAATGAGAAAAGCCCTTGAGACAACTATCTCGCCGGCACAAAACCTCGGAGGTGTTTATGGTCACCTTCGTCCCAAACGATAGTATTGATGTTTTAGTGAGTTACAAACGGTGGAGCTATGGAGGATTACAAGAATGTATGCGTGAACAGTGTATGTGTAGTGTTCCAGCCATGAACTCCTTAAATAAATAAATAAATAAATAACAAGATAACTGAAGATAATCAAGACCTAACAAACAATCCTAGAATCTTGGCATGATCATCTTGATCCTTGACTTGGTCTTCTAACCGTTGAAGTGAGTCCATGAAAGATATTTTCCACGTTCTATTTTCCTGTATTAGAGATACAATAAAAATAATTAAATAATGATTTAATTATCTAAGTAATTTTACCTTGACTGCTGGTTCGAAGATGATGACATGCTGAATACTTTTCAAGACGTTGCAATCCTGAATTTTTACGCACAACAATTGTCCCCAAAATTTATCTTTTAAACGAATTTTAACAAACAGTTTTTCAACAACCTTCCAGAAGCTCGGCGGTTAATTAACCTGATTGGACGTGGTAGTTGTAGAGTTTTAATCTTCCTTAATTAGCGTAATTTACGAGGATCTAGGGTTTTAACTGAGGCTTTTTCACTTTCTTCATCACATTTTCTCTACACTTTCTCCATCTTCTACTCTGCTTCACGGCGGTGAAAGCATCTCAAGGTAAATTTCTTCCCTTTTTCTTTCTTTTTAAAACGTGGTCAAGTCAAGAAAAAATACGGCGCCAAGAAATCCCTTGAGCTTGAGCAAGGACGGGGATTTTTCTTGTGAAGGCCTGTTAGTCAAACCTGACGAGGAGGTTTGTATCTTTAACAATGAGCAAATCGAATCCGTCAAGGATCGTAGATGCTTTCCAGATTCCGCTGTCTTTAGGCCTTTTGATGTCTTTATCAAGGCCGATTTCGTGTCTCCTCATTGGATTTGCTTTTACGAGTATCCTTTTGCCCTAGGTTTCTCTTATCCCTTTCCCCTGTTGGTAACTGAGTTCTTCAGAAAAACAAATTTAGCCTTTGTCCAAATAATGCCTATGATCTGGAGGATTTTTTCTTGCGTTCTAAGGGTAAATTGAGAGTTCGGGTTAGACATAGGCTTGAGAGAAGTAGCTTTTGTGTATGAGCTTCAAACCTTTGGCTCGACAAGGTATCTTTTTAAAACTAGGTCTGGGATGAAACCGCTGTTTTCGAATGTGACGATAAATAATAGGGGTTGGAAATCGAGATACTTATTTGTTGAGAAGGATTTTTTGGAGGAAGGAGATTTTTTGGCAACGAGGTGGAATAGGGAAGGTATCCTCTTTTAAACTTCTGTTTTTTCTTTTTCCCGCACTTACTTGAATTTGTAATTTCTTTGTTGCCTTTGCAGCCATTGACTGGGCAAAGCTACTCCGTCCTTCTGTCGTGACTGAGGATAAGGTGAGAAGGTTGCTGGAATTTTCAGAAGAAGAAAGATCATTCAGGCCATTCGAAGCAAGGGTTATTTTAGAAGACCTCGAGATACAGCCATCCACAGAAATGTCTACTGGTAAGAATCCACTTGATCATTCAAAAATTCTTTTTGCATTTTGACTGTCTCTAGCTTATGCATTATATTCTCTATTTTCAACAGTATCCAAGTCCACAGCTACATTCTCTTTGAAAGACCTGCAAGATTTTATAGGACAGACCCATGATAACCAACAATTGGTGATGCCCAAGAAGGAGATGGAGGCACCATCTATTGGAGCGAGAGTGAAGAAGAGGAAGGGCAGTTCCAAGGAGATAATAAATGTTGAAGAAATGGGTCTATCGGACATTAAGGAAGCACTCACCAGGGTGTCAGTGGTAAGTTTTTATTTTCGAGAATAGAATTTAAAGGAATTTTGAATATATTCCCTAGATTGACCATTAAACTTGTTTTTTCAGGGTGTTGATGCAGCAGAGATGAAAATGAACAGCCTTGAAGAAAGGAACAGGAAGCTGGTCCTAGATGCGTTACAAGCGAGGAAGCAGAAAGATGTTTTGACCAAGAGGGTAGAGGACTTACAAAATGAGGTTGAAAGTTTGATGAAGGGGATGTCCTCAATTCAAGATACCCAATTACAGGAGATCGAGGAGGTGAAGAAGAACATGATGGCTTCAGCCGCCAAGAGCAAGATAGAGATCAAAATCCAAATGATAGAAGAGTTCCAGGAAGGAAGGCATACAGTATGGGATGTCGAGCATCAACGCTTGCTCTTGAAGACACTGAATGGTGAAGGAGATGAAGTAGGAGAAGTGTCATCTGGTGTGAAGGATGATGACATCTTGGAGGAAGGTACTACAACACCTGCGGCAGTAGCCACCCCATAAAGGTAAAAAATGGTTCTTTTGTTTTAAAAAAGATTTGGTTTGATGACGGGCTGCATCTCGAAGACAATGTTTTATTGGGTTGGTTCAACACTTTTTAGGTTTCTAGGGTAAAAACTTTGCTTTTCTTGTGTTTGAAAAAAATCTGTTTGGCAGGGATCACCTCTTTTGAAAAATTAAAATAGAAGGTTGATATGCTAACCTTTTCGGAGACGTTGTCAACTTGCGAATGGATGTATAAATCCTTGCAATTACTTTGATTGACATGTAAATGTCAATAACCTTTTGTTCTTAGGTGGCATGAATATGCCACAACCAAATTGATAAATTCTTAGGGTCAAAACACATTGACTGAGTGGAGATGGGTAATTCGTATATATTAAACATACGGGCCCATCACACACATCAATCAAGGTTGACATCGTGCGCTCCAGGCGAGGTTTTTAAACCTTATTGAGAAGAAAGAAAGTAATTTCTTTAAACATTTGAAGGGATTAAGTACCTTTAACGGAGGTGAGATGGCCAGTCTCAAACGGTTGTCTTCATGAGAATTTGTTTGAATCAACGACCTCTTGCAAAATAATAAGATAGTGAAAGATTTTGACATCTATTCTGATGCCATTTTTATTTTGATAAACGAAAAATAAAAATGTACTAGAGTTTCACAAAAAATCTCATCTAAACAAGAAGTAAGGAAATAATTTAAAAAAGGCAATGACCGCACTTGATTAAGATGTTAGCTTCCTGAAATGATGTTAACATCTTTAATGTTGCATGGTTTGTTCGAATGTTTCATGTTTCCTTGCAAAACAGAAACACATTAGGGGTGGGTATTAGCTTAGCTAACACCCCTCCGATGCTTAAGTCAGTAAATGTCCAAAAGATAAACAAAATTGAAAAGTACTTTTATTGGAAATAAAACTGTAAAATTCATACCTTGGTTTTATTTGCATTGGAATATAATTATTGAAACTTACATAAAATAGGACTTAAGATGAATGGCATTCCAGCTTCGGGGAATCCTTGTTCCATCTAGGGTTGTGTAAGTGCTCCAATTTGAGCTTGTTAGAATTTTCGTTAGAAAATTAACGAAAGTTATAACATTTCTAACAATTCCTAACAATCCTAACTTTTCTAACAAAGTGAGGGTAAAATGGGCATTGTTATTTAAGGTTAAACCTCAAAAAGAATCTCAAAAAGCAAAACAAAAGAAGAAAACCAAAAATGGCAATGGCTGGAAACACAAAACTGGCTGTTAATTTGAATTTTTGAAAAGAAATATTCTTCTTGTCCAAAGCTGGAGCTGCATTTAATGAACAGTGCACGCCAAGCAACCCCATCCGCGCGGACATCTTTGTAATTTTCAGAGGGCTATAAATTGAGCCCTCCAGTCACAAAAATAAGGAGGAAAAACACATTTTGCACCGAACCTCTGGCGAAATATAGAGAGAAAACAGTGAGAATTCATTTGAATTGTCACCATTTTCTCTCCAATCTTTCCCAACTCATACTCATCCACTCACTCTCATATTAAAGCCCTAAACACTCATACACTCAAGACAAACACTCAAGAACACAAGGAAGATTGGTAAACCCTCCTCTTCCTAACCCTAAATCTCATCCATGCATGCATCTTCAAACTACAAAATGTAGTTCTTTCATCTTCTTGCTCTAGATCTAAGAAGATCACCATGGAAGACCATCTCCATGGATGATCTTCTACAAAGATCAAAATTATTTTCAAGTTTTCTTACTTTCTTGCAAAGAAAACTCATTTTCAAAACCCTAAAAACCATTTTCAAGCATAAAATCTCATTTTCAAAGGATAAAAATCCCCTTCCCAAGCAAATGAAATGCTTAGTCCTAATGTACCCCAAGGATGGTTTGGTATAGTTGATTCACCACTAAAATGTCTAGTGATCACTAACCAAAACCTAGGGAAATGGGGACAATCATGGATGCAAAACCCCCCTTAAAATCATATTTTCTTTCTTGAGAAGTTGCTGTCCAGTAGCAATTTTCTCAGACCTCAGTCCATGGTCTTAATTTTTGGACACAGATGAACTTGGAATTTGGTGTTGACTACAAAACACTTTTTGTAGCCAACATCCAGAGCTTTCCAGACATATTTTTACTTTATTTTTTGGGTGAGTAAAACTCCTCTTTTCAACTTTTCTTTCAGAGGCTAGTTCATCAGCTTCTGGGAATCCAGATCTCATATCTGAGGTTTCCAGAAGGTTTTGACCCCTCAAATCTTCTCCAAAATGGAAAATTCCTTCGCACAAGTCTTATTTAAGGTGTCTAGAACAATTTTCATTCTCT
This sequence comes from Adenophora triphylla var. japonica, assembly GCA_022495995.1. NCBI lineage: Eukaryota > Viridiplantae > Streptophyta > Magnoliopsida > Asterales > Campanulaceae > Adenophora > Adenophora triphylla. The sequence goes on from JAFEMH010004259.1 coordinate 130,213, forward strand.
GAGTTTATCCAGATTATGAATTTTTAAGACCCTTGAATCCATTTCAAAATCAAAGGTCCACTGCCTTTTTCATTCTGGCAGAAATGGCTCTCAACTTCAAAAGGTCTTTTGAGTACCAAATCTCAATCCAAAAATCTTCCAAAAAATCATGGGATCAGTTTAAAGTCTTAAAAAGATATCCCAATTTTTACTTTTCTGAGTTTCAACTTATTTTGGCCAAAACACACACACACAAACACACAAATGATTTTCAGCTTGGAAGACTCGTTTTACGAGGCGCGTCGGGTGCACACTAACGTCCTTCCCGACGCGTAACATGACCTCCGAACCTAAATCTCTGATCTCGGGCTTTTTTCAAAGTTTTGGCCCTCAAAATTAAAATGACGTGGCGACTCCGTTTTCGTTGATTTTCTTTTAAACAAAAAATGGGAAAATTTCCGAATCACACATTCATCACAGTGGCGACTCCGCTGGGGACTAAGCTTTTTTTTTTTTAAAAAAAAAATGGTATTTGGTATATTGGTGGAAACCACTAAATTTCCCGTTATCGCCTCCTAACACGAGTCGGGGATAAATTGTGGTCTAACAATCCCACGTACCGGTATCACCGTTTTCAAAAAAAAAAAAAGCTTTTGAGGGTCAAGCTTCCGTCCCGGCTTCGAAAATCATTTTTGTGTGTGTGTTGATTTTTGCACAGTTTTCATGTTGTTTTGGCCGCCTCGGAGAAAGTCAAAATTTTGACTGTCGGAATAATGTCCCTAACTGTCGGAATTTTCGTGCTTACGTGCTTATGTGCTCATTAAAAATTTCAAAAAAAAAAAGGATTTTCAAAAAAAAAAGAAAAAGAAAATTTCCAAAAAAAAATCATGCATCATATTTTTAAGACACATAAAAAAATTTCTATTTTACTCAGAAAAAGAATATAGACTGCTTGCACACTACGCGCACGTGACCGTACACCGCACACTACGTCCTTAACCCGGGAAATCCTTGTCGCGGTCCGTTTGGTCTTATTACGCCTCTCGGATGAGCACAGGACTACCCAAACATCCCATGGAGCCTCGTGTCGATCATGCACTTGTCCGTGACACACTTTGTCCGAGACCCGGTTGGTTTTTAGTCTGGTCTGTGTCATGCCCTGTCCGTGTATAGACCTTTCCTTTCAAGCCTTTGTCGGCATACCGACTCAATATCTTTCGGGGACCCTAATCGGGCCGAAGTTCTGCCGGTTTTCCGCCGCAGACTTTGACCAAGATATTGACCGGCGCCTTGACTTCGGCTCGACCGGCACAAATTATACACCGACTCCCAAAGATCGACACCGAGTCATCAAGGATTAATGATTATTCCATGCCTAATTACGGCCTAATTGACAACAAATCAAGATCAATCGTGGACATTTATCGCCCAAATCATGCCGACTTTTCGTCGAGCCCTCGGACATGATCTTGACTTTTGACGTCGCCTTGTCCGTAATTTACATCGAATGCTCGTTAAGACTCGATTACCCGCCAGACTTTTAGGATCGTTTTCTTTCGGTCGGTGGGACCCGCTTGCCCTATAGGACCCTCGCCCGGGCCGCCCACCCCGGGAGGTCGAAATACAGGTGGAATACGAGGGGCTTATAGACGTAGTGACGGGGCCCACCGATCCAGAATCGAGTAGTTTGCGAAAAGAAGAGCAATCTTTTCCAACCGATTAGGTTAATAAAACATGTTTTAAGTAAACGTGAACAAATAATCGCATGTTGCATGAGCCTAAAGCCCAAACACCTACCCTCCTTCCATTCCCGCACATCCGAACCTTCGTGTCCTTTCCCCCGCAGCCTCCGCACAAAGCTTGGTTTCGCACCGGTCACCGTTTGATCAATTGGGAAGAGTCAAGCGCATCGTCGCCTTCACCGTTTGTTCCGACTCCGGTTTCGTAATGTCTCGCATCGCCCGGTAATGATGGGGATAACGTTGCTCCGTCCTCCAAAATCCCTCGCATGCACCGCATTGGATCCAGTTGGTAGAACAGATGAGACTTCGACATGAGGCTCAAATTGATGACCTACCGGGGGTAGTCGCAAGTCATGGTTTGACTATCGCCTCAATTCCGATGGCACTTTTACCGCAAATAAGGAAGAGGGTTCTCCTCCTCTTCTTAATAGTCCCGGATACATCAAGATGCTACCCCAAGATTCCTATGTTTCCACCGCCGGACTCCCGCCCGCCGACTTACAGGGCAACCGGCCCCCAAACAGCTGCCAGGACGAAAGAGTTCGGTATACCGTCGCTGTCCCCTCTCAAAGTGATGATCCCACAAATATCGGCTGAGTGATGAAAATCGTGGAACAGTTGAAGAAATATGGTCAGCCATCAAAGCCCTGGAAGAACGCTGCACGATACATGAGCTCCGGATTGAAGAGGCCACACGCCACTTCGGGACCTTAACAATATCCCAACCGACCGGGGCTACCCCGAAAGACAAACATGTGCCCGTTCCCCTGACCTCAATATCTCTCATTATCCGGCGGAGTCCAATCACTCGCTACCGCATGAGCCCAGCAGCAGATCCCCTGACCAGTTCCACTCAAAGTCATTCCAAAGACCGCTCAACCCGAGGTCCCAAATCCGCCACCAGCCGTAGAACACATTTGGTGGGATATTTGTGATCGTCCCGATTGCCTTGAAAGGGACTATCAGACTGGATACACGAGGACCGTCCTCCTAAGAAAAGAAAATTTCCTCCCAAAGAAAATTGAAGGAGAGATTCGAGGCTCGGTGATAACAGGCGTGGGAACGCTCGGGGAGCCATCTGGGGATTTGATTATTATGTACTCTACTCCGCCCGCCTTCCCCAAAGCAAAAAGGGGTAAAAGAGCGAGAAAACCCTTGCCAACGACTAATTGAGACTTTCGAATACTGCAGAACCGTGCAACGTAAGTCCAACCCCTCGGGGTCGCCCAAGGTTCGCCTTGTCCAGTTCCGAGTATACACCGATGAAGAAAAACCGACGCGATCCAGCGCCCCCACTCAATCAACATGTTGACCGGAGATGTCAACCGCCACAAAAGGCATCGCATAACCCGGGGCTTCGGCAAAGGCTCTACCTCGCAAGAAAAAGGCACGAAGCGACGGTGTTTAATGACTCTCTATCCCGAGACAAGGACCAAATCTATGATCCTCACCTATATGGGAGTATGATCACCTTCTACGCGATGAAGATTTGCCAAGAGATGTCTCCCAACACAATGAAGCTTTGTACATCACTATTCGGCTCAACACCATGTCACTCCCTGGGTATTAGTGGACAATGGATCATCGGTAAACGTCCTTCCCTCAGCATGATGAGGGCCCTCCGCATAAATGAAAGGCGTGTGATCCCATCTACCCGGACCGTCAAGGCCTACGACGGTTCGTCTCGTCCCATTCTCGGGGACGGTGACTTTGGAACTCGGTACGAAACCCAAATGGTGCCCGCAAAGTTCCATGTAATGGATATCCCCTCCGAGTTCACAAACTCTACTAGGGCGCCCTTGGTTGCATCACATGAAAGCCATAGCCTCCACTCTCCACCAATGCGTCAAATTCATCAACCGGCAGGAGACCTTGAAGTCATAAGGGGTGACAGCTTCCTCATAGGGAACGAAGCCGAAACAATAGCCAAGAACGCCCACAGCCAAACACCGGGCTACATCCTTCAAGAGGCAAGTCTCGCCAGCATCCTTTGGAATCCAAAATGCCAACTTTGTCGACACACTCAAGTGAGCAGACTCCGAAGAAGTTCGATTCATCAAATTTAATTGCTATTTCCAACACTTGGAGGCGTACGGAAGGAAACGCCGAACACCGCCATGATACAGGCACACAAGTCCCCGGTCCTCAATCACGCATTTGTCGCATTCTGCAAACCCATTCTTTGGCCTCGCCGGGCGAGGAGATTTTCATGATAAAAGTCGGCAAACACCGAGCAGACTCGACTCGAATCTATGAACGTCGCGTGGGACGTCCTCCTTGCCGAACTACCCGCCGAGCCTTTTCGCTCGAGTATGGGACATGAGATTTTTCTAGCACTCACCGAGACGCAATACGTCCTTACATCTGGATTGAGCGGTCGGATTGCGACGAAACGGAAATCCCTGTGGATTGAGGAAGATCCCTACATCCACATGCTCGCCTTTCGGACGCCAAACACAATTGATTCTCGGTTCGACAAAGAGATGATAGCAATGCTTGAAGAGGGAGCACAGAGACCATGCCTTTCCCGGGTTGTGAAGCCACCGACGCCGATGCCGCTAAAGAATTGGGAAACTCTCTCAGGCCGTCCGCGACCAAGGAGGAAATGATCACCAAGCTTGGATTGGTCCCCCGTCCTTTCGTGTCAACCTTTGTAAAGTCCTCCGAGTCTCTCATTGTTGAGTTCGAGTCTCTCGAGTCGTCCGATGGCCTTACGCCCGAAGACTACGAGTCTGTAGCGAACGTTGTATTCCCCTTCGTCTTCAATGAAATGATGAACCTTTCGAGTATCCCTTAATTGCCGCTTTAACTAATGATGAATTAACTAATAATCTAAAAACAGCTTAATAACGATTCACTAGATGAAGAGGCGTACACATTAAATGAACAATATATCAAAGAAATCTTTAAGCGAGGTTGTCCGAAAGAGGAAAATCGAGCCCAAGCTGCCGAAGAGATTTTGACGAGTGTGAATCTGGGAACTGCGGAAGAGCCTAAAGAAACGCAGATTGGTAGTTTCTTCGAAGGGATTGAAAGGGTTGCCCTAATCGAGCTGCTAAAAGAATTCGTGGATGTGTTCGCATGGTCCTATAAAGATATGCCAGGCCTCGATCCTTCCATAGTTGAGCACCGAATACCGCTCGACCCGGAAGTCGAAGCCGCAAAGCGTAAGCTAAGAAGAATTAAGCCCGAATGGTCCTTACAAGTGAAAGAGGAAATAGAAAAGATGCTCAGAGCGAGGTTTCATCGGGGTCATTGAATACCCAACATGGCCGTCCAACATAGTGACGGTGACCAAGGCCAACGGAAAATCCGATGCTTTGCGTAGACTTCGTGGATCTTAACAAAGCCAGTCCAAAAGACGATTTCCCCCTGCCAAACATCGACATTTTGGTAGATTCCACGGCCAACCATGAAGTCAAATCCTTCGTCGACGGTTTGCCGGCTACAACCAAATCAAAATGGCGAAGAAGATCAAGCCAAAATAGCCTTTACAACCCCTTGGGGCACATACGCTACACGGTCATGCCATTCGGACTAAAGAATGCCGGGGCTACGTACCAAAGGGCAGCTACGGCTACTGTTCCATGACATGATCCACAAAGAAATTGAGGTCTATGTGGATGACATGATAATACATTCCGTAGGATCGATGGCCGCACTTTGTTGATTTGAGAAAATTCTTCGGCCGCCTCCGAGACCACAAAGATGAGACTCGAATCCACCAAGTGCACTTTCGGTGTAAGACGAGGTAAGGTGCTAGGATATATGGTGACGAACGGGGAATCGAAGTAGATCCCCGTAAAATCAAGGCGATAGTTGAAATGAAGCCACCCGACACCGACAAGTGAAATCCTTCATGGGAAGACCGCAATACATAAGCCGCTTTGTAAATCACTGACCTCGACCGCGAGCCAATCTTCAAGTTGATGAAGAAAAATGCCTACACAGAATGGACCCCGGAATGTCGGCTTGCCTTTGAACAGATTAAGGCATACCTTGTGAATCCTCCGATTCTCTGCCCACCACACCGGCAAAAGCCACTCTTGCTATATCTAACTGTCACGGATACAACAATTGGGGCTATGCTAGCTCAAGAGAAGAAAGATTCCAAAGTCGAAAACGCCATCTATTTCGTAGCGTAAAGCTCCAAGGAAGCGAACTCAATTACTGCCTTGCGAGAAGACTTGCGCAGTTTGGTGCAGGTAGTGGGAAAGTTGAAACACTACATGCGGTCTCACCGATACATCTTGTTTCAAGGATAGACCCCATCAAATATACGTTCGACAAGCCTTCCATCTCCATGAGGTTGGCAAAATGGTCCTTCTTTTTGGCCGAATATGACATCACTTATGGTTCAAGGAAATCCGTAAAAGGACGCATAATGGCGAGAACATCCGGCGATTTCCCAAGTGATGAGTCGAGGACACTGAACCTCAATTTCCCGATGATGGAATCTTCGCTCTAGAAGGAGAAAATCACTGTCAACTCTTCTTCGACGGGCGTCAAACAAAAGGGAGAACGGAATAGGAATGCTTCTGGTCGATCCTACTGACGAACACACCCCCATGTAAGGCTGAACTTCGAAGTCACCAACAACGCTGCTGAATATGAAGCTTGCATAGCCGGGTTGGAAGCCGCCCTTGAAAGAAATATCAAGGAATTGGAGGTGTATGGTGACTCTGCCCTCATCATCAATCGGGTCTCTAACAAATGGAAGACCGTGGATCCGGGTTTGCAGAAGTATCATGCCTACATGGAAGAACTAGTGGCTCAATTTAAAGAAATCGGCTTTCATTACTGCCAAGAGACCGAAACGGGTTCGCGGATGCTCGCTACACTAGCCTCTCTTGTCGAAATACCGAAGGAAAGTCTGTTAAACCATTCGTAGTCGGGAGAAGAGAAAACCCCGCCTATTGCTTCGAAATTGAAGCGGAAGCCGAACCGATCAATGATCCCCAGTACACTCAGTTACCAATACCCGAAGGATGGCGAGGCCTCTTTCAAAAATGAGGATGGGGAATATAAAGAAGGAATCAAAGCAAAAAGTCTCTCGGCCACAAGCGGCTCGCCTCCCATTATGTTCTTTTGGGAAATATGCTATACAAGAAGCGATATCAAGGCCCCCTCTGCGATGTATCGGCAAACAAGAGGCTACCGAACTCATGAAAGAAATACATGGTGGTACTGCGGCCCTCACATGAATGCTCGAGCTACGATGCAAATCATGCGAGAATGGGGCACTTTTGGATCTCCATGGAAACCGGCGCATCCGGTTCGTCAAAAGGCTGCGACAAATGTCGGCGATACTCAAATCTTAATCACTTGCCTCCTCACGAGCTATAATGCATGACAACCCCTGGGCCTTTCGTCACTTGGGGAATTGATGTCATAGGCAAAATCACACCATCGAGCGATATGACCACGAGTTCGTCCTGGTAGCCGTGGATTATTTCACCAAGTGGGTTGAAGCAAAGTCCTACCAAATCCTCAACTCGAAGAAAGTTGCCCTCTTCATCAAAGAAAACATCATGTGCGGATACGGGTTGCCGGCCCGAAATCATCTCGAGATAATGGATCCCACTTCGAAGGGGAATGTGAAAAATTGTGGCGAGAATTCCGAATAACCCGTCACAAGTCATCTCCCTACAGGCCCCCAAACCAACGGAGCCGTCGAGGCGGAAACAAGACTCTGGAAAATATCATCCGGAAAATGGCCGTCCAAGGCGAGAGATTGGCCCGAGAAGTTACACACAGCGCTGCGGGGCTACGAACATCGGTCGAACGGCATCGGGAAACACCCTTTGCCCTCACATACGGAATGGAAGCCGTGCTCCCAATCGAATTGGAAATCCCCTCGCTCCGTATACTGTTGGAAAGCCAGATCAACGAGGTCGAATGGCTCCAGAGTCGCCATGACGAATTGGCCCTACTAGACGAACGCCGACTGAAGGCCATGGAACACATTCGGGCCTACCAAGGAAGAATGGCTAGAGCCTTCGACAAGAAAGTAAAGCATCGGGAGATCCGAGAAGGTGATCTCGTTCTAAAGGAAAAGCCCCCAGTCCGTATCAACCCCCTCGACAGATGGGAGCCTGTATGGGTCGGGCCATATGTCGTCCGTAAGATCTTCTCACAGGAGGAAGCCATGCAACTTGCGGACCTCGACGGGAATCCCTTTGTACACCCGAGTGAATGGTGACAAGCTGCGCAGATACTACGCGTAAAACAAAAAAAAAAGAAGAAAGAAGGAAAAGTGCTAAAAGAGTAATACCCAACTAGGTTGAAAACCCGAGAAGGGCGGCCTAGGTAAAAAACAGGGTTGCACCAAAAAAAAAACAACAAAAAAAAAACAAAAAAAAAGACAAAACAAAAAAAAAAAAAAAAAAAAAACAACAAAAAAAAAAAAAAAAAAAAACAACAAAAAAAAACAAAAAAAAGAGTGCTAAAAGAGTAATACCCAACTAGGTTAGAAACCCGAAAAGGGCGGCCTAGGTAAAAAACGAGGTTGCACCAAAAAAAAAAAAAAAAAAAAAACAAAAAAAAAAAAAACAACAAAAAAAAAACAAAAAAAAAACAAAAAAAAAACAAAAAAAAAAGAGTTCACCGGGTTGAACTACGAAGACCTGAGCTCCTCAAAATGAGGGAACGTAGAGCGGCGGAAACGGTTCGGTCTAAAGCACAAATAAAAGTCATACTTTGGCATCAATACAATTGATCAGACCATGAAAGCGTCTCGAAAAACTCTAAAGCAATTCAAATATTCATTACAAATTAAAAGCTCTTTGATGAGTCTAAGCCCGATTCATTCCTACAACGGCAACCTGCTAAAGGAAAACTAAGATACATAATCAAACTAATGTGTGCCGCCATGACAAGAAAGGGATACTCGGAAACCTCGTAGTCACTCCAAGCCACTCGTGCGGCCTCTCCCCTCTTCTTCCCCCTTTGAGTCTTCTTTTACGAACAGGGAAAAATGTCGGTGTTCCTCCTACCAAGCTCCGGTATAGGGACGGGGTCTATCAAACCGGCCTCTGTCGGGGCCTTAGTAGCCCTAGCGTCATCCCTCATCTCCTGTAGCCTAGGCGGTAGCATAGGAGCCCTCCTCTCCTGTCTCTGACGTAAGCCTCATAATCGATCCACGAGCGTCTCCGCTCTGTCATGAGGGTTGGCCCTCGCCTCGGCCCTCCTCCTCTCGAAGCTTGATGCGGTCCTCCGCACCCACAATGGCCTCACGCCGTCTCAAAATAGCCACTGATTCTCTCCCGGATGCCTCTCATACCAATCCAGGTACCAAGTGGTCGGGAACACCGGTCTTGGACGCCTTTGAGAATGACCCGAGGAGGAAAGGCATCATACCTCCATGCTCGGGAAAGAAATGGAAACACCGAGGGATCATCCATAGAAAGCAGGAGCCACCACCCTGGTGGCTACATCATCAAAGCCCTCTAAGGAACTGCTCCAGGCCAAAGCTGTCTCGTAACTAAAGCCGGAATATAGAAGCTAGGCGAAAGCCCGGAAGCATGACCACGGAGACCCATCTGAAGCACTCTTCGAGTCTCCACCCGCCAATGAGGCACCGACCATCGATATCTTCGATCAGCGACCCGCCATCCAATGCTCCCACGAGCCACGATCATCAAAATCTACATCAACACCTCTCTGGAAAAAGTCCAAGGCACGATCATATCGAGAGGTTTCCCGAAAAAGAACCCCCAAACGCTCCATCGGCCACGGGGTCAAGAGGAACGGGCTGCCCCGTGCATATACCGCCGTCCGGTAGCTAATGCGTCGAGAGCATGAAAAGTCTCCCCTTAATCAAAGGAACGACATCTGCGCCCAAGGGCGACAGGTGAGCAGACAACATCCAGCAAAGACCGATGGCAAATCCCAAAGGAATAGACCATGAACAGGGTGCCAAACATACAAAGTGCAAAGGCATCCCAATAGGCATCATCCAAGCCTAGGCCCCTAAATCTGTCGGGAAGACCGGAAATATCGAAATGATCGGGACCGCGGATCATACCTTGCGCTTCCTCCGGAGAAAGATGAAGGAGGACGCACAATCTGTCAACAAAAGAAGCCCCTCCGGGCAAAGGAACCGCTATCTCTTCCACCTCCGGACCTCCAAGCAAGGCCCGAAATTCTTCGACAGTCGGAACAATCTCGTTGAAGGAAAGGCAAAAGACATGCCTTCTAGTATCCCAAAATGATGAAGAAGCTCTCAAAAGCTCATAATCCGGAATCAATTCCTTGAGAGACCATAAGCACTTCACCTTGTACCTTTCTTCAAAGAATGATCTTCTCTCATGCATGATCTCCCGGGACCAATCCTTGAACTTGTTGAAGAATGACATTTGGGATTCTTGGGACAATTTTGATGGAGCTTTTCTAAAGTTTTCCATGGATTTTCTCTCTTTCTCCCCGAAAATGGCTGTTGGGACTGGAGGTTGAAGAGGATATTTGAATTTGAAATAAAGCAAGACCAGTCTCGAACCAAAATTAAAGGACAGTGTCAGATGCAGTCCCCATCCGCGCGGATAGGATTGCTTTCCAAAAAAAAATTTGCAACAGTCCAAGCTGCTACACCAAAAGAGGAATATTCCGTCCCGATTGCTCGAAACTTGTGCAAAAACCTCCCCAAACCAGTCCATATACCAAACACCCTTGCAAAAAAAAAATCAAGGCTCATGCAACACTGCATTCATACTGCATTGCATTCATAAAATAAAATCCTAAATTATTACATTCCAAAAAAAAAAAAGAGTGTGCATAAAAAAAAAACAAACAAACATAAATAAAATCCTAAATTATTACATCAAAAAAAAAAAAAAGAGAGAAAATGTAAAAAAAAAAAAGTGCATTTGCATTTACACAAAAAAAAAGGGGGGCATACACATGCATTAAAAAAAAAAAAATTCGACAGCATAACAGCATACAATGAGCATAGCCCCATTTTTCTCGCATAAAAGAAAACAGTTTTCAGCAAGTCCCAATGCATTCATCAAAAAAAAAAGAAGATGCATTCCTACGGAAGTAAAAACTCCGTCCCATTTTCATAAAATAATATGCATATCATCCATCATCTCAAAAAAAAAAATTTTGCATACATGCATATCATTCATCTTACATGCAACGGGAGGAAAAATCCGTCCCACTTTTAAAAAAAAAATATATCCTAAACATACATACATCCCATATTGGCAAAATGCCCATTCTTTCCAAACAAAATGCATGCATTGCATCATTCATCAATATCAATATTCAATTTCAAAAAAAAAAATCATCATCATCATCAACATGCAATATTCAATTTCAAAAAAAAAATCAATCACAATTTTCGAATTAAAAAAAAAAAATGGCGAAAATGCCAATTCTTTTTCCCAAGCAAAAATGCACATTTTGGGTTACTCACATAATCATCAAGATTCAAAGACAATGAACATCAATATTCAATTTCAAAAAAAAAAATTCAAAAATCACCCAAAGTTCAAATTTCAAACAGGAAATCAACAAAGGGATCAAAGGGTTTCAAAGTATACCGTTCGGAGATTCGAATCCGAAGCCCAATGTTGCCAAGCATCGGGGTAATGCTCCTCCGCAACCGATTGCGAAAGATTGTAATGCCTCCTCATCCGGACGAGCTCCAATCGCCTCTCCGCTACCGGGCCACGTCCTTGGCCTTGAAAAGCGCCTTCCCCGTGTTCCATTGCTCGAAAATCGAAGAAAATCGGAAGATTTCGAAGCTTTTTAGGCCAAAAATGGCGGATTTCTCACTTTCTCTCTCTCTGCTCTCGACAAACTGCAAAACTGAATGGGGAAGAAGAAAAGGGCGTTGGCCCTAATTAATACCCCTGACTTTCAGCTCCTATCCGCGCGGATAGGATTGCAAGGGTCAAAATGACCCTTTTGCCCCTTAAAATTCCAGGACTCTGCAATTCAGTCCCCAACTTGACAGAGTTAACCAAAGTTAACCAAAGTCAGCCCCTTGTCAAGAAAATCTTCCCGGCAGTAAAACGTAAGACCGAGTGCCCCGAGAAAGATAACGAAATCTCGTATCTTTCATCAAAATCCTTCCCGGCAGTCAAACGTAAGACCGAGTGCCCCAAGAAAGATAACGGATCCCGTATCTTTCATCAAAATCTTCCCCGGCAGTCAAACGTAAGACCGATCTCCCCGAGAAAGATAACGAGATCCCGTATCTTTCATCAAAATTACCCCCGGCAGTCAAACGTAAGACCGATCTCCCCGAGAAAGATAACGGATCCCGTATCTTTCATCAAAATCATTCCCGGCAGTCAAACGTAAGACCGAGTGCCCCGAGAAAGATAACGGATCCCGTATCTTTCATCAAAATCATTCCCCGGCAGTCAAACGTAAGACCGAGTGCCCCGAGAAAGATAACGGATCCCGTATCTTTCATCAAAGTCTTCCCCGGCAGTCAAACGTAAGACCGATCTCCCCGAGAAAGATAACGGATCCCGTATCTTTCATCAAAATCAACCGGCAGTCAGACGTAAGACCGATTTCCCCGAGAAAGATAACGAGATCCCGTATATTTCATCAAAATCATCCAACGGCAGTCAAACGTAAGACCAATTCCCCAGACGAATACGTCTGATTTTCCCCAGCAAAGGCTAACGAAATCCCCAGCAAAGTTAACGGAATCCCAAAAGCCAACGGAATCTCGAGTAGTTCTCGAACTACGAAAGGGCTTGATTCCCCGCCAGGGATACGTAGGTAGCCTATCATTAGGTCCAGCCCCTCGACCAAAACGGTCACCCTCTCCTTCGGCAGCAGACGAAGTCCACCGAAAGGCCATTTCAAATCAAGGTTCGAGGCACCTAAAACGCCATCTCCAAGGTCCAAGGCATCATCATCAAGGTCCGAGGCGCCTAAAAAGCCATCATCATCAAGGTCCGAGGCACCTAAAACGCCATCTCCAAGGTCCGAGGCACCTAAAACGCCATCATCATCAAGGTCCGAGGCACCTAAAAAGCCATCTCCAAGGTTCGAGGCACCTAAAACGCCATCTCCAAGGTTTGAGGCACCTAAGACGCTATCACTAGGAAAGCGATAAATCGCAGTCATCCCCAGCAGAGACCGAAAATGGTCATTCCTATCCCAGCAGAGCGGATAGCCATCAGACCGAAAATGGTCACCTCTTATCCCCAGCAGAGTTTCTTTCCAGCAAACGACTGTAGAACTCGCTCATCAGGTTCGAGGCACCTAAAACGCCATCATCTCCAGGGTCAAAGACCCGAACTACGACTGGCTTGATTCCCACTCGGGATACGTAGGTAGCCTATCGCTAGGTTCAGCCACCCGATCACTCGATCATCCCGCCAAATATGGAGCCTTACTCTTATCGACGACCCCGCTTCCTTCGAAAGCGCCGTCGCCGAGGGGCTACTGTAAGTGCTCCAATTTGAGCTTGTTAGAATTTTCGTTAGAAAATTAACGAAAGTTATAACATTTCTAACAATTCCTAACAATCCTAACTTTTCTAACAAAGTGAGGGTAAAATGGGCATTGTTATTTAAGGTTAAACCTCAAAATGAATCTCAAAAAGCAAAACAAAAGAAGAAAACCAAAAATGGCAATGGCTGGAAACACAAAACTGGCTGTTAATTTGAATTTTTGAAAAGAAATATTCTTCTTGTCCAAAGCTGGAGCTGCATTTAATGAACAGTGCACGCCAAGCAACCCCATCCGCGCGGACATCTTTGTAATTTTCAGAGGGCTATAAATTGAGCCCTCCAGTCACAAAAATAAGGAGGAAAAACACATTTTGCACCGAACCTCTGGCGAAATATAGAGAGAAAACAGTGAGAAATCATTTGAATTGTCACCATTTTCTCTCCAATCTTTCCCAACTCATACTCATCCACTCACTCTCATATTAAAGCCCTAAACACTCATACACTCAAGCCAAACACTCAAGAACACAAGGAAGATTGGTAAACCCTCCTCTTCCTAACCCTAAATCTCATCCATGCATGCATCTTCAAACTACAAAATGTAGTTCTTTCATCTTCTTGCTCTAGATCTAAGAAGATCACCATGGAAGACCATCTCCATGGATGATCTTCTACAAAGATCAAAATTATTTTCAAGTTTTCTTACTTTCTTGCAAAGAAAACTCATTTTCAAAACCCTAAAAACCATTTTCAAGCATAAAATCTCATTTTCAAAGGATAAAAATCCCCTTCCCAAGCAAATGAAATGCTTAGTCCTAATGTACCCCAAGGTTGGTTTGGTATAGTTGATTCACCACTAAAATGTCTAGTGATCACTAACCAAAACCTAGGGAAATGGGGACAAGCATGGATGCAAAACCCCCCTTAAAATCATATTTTCTTTCTTGAGAAGTTGCTGTCCAGTAGCAATTTTCTCAGACCTCAGTCCATGGTCTTAATTTTTGGACACAGATGAACTTGGAATTTGGTGTTGACTACAAAACAATTTTTGTAGACAACATCCAGAGATTTCCAGACATATTTTTACTTTATTTTTTGGGTGAGTAAAACTCCTCTTTTCAAATTTTCTTTCAGAGGCTAGTTCATCAGCTTCTGGGAATCCAGATCTCATATCTGAGGTTTCCAGAAGGTTTTGACCCCTCAAATCTTCTCCAAAATGGAAAATTCCTTCGCATAAGTCTTATTTAAGGTGTCTAGAACAATTTTCATTCTATGAGTTTATCCAGATTATGAATTTTTAAGACCCTTGAATCCATTTCAAAATCAAAGGTCCACTGCCTTTTTCATTCTGGCAGAAATGGCTCTCAACTTCAAAAGGTCTTTTGAGTACCAAATCTCAATCCAAAAATCTTCCAAAAAATCATGGGATCAGTTTAAAGTCTTAAAAAGATATCCCAATTTTTACTTTTCTGAGTTTCAACTTATTTTGGCCAAAACACACACACACACACACAAATGATTTTCAGCTTGGAAGACTCGTTTTACGAGGCGTGTCGGGTGCACACTAACGTCCTTCCCGACGCGTAACATGACCTCCGAACCTAAATCTCTGATCTCGGGCTTTTTTCAAAGTTTTGGCCCTCAAAATTAAAATGGCGTGGCGACTCCGTTTTCGTTGATTTTCTTTTAAACAAAAAATGGGAAAATTTCCGAATCACACATTCATCACAGGTTGATAGCCAATACGAACCTTTACCTACTTCAGCATCAACCATGTATGGTCCCTCCCATTTGGGGGCCATCTTTCCAGCATTGGGCTCTCTTGTATTTTGAAATACTTTGTGTAGGACTAGATCACTGTAAGTACGCCAATCCAATTCGCAACCTTTCCAGATTCATTTTAATATGATAAAATTGCATTTAGGGGCGTTTTGGTAAATTTTCGGTCCATTTCGAGACTTTCGGAAATATTTCATAAGTTTCTCGTGAAGGAAGTACTTTTTTGTACTTTGCTCATTCCAAGGGACCTAAAAGGAATAAATCTGTTTTGGACTTTTCAGGTATTATCCAAGAAGGTTCCAGAATCAGATTTGGCGCCAAAAACGGTTGGTGGCACCTCTTGTCACGCGACAACTCGAAGCCTTGGAAAGTGGTTACAAAGTGCCGTGCGACATAAGAGTACCATGATCAGCAGCTATAAATAAGACCCTACCCCTCTCAGTTTTGGATCCCAATTTTCGACCCCCTAACGTCACTCTGCACAAATTGCCCCAGAACCTCTCTCTCTCTCTCCTCCTTCCTCACCAAAAACTACCCAATTCCTCTCTAATTCCCTCATCCTTCGAACACCTTCAACCCAATTACCCTCATACTTCCCCAAACACCTTGAATTCTCCAATCTAGCTCTCAGTTCGTGCCTAGATCTCCACTTCAGAAGCTGAATCGAAGGCTTCTGCACCTAACTTGGTGTAGAAGTTGAGGACTACAAGGGTAACATATCTCTCTCCCTCTCTCTCTCATCTATTTGTTTTGTTGTGCTTTAATCAGGCTCCATCTGCCTCAGATTATCAAGTGGCAACTGCAATCTCTCTGTTTAAATCGTGTTTGCTTGAGTCCAATTGCATGTTCATGATGTGATCTATCTATAATTGCAATTTGGATGTCAAGGGAGTTTGGATCTCCCATATCCACACTCCTTTGGTTGATTCGTATCTAATTCATGTTATTCTTATTGATTCTGGTATAATTGATTGATCTGTTTGAGCATCTGTTGAATCTGTTCCTCAGTTTGTAAGGTTCCTGCAGATGGTAAACCTGTGTCACGCGACACATTTGGACATGATGAGTCCTGTGTTTTCGACACATCGTACCCATCTGCAGGGACCATTCTTCAGTTGTAAGTTGATTTAGCTAGTTAGCTTAGCATTTAGTTGTATGTTCATGTTGTTTAATGTTCAGATCTAGTTTGTGACTGTGCTTTTGTGTTCATTAGAAGATTTTGTAATCTGAGTGTTGTAAGTCTCTGCAAGGTGACTACTGCTATCACGCGACACATTTGGACATGAGGAGTCCTGTGTCACGCGACATAAATGGTCCTTTACAGAAGACTAGGTTTCATTTGTAATCTGTTTTCCTTGCTGTAATGGGATGTGGCCTCCCTGAACAATTGGTCTACAAGTTGTAATGATCTCACCTATTCAATAAAATTCATGTTTATCGCACTTGTTCATTATCGATGTTTGCACATTTTTTGGATTATTTGGATGTCTAAATTAGAAAGACTCGTCTACGGACGAGGCGTGTTGGGTGAACTCTCGGTTCTTCCCAACACGTAACCTGACCCCCGAACCCATTCTCTTTCAAAAGGTTTTTCAAAGTGCACCTCTAAAAGCATGGCGTGGCGACTCCTTCATTTTCTATTCTAAACCGAAATTTTTTCGGGCGAGCGCGCATTCAGTGGCGACTCCGCTGGGGAAACTTTTTGGAAAACCTGTTTTTTCAAAACTAAGAGGGTCATGCTTTCGTTCACTTAGACATCCAATGTGTTCATCTTATGTGCATCCTTGATAATCTTGTGCGATACATGCATTTTATGAGATCTTACAACTTGTATACCTTTGTTTGTTTCTTGTGGCTTTGTGGTTGTGCTTTATTGGATTGTTTCATCCCTTGCTAAGGAGAGGCAGGGGCTAATCCCAGTTTTGCAGGAGTTCTGGTTCAGTGACTATCCTGGTCGTGCGACATCTTTAGTCCATGGTGTTCTGTGTCACGCGAGAGGAATGTTCACTGGGCATATCTCAGGTTCTGATTTGAGGGCAGTCCCTTGAATCAAAAGTTTGCTCAGTTGATTGTTGTTCCCTTTTTGTTCCCTGTGAGAGTGTGTGTGTTTTCTCTTTCTTTCTTTTTTTTTAAATAAATAAATAAATAAATAAATAGAAAATTTTGTTTTTTTTATGAATAAAAGAACATAGTCATCCGCACACTACACCACATAGATTTAGAACCCTCGGGTGTGTTGGTCCCAAAGGTGGCAACAAGGGTGAAAATACAGCTAGAGGGGGGGTGAATAGCTGTTTAAAATTTTTCGCCCTCTTTTAAAAACTAAACCTCTTGCTTACAAGATCCTCTTGCAGTTGATAATAGACTGCAAGTGAAAGTGTAAAATGCACAAATGGAATATTTAGAGTTACAAAGTGGTTTTGATAGAGGAGGTTTGTAAAGCGGTTTTAACAAAGTAGTTGGTACGTGCGGTTTACAAACAAGTGAGGTTTTGACAATGTTAACTCCAAACACTATTTCACAATAATGGATATCTAAATAAAGATCAAACAGAGACAAAGATAAATATTTAGTAAGCACAAGAAATATAATTGCAGAAAGTAAGAACACGCTATTTGGAGTGGTTCAATCGATAAACGATCTACGTCCACTACCAAGATGGTTAGTCTTGGATTTCTAAGAGAGATTTTATATTAAGTATTTGAGAGATTACAAAGTACAATAAAATCTTTTCTATGAAGAACAAATCCAAAACTATAACTCAGTATCTCAAGTGTTTAATCTATGTGATTAGAACAAATGAGGTGTGTGTGTGAGAACAAGATCAAGGCTCTTTAAATCTGTGAGATGTAGAGCACAATGATTCTTGAAAGTGTTAAGGCTTGATTTCTGGGCTGGGAATATTTCTTGAAGTTTGAAGATGAAGATTCAAAGGGTTGAATAATTTCTGGGCAGAGCTTCAGCTTCTATGAACACAGCAATTTCTCAATTTTTCAAGCAATCTTCAAATGGTGAAGATTGGGGGTATTTATACCCAAGCATCCAAAATGTAGCCGTTGGACACAGCTGTTGAAGGACAGTACTTGATGCTTTCTTATTGGTCCACAGCAACCACTTTTGTCCTTTGGTACAGTAGTTGCAGATAAAGCTGATAATGCTCCAGCTGCAAGCAATGAGGTTTGGACACCTGTCACCTTTTCAAGATCCTTGCAGATCTTCTCTGACTTTGAATCACGTGACAAGATAAGGTGGTTGACATTGGATATTGCTGATGTGGATCACAAAGTCAAAGAGCGGTTCACTTCAAGTCTCAATCATTGGGGGCGGTTCTGGAGTACAGGCGGTTTGACAAGTGCGGTTGGTAACTCCAGTGAGGTTGCAAAGTGCGGTTGATAATGAGCTGCAAGGTGCGGTTCATCATAGGGCGGTTGCACTTGAGTAGTTCAAGAGTAGTTTCAAACAAAGGATTTCACCAAGCAAATGCTAAGGGCGGTTTTGCTAGGGCGGTTCCAAAGAAGCGGTTTGAAACTTCTGAACTGCAACTCTCAATTCCAATGAGTCTTGTGCCAGTCTTCAAGCCTAAATTTAACCTAATCTATAAAATGGACTTAACTAAAAAATTGAAGTCTAAGCTTCATTACATAGGGTCCTAAAGTCCTTAAAATAGACAGGAGGTTATGGTATCAATCAAATCTAATATAAATATAGGAGGGTTAAAACATGCATACCCAACAATCTCCCCCTATTTGATTGATGCCATTACCTATTATAACTAAAGCAAACATTGTACTTGGTAAGAACATGTCCATAAGAATTAACATGGTAATTCATGTCCCAAGTCAATGCACACACTTAGCTTAAGCTATAGATTTCTATACTTTCTAAGAGATAAAAACTTACAATATGGAAAGTAGAGAAATGCATTCAGTGCACTTAAGAAATATGAGTTTAAGTTCAAAGTGCGGTTTAAACTGAATGTTTAAACATCAATTCAAAATAGTGATTTTTAAGTTAGAAAATATTTGAATGAGGTTTAAATACCATATGAGGTTTCATTGTTCTACAAACAAGCAGTTTGATATGAACAAGGTTTTTTTTGGAACCATGATGCAATTTCCATTAATTCCTCAGGCGGTTACAAAAAGGAATGAAAGAAAATTACAGGGTTGCAAAAAAAAACAAAAGTTGGACTAAAAGAAATACAAAGAGGGTGCAGTCCAACAACAAAAGAGTTTATAAAAAAAAATTACAGAGCAAAAGCGGTTCTAAGGTTGGTGCGGTTCTTCACCTTGCTGCTGCTGCTGCGGTTGGTTGATCTCTGGGTTCCTTGCAAGATTTGAGGCAGAGGTTTCAGACTTCAAAGATTTTCTAATTCTTCTCACCTCATCTGCGGTCCTTCCTTGAGCGGTTACCAATCTCTCTAGGATATTTGCTTGAGCATCAAGTTTGAGATTGGCATCAGAGACAGCTTTGGAATTATCAGACACTTGATCAGATAGCTCACCAATTGAGGTTTGAAAGGAGGAGTTCAAAGAATTGAACAAGGTGTGAATCTCCCCCTGAACTGCTGCGGTCTGAACAGAGATAGCTTCAGTCATGGGATCAAGATCAACAGTCACTTGGATGGAGGATTTTAATTCATTGATGTGGCTTCAAGTTTAGTAGTGAATCCTATCTTGATGTTTTCAAGGCGGTCATTAAATTCATCCTTGATAGAATTCAATTTGGCGACGAATCATCATTCAAGGAGTTGGTGTTGACCTCCATCGAGGATTTGACACTATCAATTTCACCAAGAATATTAGTCTCAACCGCATTCAGAGAGGTTTGAATATCTTGAGTAGGAAGCGGTTGGGAATTGGCGGTTTTGAGGAATTCGGCTGGAGGGAATCAAAGGCGGTTTTGGAGGCGGGCGAGTTGAGAAATCATTTCTTTGATGTCGAGTCTCCAAATGATTGGATTTGAACGATACCTTCAGCATAACTCCTTCTTGAAATTTTCAAAGCAAGAGTCAGTGAGGCTTTAACAATGTTTGCAATATCCTTCTCCCCTTAATGGCATCAAGTCTCCGAGCAAAACTCTTTAAGGAGTTCTTATGATCAGCCATTTGTAGGGTTTGAGAGGCAATCGAGATGGGGCGAGATTGACAAGTTGTTGAAGGGAGCGGTTGGAAGCTTCAAGGGAGGCATTGGAAGCGGTTAGTTTGACAATGTGGCCTTGGTTTATCAGGAGTTGGGACTGAATAAGATGAAGGGTGGAAAGGATTTGGGAGTAGTCAGAGGGTGGAGGAGCGGTTGATGATGAGGGAATAAAAGTGAAGGCAGGGGGCGGTTGTGAATAGGTAGGAGGAGCGGTTGAAGGGATTTGGGAAAGGAGGGTTTGAAAAATACGTGAGGCAGGAATTGTATAGGGAGATGAGGTTGGAGTTGAGATGGGTAAAGTTGGAGGTAAGGTTATAGGGGCGGTTGAAAGTGGGGTAGTTGGAATAGAGGCGGTTGAGATTGGTGTGGTTGGGATTGGGGCGGTTGGTATGGGGGCGGTTGGTATGGTGGCGGTTGGGATAGGGATAGAAGCAGAAGGAGGAGTTGAAGTGATTGTGTTGGAATGAGTTGAGTTGGATTTTTGTGGGGAAGAGATAGGGGATTTAGAAGGGGATTTTTGGGTGCGGTTTGAGTTATGAGGGGATGATTGGTGTATAGGTGAATTTTGAGGTGAAGGAGTTGGAGATTTAAGTCTAGAGGTTGAATGGGCTGGGCCTGCTGATGGCTTGGATGTCCATTCAGTAAAGGCTTTGGTCATTGAGGTGGCTTGATTTTGAGGGGTTTGAAATTCAGAAGGAGATGATGAATTTGAATTGGATATGGAGGAGGATTTATCAAAGTAGGAGGAGGTTTCACCAGGTATTTTGAGGTTGGATTTGGCAACAGTGTGAAGATAGTGTTTCTTTGGAGGAGTTGTTTTCTTGGCCATTTGCTTGAACCTCCTTTTCTTTGGATTCTCCCCCTGTGCGGTTGCAGTTTTGGGAGGAGGAGATGGAGAAAGCGGTTTGGGAGAAAGGGATTTGGAAGGAGTGAAATGTTGGGTAGGAATTGGAGAAGAGGTTTGAGTTTGAATGGGTGAAGAAGGAGGAGTTGGAGCAGGAGATATGGTTGGAGAGGGAGGCGGTTGGGTTTGAGGAAGGGGTTGCGGTTGAGAAGTAGCAAGCGGTTCAGATGTAGATGGCTTACCTTTGGCAATTTTCTTCACTGCAGCCCTTCTCTCCAACTTATCAATTTTTGCTTTGTAAAAAGCAACCTTATCTTCTTCAGAGAGATTTGCAGTGGCAGTCTTCACAGTCTTTGCTTTCTTGATGAGAGGGGCAATGCCAGCTTCCTCTTCTTCTTCCTCCTCATCAGGTTCATCTCTCAGATTCATCTTCCCTTTACCCTTAGAACTTGGACCAGCACCAGCGGTTTGAGATGGTGCGGTTTTAGATTTCTTAGGCTTAGGGTCCAGGACTAGATTCTTCTTCCTTGAGGCTTTCTTAATGGCTTTCCCAAGAGCAGTAACCGCGGTTGCAGGTGACATTTCAACATAGAACTCCTTGGGGTTGAGGGTATCAGCATCATAAAGAAACTTGTACTGGGTATCTCCAAAGGAATATCTGAAGTTGTGACAAACCCTGGTTCCAAGAGAGTCTCCCTCACCCATAGGCACTGATAATTCAGGGGTTGAAAGTCTGAGATCCTCCAAGTGTTGATAGCTTGTAAACAACGCGGTTAGGAGCCTGCAGAATGGTCTCCACCTTTGATGCTCATTCTTGACTCTGGATTGATAAGCATCAATGGAACTAGCCAGTTCCTTCATCAAGATCTTGGGCCAATTTAATTTAATACCATTGTAAATGTCACAACAGTAAGTCCATTGAGAAGAAGTGAAGTTGTTGTGGTTGCCAGTCTTTCCACATACAGACACTCCTACAAGATAGCCCAAGTGGCTCATAAGTTCTCCAAACTCTCTTCTAGCTCTCTTCTTGTAATAACCAGAAAGAGAAGTCAGATTAACTGTAGACAGAGCGGTTGCATCCAGAACTTCCTGATCAACCTCCATAGGGGATCCAGAGACATGAAACTCATAAGTACTTCTAATATCCAGATGATCAATGGATATATCGAAGCCTTCAACACTGCCAACCAGGCACTTGATCTTGGTGCCATCTGATAATACTCTGTCTCCTAGAACAGCTGAGGAGAAAAACTGATCCACAAAGGACGGAATGATATAGGATTGGCCTTTGTTGAAGAGAGGGAGGATTCCAGAGGAAGTTAGTCTTCTGATCAATTCTCTACCAAGAGCATCTCCTTGGAGCTCAGTCTCATTAATCTCATAGCCAGGAATAAAGAATTTAGGATCCTATAAAACGAAACAAAGGAGTTTAGATCCAAACAGTGATTCACAATTCACAAGCGGTTTGGGCATCTATGCGGTTGGCAATTGATGCGGTTGAAAATATTGAGAACTCCAAACTTCAAGTAAATTGTGAACATAATTAAAACACTTTGAAAATATGCAAGAGATTTTACTAGTACGTGGCATTGTAATCCAAGTTTATCCCACACTGCAAGCGGTGCTTAGAGAGGAAGGTTATGGTGTCCAGCCTATATACTAAGTAATATCTCAAACAAACTTAGTATGCGGTTTCAAAATGACAGGCGGTTCATATTTTGCATGCGGTTCAAAAAGTGAATGCGGTTGAAGAGGACATGCGGTTGGAATTTTCATGAAGGTGGTTCCAAACTATCAAGGCATGCGGTTGATTATTCACAATAGTGCAAAAAAAAATTTCATAGAAAATTTTTCTAAGAATAAAAACATGTGTGAAAATCAAATGAACCAAAACATGTGATAATTTTAACATGGCATATGAACAGTTAGGTTGAAGGCATGATGAACACGAAGAACACTTAGAACACTAAGAACAGAGATTCAACAAAAGTTCACCAAAATCAACAAATAATATGTCAAAATGATCACATTGAGCAGTAGATTAACAATATAACATTAAAAATTCATACTTTGCTCAGAATCAACAAGAAACATCAAGAACACTCAAATGGGTTTTCGAATAAGAAAATTTTAAAGATCAAAATCAGTGTTCAAATCATTTGTTGATCATAAAATAAATTACATATAGAAAATCTAACAACAGATCCGAGCAAAACCCAACAGAAATCATTCAAAATGATTAACAGATGAAGCAAATATGAACAAAAATCAAACAAGGGTTTTCGAAGCTTCATGGTTCATCAATGGCGGATTCAACTAAAGATTTGCAGAAAATAAAGAGATGAAGTTGAGAAATACATACCATATCAGTAAATGGTGCTTTAGGTGCCATTGAAGATCAAAGTTTTAAGTTATGAAATTTAAAGTTTTTAGAGAGAGAGAGAGAAGATGAAGTTGGTAAGAAAGGTACGGTGCTCAGAGTTTGGAAAGGTTAAATTGTAAGAGTTGGTTTTTATTTATAGAAAAATCTCAAACAAAGGACAGTTGAAAAGACTATTTGATTTTCCCATAAAAGAAATCATTCCTCTGTTGCACCCTTTCATCTTCTTCTCATTTGCCAATGACGGCTGACATGATAGCTTTAAATGCTAATGTTCCCTTTGCATTAAATGCATTTAAATTTTGAAATAACGTGGGAAAACATTTGCAAAAATGCCCTTATGTCAAAATGTGGACTGAAATGAAAAAAATAAAAGAACTTACCTATGGTCCACGTGGCAGTGCGGTTGAAAAGATTTTTAAAACCGCTTAGCTTCTTTAAAGCTAAGGAAAGAATTAAAATTGTTTTTGAAAATACCATATGTTGAAGGCGGTTGAAGATGGAGCGGTCAGAAGCATTATGCGGTTGGTAAAACGCGGTTGGAAGTACGCGGTTGATAATACGCGGTTGACCACATAGGCGGTTGACCACTCAAGCGGTTTGAATGAACGCGGTTCAACAATGGTGCGGTTGAAAATTTTCAATAAGACATACAACCTAAACTCAACACACAAGTTAGTCAATAAAAAGTATGGAATCATTTAAGTTCAAGCATACCCATTTCTCCTCTGAGGAAGGAAAACCTCTTGGAGTCAAGAGCCTTGGTGAGGATGTCAGCAATCTGATTATCTGTCCCCACATACTCTAAATGGATATTCCTCTTCTCCACATGGTCTTTGAGGAAATGATACTTGATATCAATGTGCTTGGTCTTGGAATGCATGACAGGGTTGTTGGAGACTGAAATTGTTGAAGTGTTGTCACACATGATAGGGCAATTCCCTTCATGCATTCCATAGTCCACCAACTGCTGCTTCATCCAAAGGATTTGACAGCAACAACTACCAGCAGCAATATACTCAGCCTCTGTGGTAGACACTGAAACTGAAGCTTGCTTCTTGCTGGCCCAAGCAACTAGTCTATTTCCAAGGAAATGACAAGTACCACTAGTGCTTTTCCTGTCAATAGTACAAGCTGCATAATCTGCATCTGAATAACCTACAAGGTCGAAGTTCGAATCTTTGGAATACCAAAGTCCAAGGTTAGTGGTTCCAGATAAATAGCGGATTATACGCTTGACTGCAATAAGATGTGCTTCTCTAGGATCTGCTTGGTAGCGAGCACATACACAGACACTAAACATGATATCGGGCCTACTAGCAGTTAAGTAAAGTAATGAGCCGATCATACCTCGATATAAAGTCTGATCAACTTTCTTACCTTTGAGATCCTTATCTAGCTTATTGCCGGTGGCCATTGGAGTATCATATGCTTTAGCATTTTCTAATCCAAACTTCTTTATCAACTCCTTGGTGTATTTGGCTTGGCTGAGGAAAATACCTTCTTCGCATTGCTTGATTTGAAGCCCGAGGAAGAATGTTAATTCTCCCATCATGCTCATCTCAAACTTGCTTTTCATTAGCTTTTCGAAGCGCTTACAAAGTAACTCATTAGTAGAACCAAAAATAATATCATCAACATAAATTTGAACAAGTAAAGTATGCTCATTATATTTGGCAATAAAAAGAGTTGTATCAATTTTACCGCGTTTAAATCCTTTTTCTAGTAAAAATTTAGAAAGAGTCTCATACCATGCCCTTGGAGCTTGCTTAAGTCCATACAAAGCTTTTTGGAGTTTGTAGACATGATTGGGAAATTTGGAGTCTTCAAATCCAGGTGGTTGGGCAACATACACGGTCTCTTGCAGTTCGCCGTTGAGGAATGCACTCTTTACGTCCATTTGATATAACTTGAAACGCTTAAAAGAGGCGTAGGCTAAGAAAATTCTGATAGCTTCCAATCTTGCAACTGGAGCAAATGTTTCATCATAATCAATTCCTTCTTCTTGCCTATATCCTTGTGCAACCAACCTTGCTTTATTCCTAGTGATGCTTCCATTCTCGTCCATCTTATTCCTAAATACCCACTTAGTTCCTATCACTCCTTGATCCTGAGGTCTAGGCACCAAAGTCCAGACCTTGCATCTTTCAAACTGGTTGAGTTCTTCTTGCATAGCAACGACCCAACTGGAATCTTGGAGTGCTTCATCAATCTTCTTGGGTTCAACTTGAGATAAAAGAGAAGTATGCTCATCATAATTTGATCTCCTTGTTTGAACACCGGAAAACAGATCACCAATCACATTTGTGAGGGGGTGACTGCTGACTTCACGAACCTCCGGGGGTAAGTCTGGTTGGACTGAGGTTTGCTGAAGATCTTCAATTGGAACATCGTTAGATCCTTCAGCGAAGTCATGAAAGGTAAGTTGACGAAGAGGTTCTATAAGCTGGATAGGGGAATTCTCAACTTCATCTTCCCTTGCAGTTGCATCTGGAGAGGGTTCTTCAGGTGCGGTTTGAAAGGTGTGGTTTGAGGGAATGTCAGTTGAGGGTGCTGGATTTTGCGGTTGAGGTTCAGGTGCGGTTTGAGATGGTTCACCTGGTTCATTATGCTCAACAAAATCATCAGCAACATTTGGAGCCAAATGTGGCTCAAGGAGAGAATGCTCATCAAAAGTAACATGGACAGACTCTACTATTTTTAAACTAGTTTTATTGAAAATACGAAAAGCTTTAGAATGTTTAGCATACCCAACAAAAATACCTTCATCGGCCTTGGCTCCGAATTTACCTCTATTTTCTCTTCCGTTGTAGAGGACAAAGCATTTGCAGCCAAAGATCTTGAAGAATGCAATGTTGGGGGTTCTTCCTCGCCAAAGCTCATAGGGAGTCTTGTTATAGGTTTTGTTGATGAGGGAGCGGTTCTGAGTGAAGCATGCGGTATTGATTGCTTCAGCCCAAAAATACTGAGGTAGCTTCGCTTCAGATATCATAGTCTTTCCAGCCTCAATCAACGTCCTATTCTTCCTTTCCACAACCCCATTTTGTTGTGGAACACCAGTGTGGAAAAATTGTGATCAATCCCATGGTCATCACAATATCGAGCAACACCGTTGTTCTTGAATTCTGTTCCATTATACGATCGAACACTAACGATGTCATCTTCTTTTTGAGTTTGGAGCCGTCTAAAAGTGCGGTGAGAATCTCATAACAATCATCTTTGGAAATCATCATCTCAACCCACGTATATCTTGAGTAATCATCCACCACCACTAAGGTATATCTATTTCCTCCAATGCCGGCGGTGGTTACGGGTCCAAACAAATCTATGTGAAGCGGTTGTAAGCATCTTGAAGTTGAAGGAGCGGTCTTGCGGTGAAAGACGACGCGGTGCTTACTGCCTGGCATGCACCGCATTTCTCGGGATGGTGGTCGGCCACTTTAGGTAAACCACGAACGAGGTTTTCCCTACCAATCTTTGCAAGATACTTGAAGTTCAAGTGGCTCAACCTCTTGTGCCATAGCCAACTATTTTCGCTCACATTCTTAGCTACAAAACGAGAGATTAGTAATATTACATGCGTAATTTAGATCAATAATGTAAATATTACTCTTACGAATCCCTGTGAGTAGGGTGACGCCGGAAATGCTATCTTTGATAAAGCAATTTGATGACGTGAAGTTGCAAAGCATTCCTTTGTCGCAAAATTGAGAAATTGAAAGGAGGTTGTGCTTGAGTCCATCGACAAGAGAAACCTTCTCAATAGTTAGGTTTCCTCTCCTTATAATACCATATCCAGTGGTCTTGCCTTTGTTGTTGTCACCAAAGGTTACAGTATGGACCACTTGCTTCAACTACATCTTCAAGTAATGATCTATCTCCAGTCATATGTCTTGAGCGGCCACTGTCAAGGTACCATTCATTATCCTTGGAGTGACCGGCCATAAAGCGAGAGGACCTGAAATGTAAACATTAAGAACGAGGTCCCCCTTTATTCCTTGGGTCCTGAAGTTAGCAACCCTTTACGACCCACACCTGTTTTGACAGAAGGAGGTTTGCTCTTCCTGGCATTGGATGTGAACCGCAAAAGGCATTCTGCAGCCTTGTGACCTAAACCATCACACACAGAACATTTGTAATAGCTACAAGCTTCATGAGGTTTTACTAACTCCTTACTCTTCTTAGGAGTTGCATGCGGTTTTGGACAAGGAAGCGGTTTGGGAGGTGCGGTTCCAGCTAACATTCCAGTGATACAAAGGGAACGAGGCTTTGGTTTGACCACGTATTTCCTGGAACGCTATTCCTGCTTTTGAAGGCGGGAGGAGCGGTCGAAGAAGAGACGCGGTCGGACACAGAGTTAGCAGAACCGCCTTTTCCACCGTAAGCGGTTGGAGCGGGGATTCTACCAATTCCATAAGCCATTTCCTCTTCAGGTGCTTCCACGTAATTCTTAGGTTTTAACACGAAATTCTACCCATATTGCTTTCCTTTAGGGTAGACATAATTTACTTGTCTTCCTTTACCCTTTCCTTTAGCATGCTTTCCCTTGGGAATTTCTTTAGTCAGTTCCAAAATTTCCTCATCCTTTTCACTCGAGGATGCACACTTCTCCTCTTCCTCAGATCCAAACCCTAGACCATCCTTAGTTCCAGGAGAAACTTGGAAGTCCATGATTTTATCCTTGGTGGATTGAGACTTGAGCCACGAATCAATAATCTTTTGGCGATCGTCGATTTGGGTTACCAAGTCATCATTCCTGAGTTGAAGTGCAGCAACCTTAGTTTCAAGGATGCGGTTTGATCGGCAAGAGGAGTCATCTGTTTGATTTGGTCCTTAAGATTAGAAATTTCAGACCTCATCACGCTTTTCTCCGTCTTGTACGTATTAAGTTCATCATGAGCTAAGCTTAAGGCTTTCTTAAGATTAGAGAATTGATGGATCACCATTTCAGCTTCCTTGAACATCTTTTCATGTTCCATGGGAGAAACCTCTTCCACCACCTTTTTCAAAATTTTCTTTGGAATAGCTTTTGAAGGTGGAGCAGTTTTAGATGTGAAAATGGGACGTGAATACGAACAATTTCCTATCTTAACGCTAGGAGTAAGTTTAATATCATCATCCAATTTATAATTTGGAAGTTTTGCAAAAACCTCCTTTTCCTCCATATCATGCAACTCAAATGATTCAGAATCTGAGTCATCAGAAGCGTCTGCAACTAAGCAGAGATTAACCTCTTCGGTTTCATCATCACTTCCATCCTCAGAATCTGTTTCAATCCAAGTTGCTAATTCCTTGGAATTCTCTTCCTCCTCAGCAACCATTCCCTTACGATGAGAAAATTTCGAAGGAAAAGTTTTCTTTTTCATGTATTCATATTTAGGCTGTGGACACTCAGATGCAAAGTGGCCAGGTTTTCTACAGTTGTAGCAAACCAAGTCACTCTTCTTCTTTGTATCTGCAGCCCTAGAAAATGTTGCAGGAGGTTTGCCTTTTGAAAAGGATTTTGTGAAAGGTTTTGAGGATTTTCTAAATTTTTGGAATTTTTTCACAAACATGGCAAAATCATCATCATCCATCTCGATGAGTGATGAGGTTGATATGGAAGGATCAGTGGTTTGATTGGATGTGGATGGTTTCTCTTCATGTTCCACTACAGACATAGAAAGCGATTTGGTTTTCCCTTCTATCTCTTCAATATGATTTAATTTAAGTTCATAGACTCTAAGATTGGCATACAGGTTACTCAACGACCAAGTACCCAATACTTTGGAGTCTTCTAGAGAGGTAGCCTTATTTACCCATCTAGAACCTAAAGCAGATAGGAAAGTCATATTGATTTCCTTATCGGTTAAAGTTTTACCAAGAGATCTACAAGCGTTAACTACCTCAACATAGCGATCGTAGGTTTGACGCAAGGTTTCGTTGGGTTTTCTGTTGAAGTTGTTGTAGGATCTTTCAACAGTGTATAATTTGTTTTCCTTGCACTCATCATCACCTTCGAGGTAGCTCTCTATGGCATCCCACATCTGCTTTGCGGTTTTGAGGTACATCACTTTCTGTAAAGTTGATACGGGGAGGGTTCCAGAAATGATGAACCTCGCCTTCTTTGTCCAAGGCAACTATTCTCTTCTCTTCATCCGACCACTCATCTTTTGGCTTTTTGACCTCTGGAGTTTCAGCATTGGTGGTTGCATCAGTGTTAGCCTTCATTGGAATTAGAGGGCCATTGATCACGCACTCCACCAGCATCTCATCTATGGTTTCCAAATGAATAAGCATTCGGCACTTCCAGATGTCAAAGTGGTCTTCGTCCAACATTGGAATGTGTGAATAGTTAACAGTAGTCATTGTCTTTGAGGTTGCCATATCGAATCGGCACACAAGCTGTTAAGCTTGAAAAACAGTGGTTTTAAAATGTGTAGGCTCTGATACCACTTGTTGGTCCCAAAGGTGGCAACAAGGGTGAAAATACAGCTAGAGGGGGGGGTGAATAGCTGTTTAAAATTTTTCGCCCTCTTTTAAAAACTAAACCTCTTGCTTACAAGATCCTCTTGCAGTTGATAATAGACTGCAAGTGAAAGTGTAAAATGCACAGCGGAATATTTAGAGTTACAAAGTGGTTTTGATAGAGGAGGTTTGTAAAGCGGTTTTAACAAAGTAGTTGGTACGTGCGGTTTACAAACAAGTGAGGTTTTGACAATGTTAACTCCAAACACTATTTCACAATAATGGATATCTAAATAAAGATCAAACAGAGACAAAGATAAATATTTAGTAAGCACAAGAAATATAATTGCAGAAAGTAAGAACACGCTATTTGGAGTGGTTCAATCGATAAACGATCTACGTCCACTACCAAGATGGTTAGTCTTGGATTTCTAAGAGAGATTTTATATTAAGTATTTGAGAGATTACAAAGTACAATAAAATCTTTTCTATGAAGAACAAATCCAAAACTATAACCAGTGTATCTCAAGTGTTTAATCTATGTGATTAGAACAAATGAGGTGTGTGTGTGAGAACAAGATCAAGGCTCTTTAAATCTGTGAGATGTAGAGCACAATGATTCTTGAAAGTGTTAAGGCTTGATTTCTGGGCTGGGAATATTTCTTGAAGTTTGAAGATGAAGATTCAAAGGGTTGAATAATTTACGGCGTAGCTTCAACTTCTCATGAACACAGCAATTTCTCTAATTTTTCAAGCAATCTTCAAATGGTGAAGATTGGGGGTATTTATACCCAAGCATCCAAAATGTAGCCGTTGGACACAGCTGTTGAAGGACAGTACTTGATGCTTTCTTATTGGTCCACAGCAACCACTTTTGTCCTTTGGTACAGTAGTTGCAGATAAAGCTGATAATGCTCCAGCTGCAAGCAATGAGGTTTGGACACCTGTCACCTTTATGAGATCTTTGCAGATCTGCTCAGATATGGAATCACGTGACAAGATAAGGTGGTTGACAATAGATATTGCTGATGAGGATTACAAAGTCAAAGGGAGGTTCACTTCAAGTCTCAATCATTGGGGCGGTTCTGGAGTACAGGCGGTTTGACAAGTGCGGTTGGTAACTCCAGTGAGGTTGCAAAGTGCGGTTGATAATGAGCTGCAAGGTGCGGTTCATCATAGGGCGGTTGCACTTGAGTAGTTCAAGAGTAGTTTCAAACAAAGGATTTCACCAAGCAAATGCTAAGGGCGGTTTTGCTAGGGCGGTTCCAAAGAAGCGGTTTGAAACTTCTGAACTGCAACTCTCAATTCCAATGAGTCTTGTGCCAGTCTTCAAGCCTAAATTTAACCTAATCTATAAAATGGACTTAACTAAAAAATTGAAGTCTAAGCTTCATTACATAGGGTCCTAAAGTCCTTAAAATAGACAGGAGGTTATGGTATCAATCAAATCTAATATAAATATAGGAGGGTTAAAACATGCATACCCAACAGGGTGCGATTGACGGCATCGCGGACGGTGATAATATTCGCCTACGTTTGAGCACCTAATGTCAAACCCATCCCCCCTAGTGCGTTATAGGTGGCGCCACACTTAAACCTTACCCACGGTTGGTTTTTGATACAACGTTTTAATTACACCACAATGAATTGTTTTGAAATTTCCAATAGGTCCTTATGCCCTCCCCAAAACCTCGCACCTTGTGGGCATGTTGCCAATGTAACATGGTTTCACGTGAGACATGTCACTCCCGTGGCATGTCCTAAACGAGAGATCATGCCGCTTTGTCACCATGCACCAACGAGAGGTCATGCCGGATTTTTCTTGAAATTTCTTCGAGAATACCCGTTATGCTGCCCAAATTTCCCTATAAATTTGGATCACTCGTCCGTCCCACATCGTGTTAGGTCTTGGTTAGGTATCATTACCTATTATTAATTTCAAATGCAAAGCATTTAGTGTAATTTGAACGTTGCGTCCTTAGGCTCCCCCAAGGTGTAGTGTGCTTAAATAAAGTCTTCTCCTTTCCCAACCGTTCCGAGGATTTAAATCACTGATTTATTCTTGGAGATAAATAAATTGTTTGCGCGAGTCTGTCCCCCTTTTCTTCTCCCTCTCCTGTATTTCCTCAAAAGTCTTCTCCCTTCCCTACCTTATAAACCTGTATCTACCCTCTATAGCGGTGACAAGATTGGGGCATGCTCTGATATTCTGTGGTCGTTGGGTTCCTGTCTCCAAAGAATTTCCCGCGAAGCTTTATCTGTTCCGCTATTCGAGATGTCTGGTGCAAGAAATATGACATCCGCTCAGTCTGGAATTCCTCTCACTTCAAGTCAGCTGGACATGAATGATCTGTCAGTAGCAGAGTTGCGAGCTGCTCTTGAGGCTGCCATGGTTCGTGAATGCAAGGCTCAATTGCTTGCCCAAGTTACCAAAGCCCGAGAGGAAGAGACTCACGCTAAATTTGTTGAAGCAATGCGCACCCGAGGGGTCACGATAATTTGCCACGAAGATGGGTCAAACGAGGAAATCATCAATGCTAGTAGTGTCGATCATGGGAATGGAAAAGTAATGAAAGGGGTGAATGAGGATGAAAAAGATAAAATTATTCCCGCGGTACCTCATGTGGTCCAGACTCAGATTAAGGATGAACAACCAATCCTTGAGGCTTTTAGTTTTCCTAATCAACTGGATTTGAAGAGTCAGTATCAGCCAAACTCTCAAGGACCGTATCATTTTGTGAACGGCCATTCCAACCAGAAAGTATCACTGCCATTTCACTCTGACCAAGCTCCCCTTCAAGGAAATGTTTCTCTATCACCAATGAGTTCACATGGTTTCAACTTATCATCCCCCCATGATCAGCATTCAGGACCGACCTCATATGTAACTGTGAATCAGATGTCTTTTATTCCAACTGTGAACCCTATCCAGCAAGGAACGGCAATACCCGAGTGCCCTCCAAAGAAAGTTCAGACGGGAAGAAAGAAAGCGTACTGGGGAAAGGTAGGGATGCCTATGAATCAATTTCTCAAGGTTTTGGTGAGCGGAGGTTTAGTTCAGCCACTAGTTAATTATATCCCTCTTCATCACAACAAAAACCTAGATCCAAGCAAATATTGTGACTATCACCAATATTCAGGACATATCACTCATGGATGCATACAGTTGAGGGTGATCATCCAGGAACTCATTGATGAGGGGAAGATCGAGATGGGTTCCCATGAAGGAAGCAATATTCGGAATCTCCGTCAGTTTCCACCTCGCAAGAAGCGGGAATTCGATGACCTTGGGATAACAACTGAAGAAGCTTTCAATGGATTGATGCGAAGAGGAATGATAAAGCCGCTTGATAACTACCATCCCCTCAAACCCAATCCGAGTTTGGACCGCAGCAAGTATTGTTACTATCACCAATACCCTGGTCATGCCACCAACGACTGCATTCCCCTGAAGTTGTTGATTCAAAGGATGGTTGACGAAGGTAGAATTGAGAAAGCTCCTCCTAAGGTGGCCGATAATCCTCTTCCGCAATTCCAAAGATTTCCCATGTGAAGAAGTCAGTCAGTCAGGCATCATAGGGTCTTAGATTGTTTTATCTTGCTAGCAGATGTTGTTCTTATGATTTGAGTCTATTACATCCATGTTATGAGTCTTTTGTTTCAATAATAAAATATTTGTTTCTATTCTTGCTAGACTCGAGACATTACTTGTGCACCCACGTTACATTTTATTGAAATGGTTTTATTCTACATAATCACTTGTGCTGCTCACTGACTAATGCTTTGAAATGTCTAATATTTAAATTAATCAGAGGGAGAAAATCGACTGATATCCTTCCCAAATTGGGGGGCTTATGAATTCCCCATCTTGCGTCCCATATGCTCACGTCTCTTTCATCATCCTCGTCGTCGCTCAAAGAATTTGCATGGATCTTCCTCAAAGTAAGCTTAAGCAAGCAATGAAGACACAATCTCGTTCGGATCATCCGGTAGGGACTGCGGTTGAAACCTTTCACCCTTAGGAAAGCCTTTAACCTCACCCTCACTAAATAATACCCCTTCGGTTCAAGATCGGCATGTTTTGAAACCCATTTAGCCATCACCAGAAGAAGAGGGACTATCCTTGAGGCTCCCACGACGCAAAAGAAGATCGACCGTCTCCAAGTTCGAAGAACGGCGAAAAGCAATGATCCATCCTGGGGACTAGCTGAAGTTTTTCTCTCAAAAGCAAATTTGAAATTAAAGAGATACAAAAAAAAGGTATAAAAAAAAAGAAAAGAAGAAAAGAAAGAGAGCCTAGTCCCTAGCGATCCTCTTAAAAGCAAAAGTCAAAGGATTCTGGTCGCTACTCAAGAGGAGTCTCAGAGTGAATAAAGAAACAACACGGATGTCCCTCACCATTACCTCTAGCCAATCCCAAGCCGTCCTCTCCATTTTAGAGGATATTCCCCTTACCGTTACCCTTGTCCTTGGCAAAACCAAGATTAACCTCTCATTCTTAGAGGCAAATCAATTCCCTCGCCTTAGAAATCCCAAACACATACCCAAAAGCCAACCTCTCATCTTTAGAGGTTCAGTCAGCAAAAGGCCCAGCCGACCTCCCGTCTTAGGAGGTCATGATTTTCCAAATTACCCGAAGACCGATCGAAACCCTGAAGCCCAGTCGCAGTTCCTATCGGATAGCAGTTTCATTCCAATATCATCGAGAATCTAAATCGGATTATTGCTTAAAGCGGAGCCAAATCCATCTCGGCTCAAAGGACTGTCAAGCGAAGACTGTGCAAGTTCCATCTGTTCATTCGACGTTGCGTGTGAGCATATTTCATTTCTCCTCCGCAAACACTTACCGTGGACGTCCCACTGGGGATTCACATCCGTGTCCCCCATCGACACTCCAAGAGGACATGTTTTGCAATTCTCAAAATCCTCAGAGGTCCTCAGATCCTCGAATTTCAACGTTCATTCTCTTCATTAGGGATAAGCCAAAACTACGGCGACCTGAGCTCCTCCCAAGGAGGGGAACGTAGGCAACCATAACTGATTCGGTCGAAATCGCAAACAGATCTCAGAAAATTCGGTCTCCTCAAGGACCATTCCCATACACTGTCTATCCGTCCGAGTTTGATTCTCGATATCAACGGGTTTTCTCCTCGGATTAATTGAAATATTTGTTCATATCGGTATTGGTGGTTGAATAACCCGAACATCAACAAAGGGTTTTAAGCAGCCTTGTGATCATCGCGAATAAGACAGGTTTTCAAGTGTCTCGGCAAGTCTTCTTCTCTACTTTTCTAAGGATATAGAGCTAAACACTGTTTTCTATTAAGCAGGGGCTTCCATACACTTTTCCACACCTTATGATGCTCATACTCTCCCAAAAGAGTTAAACCCAAAAGCGAGAGTGTCAT
The DNA here is from genome assembly GCA_022495995.1 of Adenophora triphylla var. japonica. Lineage (NCBI taxonomy): Eukaryota > Viridiplantae > Streptophyta > Magnoliopsida > Asterales > Campanulaceae > Adenophora > Adenophora triphylla. The sequence continues at coordinate 165,353 of JAFEMH010004259.1, forward strand.
ATACAGAATCGGGATCTATTCCCACCCTCAAAAGATGTACCCCTGCACGCATAAGCATTCCTAAGTCTTGTCCGCTGACTGATTGACCGAAGCTCGAAGAATGATCTCCTCTTGGGTTACACGATGTATTGACAGCAATGAAGCTGAGTGTCGGATTGGGATTTGGTCAAAGAAGAAGATTGATGGGTTCATTTGCACAGAACACCGGGGCTGGCTTTATAATCTCGATCCTAGGGAACGGATTGGTTACTTGAAAGCCTACTCCATAGTGGGGCTACTGAGTCTCATACCCTAGGCCAAGGGAGAAGTTTTAAATGTGAATGTCTGATTTTGAGATCCTGCCTGCATGACTTGTTGTGTCACGCGACATAAGGTGCCCCAGCTGTCCTGAGTCGTGCGACATCTTGAGTCCAGCACCAGACATCAGTAATCTGCAATCTGATCTGTACCAGGGCATGCCCCGACTTTGTCACAAGCTGCAAACAACCAAAACCATCATCCTACAGATAAGCCTGGGAGAGGGATTCATTCAGTTCAATTAGAAATCCTCATACACATGTCATACACATTCAAACCATCCAAACCACATTTGCATCAATACCAAAAAACCATTCCAAAAACCATTCCTTCCTATTCTTCCAAAAGGTGGACTCGTGCAAACAACAAGAATAACATAAAAGCTAATAATGTACTGAGTCTAGGAAAAGCAAAAGGAAATAAGTTTTTACAAATAATAAAAGAAGAGTGTTTGTTCATTTCTTTCCAAAAAAAAAAGGGGGGTACAATGATCAAAAGAGCAATGTTTTGATACAAGAGGCTACTCTGAGCCATCATCTTCAGTAACGTAGACACCATCGTCATCAGAGCTATCATCATCATCAGCATCCTCGCTGCCCTCTCCATCTACATCCCCCTCCTCAGGATCCGAATCAGCAACAGGATCGTGGTAAACAATGGGATCGTCACGAAAGAGCTCGTGGACAGCAGGGATAGACATGGTCTCAATCTCGTAAGGATCTACAGAAGCATCACTCTCATACTCAGGACTAGGTGGAGGACGAGGGGCAGTTTTGGTCCTGGGCCTATGTGTGTCCTCAGCAGCCATATCGGTCTGAGATCTCTTCCTACTAGGCAAGCTGGGTGTAGAATCATCATCATCAGAGCTCCGAGCCAGACACCGCTCCCTCCAGTATCGTGCACTCCTCTCTAGCTGCTCCATCATGTCCATAGATCCGGTGTAATATCGAGCGAAGCTCTAGTAAATGTTAGCCGAGATCTGTCACAACCAAACAGAGGAAGAATCAGAAACCAGTCATGATAAAAAATGCAAGGGATGTAAACAATTAAAAGCAACAAAGAAGGAAAAGATAGTACTTACAGATCGGGTGCCCTTTGAAAGCTGAAAATAGGGATAAATCCTGCTGGTATCGAGGGGAGCTCGTCTCAGGCGGTCACCATCCTGAAAATCAACGAAAGGAGGAGGTAAGGGAGCATCCGCCACATATCCAGTAGAAGGGCCTGCGCCCTGAGTATCACATCTCGGAGCCACCTGCGGAGACCTCAACCTCGTCGTCACATAAACTCCATAATCTCCATCCTCCTCAGTGTAATTGAACGCAACCTCCCCCTGGATCAAAGAAGCCACATCCTCCAGTTTCCGAGGAAACCATATATCAGCAGGAGGATTAACAGGGACTCTAGCCACGCTACCAGGGCCATGCTGTCTATAGAATCGTTCTCCCAAATACAGTGCATCCCCAGATAAGCCTACCAGCAACTTACGACACTCAGTCAAATGCAAGGAATGTCCAAGATCAAGATCAGCATACCGGTTCCCCCAAGGAAACAAACTCAAACTCCCGGGAGTCCCCCGCAAGCAAACCAAGGTATCAGGATAAGAAGCTATCACCCGTCCCCTGCTATCCGCCGTCCGGACCTTCTGCCGCACGTCTTTCACCCAGCACCGCATAGCAGGAAACATAGTAGCTGGGTACGCCTCCTGAACCCGCCAGGCATAGCAACCAATGACCTCATAAGCCCAAACCTGGAGAAGAGAAATCATAGCAAGTCAGATTAATGAAAAGGGGGGGACAGAAAGAAATGTTATTCAAAGGATGGACTCAGATTGTGAAATACCTCAAAAGCTAAGTGGCAGCAGTTGAAGGACTTAGCCTCCCCCTGCTGACATCATCCAGAGCCAAATACAGCTCAGCCAATCCTGCCTCTCCCCAGAACAAAGTCCCAACAACACCCAGTCTCTCAAAAGCTCCAACAAAGAAATCAAAGCAGAAGACGTGTCGTTGATAAAAAGCATGTCCGAGAAGCCAATCCACACAAATGCCCTAGCCAATCTCAGAGCCCTCAGCCTATCCTCCTCAGTATCTGCCACCTCAGCTGGATAATCCCTACTCTGCTCAACAATCTGACCGTGAAGCTCCCCAAGCTCGTACTCATTCCCTTTCTTGCCCTTGGGAACGAAACCAATCAGCTCCATGAAGTATGCCTCGGTGGGAGGCTGTGGATCATCCTCAAGAGCAGGCTCCTCTAAATACAAAGGCTCAGCAGTGAAAGGGAGGCCCGTGATAGCAGCAAAATCATACGGCGTAACCGTCGCCTCTCCCCAGGAAAAATGAAAAGAATGAGTAGTCTCCCACCAAAACTCTCGGAATGCCCTCACCAACCCCGCGCTCCTCTGGGTATCCCCGATGGCCCTCGCCATCTCAAAGAACCGGCCAAGCCCGGCGGCATATATCAAGCCCTTAGGCGAGTGCTCTAGCTCCTGACTGCCGGGCAAGAGATCCCACAGCTGACCAACAACCTCTGGGGAGCCTCGGGTATGCAACTCATGCAGGTAAACACAACACAGGTATGAATATCTCAAGTTTTTCAGAAAGAAGCATGTCAATCAATTGTAATTCTATACTCTTCCTTTTCCAAGTAAAACTAGGGTTGAACATTTAACATGCATTCATAATCTTTCATAACTCAAAACACAGCACAGCAAACTCATAGTTTCGCAGGAAAGAATTCGAACAGTTTGATACAAGACCCAATTTTTTCAATGCAATAAAAAGCAAGGGTTAAGGAATTACCGTGTCTTTCTTCCCAGGCGCAGAAGTGTATTCCCTGAGTTGGGGATAGAAATCCCCTTGCACCGCTTGAGGGATGAATGGCCTCTGATTCCTCTGTGCATTCTTCATCTAAGCAGCCAGTTGAGCTTGTTGAGGCCCCTTCTTCGTGGGTCATGGTCTAGGAGGCATGATCACTAGCAAAGAACGAAATCGACACTCTAAATTCTCTTGATTTCACTCGAGATTGTGTAAATGTGAGGATTTTAAACCGATTAAAAAACCAATGGATCAATTTAAAGATCAAAATATGAGATTAGGAGGGCACAATGAAGTAAAATAGGTGTAACTATGAAAAGAAGATGACACAATCATGTAACGAAGAAAGCCCTTGAGACAACTATCTCGCCGACACAAAACCTCGGAAAGTGTTTATGGTCACCTTCGTCCCAAACGGTAGTATTGATGTTTTAGTGAGTTACAAACGGTGGAGCTATGGCGGATTACAAGAATGTATGCATGAACAGTGTGTGTGTGTGTAGTGTTCCGGCCATGAACTCCTTAAATAAATAAATAAATAAATAAATAACTAGATAACTGAAGATAATCAAGACCTAACAAACTATCCTAGAATCTCGGCATGATCATCTTGATCCTTGACTTGGTCTTCTAACCGTTGAAGTGATTCCATGAAAGATATTTCCCACGTTCTATTTTCCTGTATTAGAGATACAATAAAAATAATTAAATAATGATTTAATTATCTAAGTAATTTTACCTTGACTGCTGGTTCGGAGATGATGACATGCTGAATACTTTTCAAGACGTTGCAATCCTGAATTTTTACCCACAACAGTCACTGTGTTTAATAATTGTTACAGACCTATTTAGAATGCAGAGGTACTGAAATCTCTCTCTCCATATATATTTATACTCACATATTGTATGTGCATTGTATTTGTCAGTCTCCATTTTTCTTGTATTTACCTGCTTGTGCTCTGCTTCTGAGTTTGTATTAACGCTACCATGCTCGATTTTTTCACTTGCAGCAACTGACTCAAGAGCTCAGAGAGTTGAAGAAAGAAGTGAAAGTGTTGGAAAAGATGGCCATGTCTCTCTCTCTCTCTATCTCTCTTTCTCTCTCTCTTGCCCCCCTCCCCTCTCCCTCTCCTGTTGAATAGTTTGATGAATTAATTTTGCATCTATATTAACTTTTTTCTGATGAGACGTACTTGTTTACTTGTTTTATGAATGGCTTAATGTTCGGTCGAAACCTAACGGTTTATTTAATTCCGCAAGCGCACGGGCTATTGTAATATAGCGGGTGCAAGTACGAGTCGATCCCACAGAGACAGGGTTTACTTAAGGGATATTTTTGTCTTTAGAAAATATAGAAAGGATTGGGGGTAGATAAAATTTGTTTTAGAATAATAGAGAGAGCATAAACAGAAAATACTTTAATTGAAATCTTATAAAAACGAAGCATTCTCGGGATTGGAAATCATACACAAAATCTTATTCATCAAATTGTCATTGTCTTAGAAATAAAAGGTTTTCATAAAAAGCAAGGATGGTATGTTAGGCCTACGCTATTTCGGGCTAAGACAATAGCGTTTGTATTCTTCACTAATTATGTCCTAACTGTTTGAGAAATCCGTTTATGTTTGCCCCCGCCCTGTCACAAACGGGCATTCCGGCTTATCTCTAGTGACCATAATTAGTAAGAATCCATTAAGGACGGAAGTCAACATACTTTCCATTAAAGGAACATCCCTAGGCCATTGAACTACTCTCGTGATCAATGAACCTAGTTTCTTTATATGGTTCCGTCAATCGAGATTCACCGCTAGGTACTTCTCTCAATTATTTGAATCATACAAATTGGATATCGCCAAAATGTAAGGCATTTAGAGAATAATATAAAGAGATTGTTTTAGATGAAGAAAGAAGACAAGACTAAACATTTTTTAATGATGAATAAGCATGCTTTTGAGTTTCCAACCCCAAGAATATGGGGGATTACTCACAAGCCATTAATGACATAAAAGCATAAATAGAGATTGAGTAAGAAAGACTTATGATTGCGAGAATGATGCTTCACTTTTATTGCTTTTCCTCCAAAGGGATTCCAAGAACAAATAATGACTTTGATCTTCAAACTTCTTTGGATAATTGTTGTTACAAATCTTTGTATCTTCTCTCTATCTAATATCGGTAGTTTCTCTCTAAGAATTCGTATCTAAGGCTGATTACAAGGGTCCTATTTATAAATGGAAGGAGACTCTTCAATTGGGTGCCATCAAAAGGTGCCTTTACATCTGCGATCACGACTTGCACGGCCGTGTCAAGGATTTTGCACGGCCGTGTCCTCTTTGGCGCCGCATTTGGATTTGAATTTGAAGACTTGCACGGCCGCTCCGGATATAGGCTGCACGGCCGCTCCAAGGTTAGCACGGCCAGGTCCTTTCGGTGCTCGGCCACTCCATGGGCCAAGATGGCCGGCCATGGCCTAAGTTGCACGGCCGCTCCCGGTCTTTGCCGCACGGCCGCTTCGACTGGTTTTCAGCTTGGAGTGCTTATTTGCTTGGTGTTCCTTCATCTTTTTGGACCAAGATGTCCATGTATCCTTTGTATATATAAAATGACCCTAAAACCTGTCTAAAATGTATAAAACATACCAAAAATGTAAAATCTAATAAAATAACAAAAGTAAGTAAAAAGTACTAAAAAACTAAATGAAAAGTGATGATTTATTTATGTAAAAGTATATAAAAACTAGGATAATTGACTATATAATAGTCACTTATCAAACTCCCCCACACTTAAGTCTTTGCTTGTCCCCAAGCAAACTTAGAATGAAATACGGAGAGGGAGAAAAATACGATTGATCCCTCAGAAATAAAGTAGCAAGCCCTTAAATTGCCTCCTTAGATAATGCCTTTATCTATCTAATCATATTTTGAATACCTTTAAAAAATTATTTTAGGAAGAAAATATTTTAGGGATATTTTTAAAGAGATAAAATGCAAGACAATAACTTAATATAGCATATATAGAATTTTGACCAAGTAAAGCATGCTAGAAGGAAGAATCTTCTTGGTAGAAAAAGCTATCACTTTTCAGAGTGATTTTTTTTTTTAGAAAAGATGAATTTTATTTCTTTAAGACGTACAAGAGAATGTATAAACATTTATTCACGATTTAGAAGTTCCGAAGAATTGTATTACATTCTTGAATCACAAGGGTGAAGAATGGATGATGGTAGTGGAAAAATCTCGTCAAAGTCAAACAAATTTATCTTATTTTTGTACGTGTTATATTCTTGCAAAAGACCTAAGTTATTTTTGATCCTTTCAAGTAGGAGACATTGTGGTTGCGAACCCCATGTTCCTAATACTTAGATCAAGAATACTTTTTGGATATTATTTCCGTTTGGCAAGGAAGCATCGTCGCAGCGAACGCCGTGCCCCGAGTTACTTAGGAGATAATATGTTTCTTTTTGCTTTTATTTTAAGGCTTGGTGACAATTGTCACTCTTTTATCAATAAGATAGAAGTGTTTTACTTTGACTTGATTTGAAAAATGGAAGGATGGAATTTATGAAAGGGTGTGATTCAAGGGATGCAATCAAAAAGGTGCTTCTAAAAAGGGAATAAATATCTAATAAAGATAAAAAATGTACAATCTTAAAGGAATATATTCAAAATTTGCATAAATAACCAAGCATAAAAGAATTCCTTTCTAATCAAATGCATTTTCCTTGATGAGATTCTATATTGTGCTATACCAACTTATGAGGCTTTCAATTATTTCCTAAAAAGATCCCTTATACTTTTCCTTTTTATAGATTTCTAAGTGTATAGAAAATATGAGAGGAAAGGTAAAGGCATTTATACTAGGGCAAATGGCAAGCATAATGATAATGATTTTTGATCATCATAGGGATTTAATTTTTTATTTATTTTTTATATATACTATTATACATGCATAAAAAAAAAGAAAAAAATGCAACTAAGTAAAAAATTATACTAGAAAGCGATTAAATCTATCCTAGAAAGCAAGTAAAATTTAAAAACTAGAAAGCGAAAAATAAAGCGAAAAATAAAAGGATAGATTTACCCCCCCACACTTGAAATGAACATTGTCCTCAATGTTTCAAAGAACAATGCTAAATCTAGGGGGAGTAAAGAAAAACTCACTCAAATGGCGGTGGCTGAGGAAAGTCATCCCAATGGTTGACTCCATAGTTGTAGATGGAGTTCACTTGCCTTTGAATCGTTCCCACACGATTTTGTATATCATTCCGGAAATAATGAAATTCATTGTTGAAAGCGTCGAACCGATTCATCATTTGATTATTTTGAAGTTCGATTCGATCAAACCTATCATTGAAATCCGGTGGCAATGGATGGTTGGGTTGATGTTGCTCTCCTTCTTCTTCTTTTTCTTCCTCCTCTTGGTTTGCTTGGCTTGATTGGCCCTCCCCGTGATTCATGGAAATTGGAAAGATCCATGTTGGGTGTTGATAAGTTTGGGCAAATGGGAGGATGGGACTAGGCAAAACAATGTAGGGCGTTTTACCCGGCCCTACCAACCAATTGTACTCTCCATGTCCTCTATCTGAAATCATTTGCATTACCCGTAGGGTTGGAATATCCAACTTTGTAGAACCCGAAACCGCAACTTCATTGGCGGGCACCACAAACCCAAAATGGTTAGCAAACAAAGTAACAATACCACCAATATGGATCTCTCCATTGAAAGTTGGAGAGACGATATCACTAAATAACTCAATCAAGAAATGACTCAAATTCACCTTCCTATGAGCCCTCACCATAGACCATAACAAAAACAACTCCTTCTTGTTCAATGTTCCCTTATCTTCCCTTGCAAAAACTGTACATGCATAGAATCTGTGCATAATCCGGAGAATGGGATGAATAATAGATGAGGCTTTTGCGGTTCTAGATTTAAAGGATGGAATTCCGGTTATTTGCTCCCAAAACACATTCTCCCTAAATTCTATAGGAAAATCGGTTTCAAAGTTGGTGAAAGCAGGCCAACCCAAAATTCTATTTATGTCGAAGGAGGTAAGATGAAACTCCTCCCCACCAAGCCTAAAATACAAATGTATCAATTGGTATGGCTCCCGGTACTTCCACAAATTTACATTTGTAAATTCCTTCCTCATAGTGCACAAGAATTCCAAAGTAATTCTCTCGTAAGTCTTTGCATTCAACTCAAGAAAACCACCACAACCAAATCCGGTGTGGAACTTTCTTACATTTTTGTAGACATCTAGGGCTTTAAGGGCAGGAACATCTGGAAATTGGGTCGGTCTAATTCTCTTTTGACGAAGGGCAGTGAATCTAGCCACTTCGGAAGGCTCCCTAAACTCAATACCCAAATCATTGAGCGTTGGGTTTAGATTAGGGGTAGGAGATGGTTCCTTTCGGGACCTTTTCGAACCTCTTTCAACAGCCTTTCCCTTTCCTTTCCCTCTCTCCATTGAAAGTTTTCAGAAATAACCCAAAAACTTAGCTAAAGGAAGAAGAAAGTAGATTACCCGAATCTGAGTTTGAAAAGCTTGTAATCTTGATGAACAGCCTCTGAAATGTCCAAGAGCTTCCTTCTTAACCTTAATCTTGAGCAATCCCTTCGAATTTTATGAAATGGGTGAAGGGTTTTGGTATTTTCGGAATTGGGGTTTTAGGAGGGTTTTTGGACTGATTTTGGTGGTGGAGGAGGGATTTACTGGAGAAATTTAGGAGGATTGAGGGTTGAATTGTGAGTAAAAATGGTGTAGGAGAGGGTATTTAAAGTAGATGGGGCGGAGGTTTTGAGGGAGAGAGGTTGAAGATGAAGTAAATGAGGGAGGAGGGGAAAAGCTGCGTCTTTTGACTGGAACGACGCAACTCCCCAGACGTCTTGCACGGCCGTGTCAAGGAATTTGCACGGCCGTGTCCCTTTTACTGAGTCAACACGTTCCAACTCGATATGAACTGCACGGCCGCTCCAAGAAGAGCTGCACGGCCGTGTGTAAGTGCTCCAATTTGAGTTGGTAGTTTTTTCGTTAGAAAGTTAACGAAAGTTTTAACATTTCTAACATTTCTAACAATCTCTAACCTTCCTAACCAAGCAAGAGTAGGTTAGGGTTTGCCATTTAAAGTTAAACCAAAAAAGGAATCCAAAAAAGCAAAAGAATTAAGAAAATCCCGAAACAGCAAGTTGAAAAACAATTTCTGCTGATATTTTGAAAAATATTCTTCCTGTTCAAAGCCTGGAGCAGCATTTAATGCACCAGGCACGTTTTACAGGGACCTCCGCGCGGACATGTATGTAATTTCAGAGGGCCTATAAATTGAACCCTCCTCTCTCAGTTTACACAACACAATTTGATCACAGCAACGAAACTCTGGCGAAATATAGAGAGAAAACAGTGGGAATCCTTAGATTGCCACCATTTTCTCTCCAATCTTTCCCAAATCTCACTCACTCACAAACACTTCAAATCACTCTCATACATACTCTCATACATACACCAATCGAAGCTCAAATCACCCTATAGGAGGAGGATTAGAGAGAAAACATAGAGGACTTCATTGTTATCTACTTGTTTTCTCTTTAACCAACTCAAATCATCAACCCTAAACACCCTCAAACACTCTCATATTCAAGCCTTAAACACTCTCACATTCAAGCCTTCAAACACAAAACACAAGGAAGATAGGTATAACCTCCCTCTCCTTACCCTAAAATTCATCCATGCATGCATTTTCAAGCTACAAAATGTAGTTTATTCATCTTCTTGCTTTAGATCCAAGAAGATCACCATGGAAGTTCATCTCCATGGATGATCTTCTACAAGGATCTACATTATTTTCAAAGTGTTCTTACTTTCTTGCAAAGAAAACACATTTTCAAAACCCTAGAAATCATTTTCATACATCAAATCTCATTTTCAAAGGATAAAATTCCCCTTCCCAAGCAAATGAAGTGCTTAGTCCTAATGTACCCCAAGGATGGTTTGATATAGTTGATTCACCACTAAAATGTCAAGTGATCACTAATCAAAACCTATGGAAATGGGGGCAAGCATGGATGCAAAAACCCCCTTTAAAATCATATTTTCTCTCTTGAGAAGTTGCTGTCCAGTAGCAATTTTCTCAGACCTCAGTCCATGGTCTAATTTTTTGGACATATATAAACTTGGAATTTGGTGTTGACTACAAAATACTTTTTGTAGCCAACATCCAGATCTTTTCAGACATATTTTTACTTTATTTTTTACGTGAGTAAAACTTCATTTTTCAGATTTTCTTTTAAAGGTCAGTTCATCAGTCTCTGGAAATCCAGATTTCAGATCTGAGATTTCCATAAGGTTTTGACCCCTCAAATCATCTCCAAAATGAAAAGTTCTTTTACAGAAACCTTTTTTAAAGTCCATTTCAAAGTCAAGGGTCAACTGCCTTTTTCATTCTGGCAGAAATGGTTTTCAACTTCCAAAAATCTTTTGAGTTCCAAATCTCAACCCAAAAATCATCCAAAAAATCATGGAATCAGTTTAAAGCCTTAAAAAGAGTTCCCAATTTTTACTTACCTCAGTTTCAAATTATTTTGGCCAAAACACACACACACACACACACACAACAAAGGATTTTGAATGTTTGGAAGACTCGTTTTTACGAGGCGTTCCGGGTGCACACTAACGTCCTTCCCGACGCGTAACATGACCTCCGAACCTAAATCTCTGATCTCGGGCTTTTTTCAAAGTTTTGGCCCTTAAAATAAAAATGGCGTGGCGACTCCGTTTTGATTTCAAAAAAAATCGGGCATCATCACAGTGGCGACTCCGCTGGGGACTAAGCTTTTTAATAAAAATGGTATTCGGTATATTGGTGGAAACCACTAAATTTCCCGTTATCGCCTCCTAACACGAGTCGGGGATAAATTGTGGTCTAACAATCCCACGTACCGGTATCACCGTTTTCAAAAAAAAGCATTTGAGGGTCAAGCTTCCGTCCCGGCTTTGAAAATCATTTTTTGTGTGTGTGTTGATTTTTGCACAGTTTTCATGTTGTTTTGGCCGCCTCGGAGAAAGTCAAAATCTTGACTGTCGGAATAATGTCCCTAACTGTCGGAATTTTCGTGCTTACGTGCTTATATGCTCATTAAAATTTTCAAAAAAAAATTCAAAAAAAAGATTTTCAAAAAAAAAAAAAAAAAAGAAGAAGAAAATTCTCAAAAAAAAAAAATCATGCATCATATTTTTAAGACTCATAAAAAATCTCTATTTTACTCGTAAAAGAATATAGATCGCTTGCACACTACGCGCACGTGACCGTACAGTGCACACTACGTCCTTAACCCGGGGAAATCCTTGTCGCGGTCCGTTTGGTCTTATTACGCCTCTCGGATGAGCACAGGACTACCCAAACATCCCATGGAGCCTCGTGTCGACCATGCACTTGTCCGTGACACACTTTGTCCGAGACCCGGTTGGTTTTTAGTCCGGTGCGTGTCATGCCCTGTCCGTGTATAGACCTTTCCTTTCAAGCCTTTGTCGGCATACCGACTCAATATCTTTCGGGGACCCTTATCGATCGAAGTTCTGCGGTTTTACGCCGCGGACTTTGACCAAGATATTGACCAGGCGCCTTGACTTCGGTTCGGCGCACAAATTATACAGCGACTCCCGGCATTGACACCGAGTCATCAAGGATTAATGAATATTCCATGCCTAATTACGGCTTAACCGATGACAAGTCAAGATCAATTGTGGACGCTTATCGGTCAAATCATGCCGACTTTTCGTCGGGCCCTCGGACATGATCTTGACTTTTGACGTCGGCTTTGTCCGTAATTTACATCGAATGCTCGTTAAGACTCGATTACCCGCCGACTTTTAGGATCGTTTTTCTTTCGGTCGGTGGGACCCGCTTGCCCTATAGGACCCTCGCCGGCTGTCCACCCGGGAGGTCGAAATACGGGTGGAATACGAGGGGCTTATAGACGTAGTGACGGGGCCCACCGATCCAGAATCGAGTAGTTTGCGAAAAGAAGAGCAATCTTTTCCAACCGATTAGGTTAATAAAACATGTTTTAAGTAAACGTGAACAAATAAGCGCATGTTGCATGAGCCTAATGCCCAAACACCTACCCTCCTTCCATTCCCGGACATCTGAACCTTCATGTCCTTTCCCCATGACTCCACACAAAGCTTGGTTTCGGGCACCGGGTCACCGTTTGATCGGTTGGGAAGAGTCAAGCGCGTCATCGGCTTCGCCGTTTGTTCCGACTCCGGGTTTGAGAATGTACGCATCGGCCGGTAATGATGGGGATAACATCACTCCGCCTCCCGGGACCCCTCGAGGCAAGCAACGGTGGAATCGGTTAGCGCAGGATGAGGTTACGGCAGGAAGCACGGCTAAACGGCCTTATGGAAGCTATTAAGAGTCACGGTCTCGCCGCCGGCCTCAATCCGGATGGCACCTTCACCGTGGAAGAAGACGAGGATGCCAACCCCACTCTCGGTCGCCACTGATTACACCAGGATGCCGCCACCCACCTCCCACGGTACTACCACCGAGCCCATGCTCCTCGATCCCTAGGTCACGGCTCCCAACCTGCACCACTAGATCCATGCGGCTGACGGGACGAGCCGGTTCGCGCCTCGGTGGGGACAAAGTCGATGCAGAATGCCTTCCCATGGTTGGGGATACCCCGGAATGCCACAAAGCAAATTGGGATCCCGCCTCGGTTTGGGACCAATCAATCCGAACTTTTCGCGGCAACGGTTTGGAATGCCACCAGTTTGGTTCGGGGCAACGGTCGGGAGCCCCTCCTCGAATGATGCTAGCTCGGTTGCTCCTCATACGGCTTCCGCAAACCCATTTCTCACTCGGGGTTCAACGGGTTACCAAGCCCCCATCCCCGTTTCATCAGAATCACCGGGACCACAATATCCTCTCGGTTATGCATCCTTGCCACAACCGGCCATGCAATTCAACAACCGGGGACAGCGGCCCGCACTTAAGCTTACTTATGGGCCTCACTCCGGAAATCCAAGCCATCTGGCTACCTCGAATCTGCCTCCATCTTCTCTGCCGATTGGAAGCCAACGGCAAGTCGCCGGGTTCTATCCCTTTGCCCAAGCTCCTACCTACACTCCCCCCGGGGTAATTTGGGCCAAGAACGAGGTTTTCACCTATGCCCGGAGTATGGTATTCCTTCCACTAATGCACCACCAACAGCTAGTCCTCTTCCTGGCTCAAATATCGGCTCAGGCATTCCCGCTCCACCTTTGGATCCCCAATTGGCTTGGTTTATGGAGCAACACAAGGAAATGAAAGCACAGATTGCTGAATTGATCGCCAAAAAGAACACTGCTCTTCGGCCTACAGATCTCGACTCGATTGTCCCCCTGCCTCACAAGTTTGTGATGCCCACTCTGGAATTGTTTGACGGGAGTGCATGCCCTAAAACTCACTTGGACACCTATACTTTGGCAATGAAGGCTAAGGGATGCACAAACCAGCGGTTGGCCGATTACTTTAGTCTCTCTTTGAAGTCGGGGGCTTTGAAATGGTTTTTCCGATTGCGGCTGAAGCTAGGGCTACTTGGGAACAGATCACCGGTACTTTCACGGATAAGTATAAAGCCAACTTGGAATGGGAGACAAACGAGTTGACACACGCAAACAACGATGCAACGCCCTAATGAGAATATTGGGGATTTCTATAAGAGGTGGAACTTAAAGCTCGGTGAAATGGCCATTCCTCCCTCGACGAGGAGCGAGTTAGACATCTTTCGGTCATGCTTGAAGCCGCATTTGAGAGCTTCCCTCGGCACTTCCCTACGCCGACTTGCGTGCAATGGTTAATTCCGGGCTAAGTTCGAAAAGGCTTACAATCGGCGGCCATTGCTGCACCTGCTTACGAATACCGGGTTTCTTCCACCTCCAACACAGCCTCCCGCCCAACCAAAAGGTAAAGAAGTGATTAGCTATGCGGGACAGATGTAACAATGCCACTTCCTTTGTTCCCAAGAAACACGATCCATCCAGGATCCCGGCTCCAAAACTTGGGAAACTTTGGGATGCCTTTGAGTGATATCTTCGAGGTTTGGTGAGAGAAGGTTTGCTCCGGCCTTTGGAAAATTATCGGCCCTAGAAACCCCAATGCTCCTTTGGATACCTCCAAGCATTGTGCCTTTCATCGATACCATGGGCACTGACGGATGATTGCGTCCCCCTGAAAAAGGCCATCCAAGGTTTGATTGAGCAAGGGAGGTTAGAGATGCCTGAAGGGCCTAACACTAACAATAACCCGCTCCCTAACAACATGAGTGTCAACATGATCGAGTTTGGTGGTTCAAGCCTTGTGGGCACAATGGAGTTTGACTCGTCCCTTTGCAAGGTCAATGAACCAGTCATCGCAGGCAATGAAGATGGTTGGATTGAGCAAAAAGTTGCCAAGGAAATCCTGATGGAAAGGTGCAATAGCTCCTGTCTCCAGCGTCGAAGAATAGATGCATGGTTCAACGGCAAGAGCGGCTAGGCGGGGATACCTATCTTTAAAATAGTCTTTTGAGTCAACCTTCGTAGGTTCTAGTACTTTTCTTTCACCTAAGTCCTTCCTGGACATTTGTCGTTGTAGTCCATTTTGGACATAGTGGTTAAGTGTCTAATTTTTAATATAAGTCTTTTTTTCTTTTCTTGCTAGACTCGAGACATCACTTGCGCACCCACGTTACACTTAATTGAAATGGTTTTATCCAAAATGATCACTTGTCTTTGCTCAACCACTAATTCTTCGAAAATGATTAATATTTAAACTAATCGGAGTGAGAAAATCAATTGATATCCTTCCCAAATTGGGGCTTACCAACTCCCCATCTTGCATCTCATATGCTCACATCCCTTTCATCATCATCATCTCGTTGCTCGATGAATTTGCATGGATCTTTTCTCATATAAAGCTTAAGCAAGCAATGAAGACTTAATCTCGTTTAGGTCATCCAGTAGGGATTGCGGTTGAAACCTTTCACCCATAGGAAAGCCATTACCTCACCCTTACTAAACACTACCCTCTCATTTCAAGATCGGCGTGTTTTGAAACTCGGTTTAGCCATCATTTTTGCTCCATGCGAGAGAAAGTCCAAGCGAGCCCGAGAAGTTAGCTTCGAGAATCGGCGATGCGCAAATTATCTCAAGCCATGAAGGAAGGACAAAGATAATCCTCAACTCCTCCGGAAGCTTTCCAAGTCAAAAAAAAAACAAAAAAACAAAAAAAAAAACAAAAAAAAAACAAAAAAGAAACAAAAAAAAAAAGAAGGATTTTAAAATCCTCACAATCTCGGATATAATTCCAAGCTCCTCAGGAAGCCTTCCAAAAAAAAAGAAGAACTCAAAAGTCCCCGACATCTCAAGAAGCTCTCCAATGATCAAAAAGGAGCCTGAATTCTCGCAAGATCGCAAAAAGTTGTCAGTAGCTCGGACTTCCTCTTATCATTACCTTAAACCAATCCCAAGCCATCCTCTCAATTTTAGAGGATACTCCCATCACCATTACCCTTGCCCTTGGCCAAGTCAAAATCTGACCTCTCATTCTTGGAGGCAATCAATCTTCCTCGCCATAGATTTCCCAAACACATCCCCGCGAGCCAACCTCTCATCTTTAGAGGTTCAGTCAGTAAAAGGCCTAGCCGACCTCTCATCTCAAGAGGTCATAATCTCCCAAATCACCCGATAGCCGATCGAAGCCCGGAAACCCAACTACGGTCCCTACCGGATAGCAGTTTCATTCTAATATCCTCGATGTCAGGATCAAATTAATGCTTCATTGCTTGCTTAAATTGGAATCTAATCCATTTTGGTTCAAAATTACCAATCAAAGATTGTGCAAATTCAACCCTTCCCTTCATGTGAGCATATTTCATTTCTCCTCACAAACACTTGCCGTGGATGTCCCAGCTGGGCTTCGCATCCGTGTCTTTCATGGACACTCTAAGGGGATATGTTATTCAATCCTCCAAATCCTCAAAAACCCCAAAGGTCCTCGGACCCTCGAATTTCAACATTCATTCTCTTTTCATTCGGGATAGGCCCGAACTACGGCGACTGAGCTCTTCATAATGGAGGGAACGTAGGCAACCGAAATGGTCCGTCGAAATCACAAACAATTCTCAAAAATAAAAAAAAAAAATCCGGTCTCATCGGGGATCGTCCCTATACACTTTCCGAGCTTGATCCTCGATATCGGTTGGTTTTCTCCTTGTGATTAATCAAAATATTTGTTCATATCAGATTTAGGAGTTGAATAACCCGAACATTAACAAAGGGTTTTAAGCGGCCTTGTGATCATCATGAATAAGACAATTTTTCAAGTGTCTCGACAAGTCTTCTCTCTCTACATCATAGGAAAATAGAGCCAAACACTGTATTTCTGCCAGCAGGGGCTCCCATACACTTTTCCACACCTTGTAACGCTTATACTCTCTCAAAAGAGTCAAACCTAAAGCGAGTGTGTATACACAAAATCGGGATTCATTCCCACTTTTCGAAAGATGTGCCCTGCACGTAAACATTCTGAGTCTTGTCCATTGGTGGTTGACTAAGATCTGAAAAGATGGGTGCCTCCTTGGTCACATGATGACTCTATCTGCAATAGGGCTGCTCTGTGTTTCTTCACGCTGGGGCTTGCTAAGCGGTCCTCCCGGGTTCTCTGTATCGGCTCTTTAAGATGGGACTTCTATAGTCATCCTTGGGTCCACATTGCGTTCTTCACTACGAGATAGATTCGCCAAGTCACTTCTTCAAAATCCGGACTTTGCCTACTCGGGATCAGGGGCTTTGTCAAGACGGTCTTTTGGACCCGAATTTTATCAAGAAAGAATTTCGGCTTGAACTTGGTACACGGCGGCCTCTCGTAGCATCGGAATTCAAGATCAGGGTTTCTCCCGGCATTAGCAATTCCATCAAATCATTCTCCGGATAAGGTTTTGGCCGAGGTCACGGCTCACCCAAATGAAAGAAGCTTCACTCATATCAACGTGCCCTAGAGCACATCGGCATCGGCTTCAAATGACCAAGATTGAGAGAAAAATTCCAATCAAGACCCGGATCCGAATCCAATCTCATCAAAATTGAGATCCATGTGATACTGCTGACAAAACCTCACCAACAACCGCTGTTTAAATCGCGATCAAGGGTTCTCATCCCCCACATGCTCAAAATCTGTTCCAAACAGTCTCCAGACACATACATAACCATGCATCCCCACAAAAATCTCCCAAGGGCTCATGTAGCATGCACAAAACTTGAATCAATAGGAAAAATCCTAAGTGAATTGAAGATCATACATCATAATTTCCCTGTCAAAAGCTTAGGCTAGGTGCATCTTCGAAAGAAAGTAAATGCATCATCTTGCAAACATATGCAGTGATACTCTCACAATCATTTTTGGCTCTATGCATGCATCTGTCATCATGAATGTCATATATGCATCTTCCTCTTCACTAACGAATGCATGAATTCAAACGTGAAATCAAATCCCCCTTTTCGGCAAGGATGATCTTCACCAAAGTCGACCTCCAATGTCCACAAACGGATGAAGACAGCCTCCAGCATCTACAGTTTGGCAAAGACAAGCTCCGGCGTCTGCAACTTGCTAAAGACGACCCCCAATGTCCACAAATGGATGAAAACAGCCCCCAATGAAGACCACCTCCAGTGTCTACAATTCGGTCAGAGACGCCAAGTTCTCGAATACAAATCGTTCAGAGATGCCAAGTTCTCCAATACAATGCGGTCAGAGACACCAAGTTCTCAAAAGCAAGAAGTCCCAATGTGAATACAAGCTCAACCACCTCTACAAGGTTGACGATCACCAGCAAGATGCAGACTCAACCAAACTCCTCCTTCAGGTCAAAATGCTTCCAAAGACAGCAAATCGTCGGTCTTCATCAACATCAGCCGTAGCCTCAGTCCTTCCGGCAACTACAGGTAAGCACAGCACAGGTATGAAAGCATATCTTAGTCAACTACTTTTCTAAAAGAACATTATCATCAGATCATAGGGCGACTTCCCCAAAACAGTCAAAACCTTAGGGTGACTTCCCCAAAACAGTCAAACTATAGGGCGACTTCCCAAAAATAGTCAGATCATAGGGTGACTTCCCAAAAATAGTCAAACCATAGGGCGACTTCCCAAAAATAGTCAGATCATAGGGCGACTTCCCCAAAACAGTCAAACCATAGGGCGACTTCCCAAAAATAGTCAGATCATAGGGCGACTTCCCCAAAACAGTCAAACCATAGGGCGACTTCCCAAAAATAGTCAAACCACAGGGCGACTTCCCAAAAATAGTCAAACCATAGGGCGACTTCCCCAAAACAGTCAAACCATAGGGCGACTTCCAGAAAATAGTCAAACTATAGGGCGACTTCCCAAAAATAGTCAGATCATAGGGTGACTTCCCAAAAATAGTCAAACCATAGGGCGACTTCCCAAAAATAGTCAGATCATAGGGCGACTTCCCCAAAACAGTCAAACCATAGGGCGACTTCCCAAAAATAGTCAAACCACAGGGCGACTTCCCAAAAAATAGTCAAACCATAGGGCGACTTCCCCAAAACAGTCAAACCATAGGGCGACTTCCCAAAAATAGTCAAACCACAGGGCGACTTCCCAAAAATAGTCAGATCATAGGGCGACTTCCCAAAAATAGTCAAACCACAGGGCGACTTCCCAAAAATAGTCAGATCATAGGGCGACTTCCCCAAAAATAGTCAGATCATAGGGTGACTTCCCCAAAACAGTCAAACCATAGGGCGACTTCCCCAAAACAGTCAAACCATAGGGCGACTTTTCAAAAATAGTCAAACCACAGGGCGACTTCCCAAAAATAGTCAGATCATAGGGCGACTTCCCAAAAATAGTCAGATCATAGGGTGACTTCCCCAAAACAGTCAAACCATAGGGCGACTTCCCAAAAATAGTCAGATCATAGGGTGACTTCCCAAAAATAGTCAAACCATAGGGCGACTTCCCAAAAATAGTCAGATCATAGGGCGACTTCCCCAAAACAGTCAAACCATAGGGCGACTTCCCAAAAATAGTCAAACCACAGGGCGACTTCCCAAAAATAGTCAGACCACAGGGCGACTTCCCAAAAATAGTCAGATCATAGGGTGACTTCCCAAAAATAGTCAAACCACGGGGCGACTTCCCAAAAATAGTCAGATCATAGGGCGACTTCCCAAAAACAGTCAATCTCTAGGACGACTTCCCTAAAATAGTCAATCCTCGGGTGACCCCCAGATACAGTCAATCCTTGGTCCATCCACTTGACCGACATTGATCACCTTTCTTCCCGATGGTTCTCGTAAGCCCGAGTCTTCCCCAGCAAGAACACCTTCAAATAGCCTCCATCAGGTACCGAACCTCAACTTAGGTTCATACTCCTGAACTAAGTTCCCATTTAGGTTCATACTCCTGAACCAAATCCCGACTTAGGATCATACTCCTGAACTAAGTCTCCATTTAGGTTCATACTCCTGAACAAGACCTCAACTTAGGTTCATACTCCTGAACTAAGTTCCCATTTAGGTTCATACTCCTGAACCAAATCTCAACTTAGGTTCATACTCCTGAACTAAGTTCCCATTTAGGTTCATACTCCTGAACCAAATCTCAACTTAGGTTCATACTCCTGAACTAAGTCTCCATTAGGTTCATACTCCTGAACCGAACCTCAACTTAGGTTCATACTCCTGAACTAAGTTCCCATTTAGGTTCATACTCCTGAACAAAATCTCAACTTAGGTTCATACTCCTGAACTAAGTCTCCATTAGGTTCATACTCCTGAACCGAACCTCAACTTAGGTTCATACTCCTGAACTAAGTTCCCATTTAGGTTCATACCCTCTCAAAAGAAATTCCCGGCAGTTAAACGTAAGACCGAGTGCCCCGAGAAAGATAACGAGATCCCGTATCTTTCATCAAAATCATTCCCGGCAGTTAAACGTAAGACCGAGTGCCCCGAGAAAGATAACGGATCCCGTATCTTTCATCAAAATCATTCACGGCAGTAAAACGTAAGACCGATTTCCCCGACGAATACGTCTGCTTTTCCCCAGCAAGGCTAACGAAATCCCCAGCGAAGCTAACGGAATCCCAAAAGCCAACGAAATCTCGAGTAGATTTCGAACTACGGCCGGCTTGATTCCCACTCGGGATACGTAGGTAGCCTATCATTAGGTCCAGCCACTCGACCAAAATGGTCATCCTTTCCTTCGGCAGCAGACATAAGACTGATCCTTTCAAGCAAAGTCCACCAGAGGACCATCTATCCCCACCATCAAGGTTCGAGGCACCTAAAACGCCATCTCTAAGGTTCGAGGCACCTAAAACGCCATCTTCAAGGTTCGAGGCACCTAAAACGCCATCATCTTCAAGGTCCGAGGCACCCAAAACGCCATTATCTCCAGGTTGATACCTTAAAAACAATCATTCCCAGGGTCAAAGACCCGAACTACGACCGGCTTGATTCCCATTCGGGATACGTAGGTAGCCTATTGAATAGGTTCAGCCACTCGATCACTTGATCATCCTATCAAATATGGAGCCTTACTCTTATCGACGACCCCGCTTCCTTCGAAAACACCGTCGCCGAGGGGCTACTGTAAGTGCTCCAATTTGAGTTGGTAGTTTTTTCGTTAGAAAGTTAACGAAAGTTTTAACATTTCTAACATTTCTAACAATCTCTAACCTTCCTAACCAAGCAAGAGTAGGTTAGGGTTTGCCATTTAAAGTTAAACCAAAAAAGGAATCCAAAAAAGCAAAAGAATTAAGAAAATCCCGAAACAGCAAGTTGAAAAACAATTTCTGCTGATATTTTGAAAAATATTCTTCTGTTCAAAGCACGGAGCAGCATTTAATGCACCAGGCACGTTTCTACAGGACCTCCGCGCGGACATGTATGTAATTTCAGAGGGCCTATAAATTGAACCCTCCTCTCTCGTTTACACAACACAATTTGATCACAAAGAACGAAACTCGGCGAAATATAGAGAGAAAACAGTGGGAATCCTTAGATTGCCACCATTTTCTCTCCAATCTTTCCCAAATCTCACTCACTCACAAACACTTCAAATCACTCTCATACATACTCTCATACATACACCAATCCAAGCTCAAATCACCCTATAGGAGGAGGATTAGAGAGAAAACATAGAGGACTTCATTGTTATCTACTTGTTTTCTCTTTAACCAACTCAAATCATTAACCCTAAACACCCTCAAACACTCTCATATTCAAGCCTTAAACACTCTCACACTCAAGCCTTCAAACACAAAACACAAGGAAGATAGGTATAACCTCCCTCTCCTTACCCTAAAATTCATCCATGCATGCATTTTCAAGCTACAAAATGTAGTTTATTCATCTTCTTGCTTTAGATCCAAGAAGATCACCATGGAAGTTCATCTCCATGGATGATCTTCTACAAGGATCTACATTATTTTCAAAGTGTTCTTACTTTCTTGCAAAGAAAACACATTTTCAAAACCCTAGAAATCATTTTCATACATCAAATCTCATTTTCAAAGGATAAAATTCCCCTTCCCAAGCAAATGAAGTGCTTAGTCCTAATGTACCCCAAGGATGGTTTGATATAGTTGATTCACCACTAAAATGTCAAGTGATCACTAATCAAAACCTAGGGAAATGGGGGCAAGCATGGATGCAAAAACCCCCTTTAAAATCATATTTTCTCTCTTGAGAAGTTGCTGTCCAGTAGCAATTTTCTCAGACCTCAGTCCATGGTCTAATTTTTTGGACATATATAAACTTGGAATTTGGTGTTGACTACAAAATACTTTTTGTATCCAACATCCAGATCTTTCCAGACATATTTTTACTTTATTTTTTACGTAAGTAAAACTCCATTTTTCAGATTTTCTTTTAAAGGTCAGTTCATCAGTCTCTGGAAATCCAGATTTCAGATCTGAGATTTCCATAAGGTTTTGACCCCTAAAATCATCTCCAAAATGAAAAGTTCTTTTACAGAAACCTTTTTTAAGGTGTTTTGAACATTTTTCATTCCCGGACTTTTCCCATATTCTGGAGTTTTCAAGCCCTAAAGTCCATTTCAAAGTCAAGGGTCAACTGCCTTTTTCATTCTGGCAGAAATGGTTTTCAACTTCCAAAAATCTTTTGAGTTCCAAATCTCAACCCAAAAATCATCCAAAAAATCATGGGATCAGTTTAAAGCCTTAAAAAGAGTTCCCAATTTTTACTTACCTCAGTTTCAACTTATTTTGGCCAAAACACACACACACACACACAACAAAGGATTTTGAATGTTTGGAAGACTCGTTTTTACGAGGCGTTCCGGGTGCACACTAACGTCCTTCCCGACGCGTAACATGACCTCCGAACCTAAATCTCTGATCTCGGGCTTTTTTCAAAGTTTTGGCCCTTAAAATAAAAATGGCGTGGCGACTCCGTTTTGATTTCAAAAAAAAATCGGGCATCATCACACCGTGCGAACCAAACTTTACCATTTTTAAGTCTTTTTCCCTATAAAACAAAGTTAACACAAACAAAAAATGATAAAAACTAAAATAAAATAAAAATAAAACACAAATAATCCATCGGTTACTATCCCGATGATGCTTGTTTTAGGTCCTTAGCTTGACCCCTTCCTGGTAGTAGGAGATGCGTGATACTTGGTTGGCCTTTTGTCATTGACAACTTGCCATTGCAATCCTTCCGGGGTAATAAGAATCTTCTGCGGTAGACATTTCTTCCATCCCGACTTCTTGGGTAGAACAAGTGACCTATAGTCTTTGCACTTTCGGAAACTCGAAGTGACCTCCGTCTTTGTTCTTTTTGACTTTTTCACTGCATTGTTAGCCTTAGGAAATGCAGAAATATCTAAAACATCATTGCAAATCAAAGGTTCAATATTTATGAGATCATTTTTTATTTCTTCCTTTGATTTTGTTTCCTCACCCATTAAATCTTCTTCACTAGGAATCCAATTTTCTTCGCTAGGGGTGTAGGTCTCTTCAATTGGGGTCCAATCTTCTTCACTAGGAGTATAGGCCTCTAGATAGGGATCTTCGAGAACTGGCCTATGCATACTAAATTCGACCTTTCTTTCCCTATATTTAGGGAAAATGTGCCATTTTTCACATCTATAATTGCCCCCGCAGTGGCAAGAAATGGCCTTCCTAAAATGACGGGGATATAATGGTCTTCCGCCATATCCAAGATAACAAAGTCGATAGGGATGATTAAGTTCCCTACTCGACAAGGCAAATTTTCCATAATACCAACGGGGTATTGAACGGATCGGTCTGCCAATTGGAGAGTTATGGTTGTGGGTTTGAGTTCCCCTATACCAAGCTTCTCGCTAACCGATAATGGCATTATACTAACGCTTGCTCCTAAGTCAAGGACAGCGTTATCTATGTTCATTCTGCCAACACAACAAGGAATGGTGAATGTACCTGAATCCTTTAATTTTGGAGGGTCTTTATTTTGCAAAACGGCGCTTACCTCCTCCGCTAACATAATATTCTCATTCTCTTCTAGCCTTTCTTTTTCAAAAATTAATTTTTTCAAAGGTTTAACGGCTAAAGGCATATCTTCATCTTTTCTAAAATAAGGAATGTTAACATTAATGGCATCTAGGTTATCAAGGAATTCATCATAATCCTTGCCTTTTTCTCTAGGGGATTCTGTCCCCAAACTAGTCTCAATCATCGGAGGGATTGGACTATGATTATTTCTAGGGCATTCATTTTTCTTTTCTTGCTCATCCCTAGTTTTTACTACATTAACTTGCTCATTTGGCCTTTGAGGTTGACCGGGAAGACTCCCTTGTGGTCTATTCAATGGGGTAGCCTGTTGAGCTTGTTGGGTTTCTAGCATCTTATTATGCGCTGCCAAGTTATCAAACCTAGCATTTAGCAATTTAAAACATTCCCTAAATTCATTATTGATCTTTTCTTGGGAATTTTTATTTTCCACTACAAAATCCATTATAAGATCTAATTTAGATTTAGGGGGAAAGGTACTTGCATTGTTGTTAAAATTCTTAGGTGCAAATCTCGGAGGTTGTGTAGATGATTGTGGGTTAAGAACGTTGTTATTCTTATAGGAAAAATTGGGGTGATTCCTCCATTCGGGATTGTATGTATTAGAATACATCCCCCCTTTTTGCCCAAAAGAATTAACGAAGTTCACTTGATCGTTAGAAGTAACGTCGAAGTAACTTCATGATTATCCGTACTATGTGAGTTAGACCCACATAGTTCGCATAACACATTTACACTAGCAATGGGGTTGACATTAAGATTTTCAAACTTTTTCAAAAGCATGTCAACTTTAGAGGAGAGAAGAGTAAGCCGCATCAACATTATATTTACCGGGCGTACCTTGTTGCCGCTCCTCTCACTTGACCATTGGTAATGGTTCAATGCAATGTTTTCGATAAGGTCGTATGCCTCATCGACTCCTTTGTTCATCAATGCTCCTCCCGCAGCGGCATCAATGGTCTCTCTTGTTTTGAAAATGAGACCGTTGTAGAAGGTGTGAACAATCAACCACTTTTCAAGCCCGTGGTGGGGCACATTCTCGAGAAGTTCCTTGAACCGTTCCCATGCGTCATACAAAGTCTCACTATCTCGTTTGACGGAAGTTAGTGATCTTTGTTCGTATCCGGCGCCTTGCTTGGCGGGAAAAATCGACCAAGGAATGCTTCTTGAATTTGGTCCCATGTTGTTAATGAATTCTGGGACCGAATTCAACCATTGTTTCGCCTTATCCTTAAGAGAGAAAGGAAAAAGGCGCATCCGGATTGCTTCCACCGTAACACCTTGAATACGTGTAGTATCACAATATTCAAGGAATGTTTGGATGTGTAGATGGGGATCTTCGAAGGCAGTGCCGCTGTATTGGTTATTCATAACCATGTGCAATAATTGCGGCTTTATCTCGAAGTTTGCCGCTCCGGCATTCGGCACAACAATAGGGGATCTAGTTCCCGGGGTACTTGGGTTAACAAAGTCCCGTAGGGTCCTAGCAGGTGTTTGCGGTTCTCCGTCCATGTGTTTTTGTAGAGTTTCTCTAAATCTTCTTAATCTTTCGTGAAAGCTTCTTTCGGGTTCCGGATCAAAGTTGTCAACAAATGTCCGAGAACGTTTCATAAACTACAAGAAAAACACTTGAAGAAAAAAAATTAAACGTAACAGATTATAGGACAAGAAAGCAAAATAGTAAAAATAAAACAAAAACTAAAAATTTTGTAGTAAAGACAAAAATAAAAAGTAAACCGTTGTCCCCGGCAACGGCGCCAAAAACTTGTTCGGTCGAAACCTAACGGTTTATTTAATTCCGCAAGCGCACGGGCTATTGTAATATAGCGGGTGCAAGTACGAGTCGATCCCACAGAGACAGGGTTTACTTAAGGGATATTTTTGTCTTTAGAAAATATAGAAAGGATTGGGGGTAGATAAAATTTGTTTTAGAATAATAGAGAGAGCATAAACAGAAAATACTTTAATTGAAATCTTATAAAAACGAAGCATTCTCGGGATTGGAAATCATACACATAATCTTATTCATCAAATTGTCATTGTCTTAGAAATAAAAGGTTTTCATAAAAAGCAAGGATGGTATGTTAGGCCTACGCTATTTCGGGCTAAGACAATAGCGTTTGTATTCTTCACTAATTATGTCCTAACTGTTTGAGAAATCCGTTTATGTTTGCCCCCGCCCTGTCACAAACGGGCATTCCGGCTTATCTCTAGCTTACCATAATTAGTAAGAATCCATTAAGGACGGAAGTCAACATACTTTCCATTAAAGGAACATCCCTAGGCCATTGAACTACTCTCGTGATCAATGAACCTAGTTTCTATATATGGTTCCGTCAATCGAGATTCTCCGCTAGGTACTTCTCTCAATTGATCGAATCATACAAATTGGATATCGCCAAAATGTAAGGCATTTAGAGAATAATATAAAGAGATTGTTTTAGATGAAGAAAGAAGACAAGACTAAACATTTTTTAATGATGAATAAGCATGCTTTTGAGTTTCCAACCCCAAGAATATGGGGGATTACTCACAAGCCATTAATGACATAAAAGCATAAATAGAGATTGAGTAAGAAAGACTTATGATTGCTGAGAATGATGCTTCACTTTTATTGCTTTTCCTCCAAAGGGATTCCAAGAACAAATAATGACTTTGATCTTCAAACTTCTTTGGATAATTGTTGTTACAAATCTTTGTATCTTCTCTCTATCTAATATCAGTAGTTTCTCTCTAAGAATTCGTATCTAAGACTGATTACAAGGGTCCTATTTATAAATGGAAGGAGACTCTTCAATTGGGTGCCATCAAAAGGTGCCTTTACATCTGATCCAGCGACTTGCACGGCCAAGCTTTCAAGGATTTTGCACGGCCGTGTCCTCTTTGGCGCAGATTTGGATTTGAATTTGAAGACTTGCACGGCCGCTCCAGATATAGCTGCACGGCCGCTCCAAGGTTAGCACGGCCAGGTCCTTTCAGTGCTCGGCCACTCCATGGGCCAAGATGGCCGGCCATGGCCTAAGTTGCACGGCCGCTCCTGGTTTTGCTGCACGGCCGCTTCGACTGGTTTTCAGCTTGGAGTGCTTATTTGCTTGGTGTTCCTTCATCTTTTTGGACCAAGATGTCCATGTATCCTTTGTATATATAAAATGACCCTAAAACCTGTCTAAAATGTATAAAACATACCAAAAACGTAAAATCTAATAAAATAACAAAAGTAAGTAAAAAGTACTAAAAAACTAAATGAAAAGTGATGATTTATTTATGTAAAAGTATATAAAAACTAGGATAATTGACTATATAATAGTCACTTATCACTTAATAAATGGATGATCCATCGCTTAACACACTCAGTATTGAGGTAAGACTTCACCTATCTATCTTAATTTTCTTCGATTGATAAAAGTCTTTCCTCTTGGTTACTTGTAACCATCATTGTGGAAGAGAAGCTCTTTTTTGATCATATGTCTTGTCTGAAAATTCTATCTATAGGAAAATTTGGACCCGTTTGGATTCGCGGTTTATTTTTTTGTTTGTGGTTTTGTATTTGATTTTCACTACCCCCCACTTTTTATATCTATCCTTCTCCAACTTATTCATGCAATCATTACAGAATCACAACAACAGAAATGAAATGAAAATTAATAAATGAAAATCGCAAATCCAAACAGGGCCTTTATTTACACTTGAGACCTTTGTCTTTGAAACCTTTATATCTTTTGGATTTAGGGCCTCCAATACTACTTCCCCTGTCCCTAAATGAATGTCGATTTTTTTTCAAATGTTCTCTTGATCAAGAACAAATTTGAAAAAAAAAATGAAATTCATTAAGGGACGGAGGGAGTAGATCTTTTCTTATTTCCATGTGCCATACTTCAACTCTATTTGAGATAGTTTCAATTAAAGGGTATCCTATCGTAATTTAATATTCCTTTCTTTCAGATTTTACAATTCGGATGTGGAAAAGATCAATTCAACTGCTGAAGCAGAATTGCACGAGCAATTTCTTGTTGCTGCAATTGAACGTGTTAAACTGTCTAAAGTGAGTTCCCTATGCCTCACTCCCTCTAACCATGATCCTCATCTGCAAAAAAATAAACGAAAATTCCAATCCAAATACACACTGCATGTTTTTGTTGACCATTGAAGTTAAAACTGAGTCTTTCTTCTTCTTTTCCTTGGCAGGAGAAGTTGTTTGGTGAACAGGCTGTTATGCCAGAGACTGAAAGCAAAGAGGTACATATTTGGAATCAAAATATGATTAAGTCAGCTTTTGATTCGATAAAAATAAGTTCTAAAATTGTGCCAGGAAAATGTACCCCCTCCTCTCCGTCCCAAAGTGAATGTCCAAAAAAATTCAATTATGTTCCTGATCAAGAGTAAATTTGAATTGGACATTCATTTTAGTTGAACTCGTGCGCAAATATTTGACTTATTTGATGCCAAACATAATGGAGTAATCGAATTCGGGGAGTTTGTTCGTTCAATAGGTGTTTTCCACCCAAATGCACCTAAAGCTGATAAAATTGCCTGTAAGTTTACTTCAAGTTTACTTCACTGACATTAAAACTAATCATTGTTGACTATAGATAGGGCAGGAAGGCTGTTTTACCTTGTTTGGCAATCTAATATGATATATGAACGAACGACAGTGCATGTATTATACTATATCTGCACGCAGTAAACTATGTGTTATCTTACGTTTTTGAGCTATAATAATTCATCAGAATGCTTCATAGGTCTAAGGAAGATCGAACAACATATTCAATGTTTAGCTTATATTACCCTTTAGTATTATGACATGTGATTGCCATTTATAACAGATGCATCTGCATGTAAGTAAAATCATGATTGATATATCCATTAGCAATATTTTAAATCTTGCGTAGGAGATGGAGATCCCAAACTGAGTTCAGTGTCAATACTACAATATATGATGCAGTTTGATTCTATTGTATGCTGTCCTAAGCTATAGTTCTACTGATTATGCCTTTGTGCTTGCATTTGATGATTCATGCACAGGTTTGGACGCTGAAAGTGAAGCGATTCATGGATATGAATGATATGATAAGGGATGAAGATCTACTTGTGCACAAAATTGACTCTCCAAGGAATGGTTCAGTTCCTCAACTTTACATGCCAAGGCCATATGTGCTGTTGATTTTCTTTTTACATTTTTTGTCTCCTTGACTTTTTTGGTTTTCAGAACCTCCACCAAAGTATTGAGCTTAGTCATGAGTGTTTCTTTGGTCTTTTCATAATTGTTTCCAGTTTGTAGAACCTTTCAGAGTATTGTAATTGAATGTTGGTATTTTGGTGATTGAATGATTAATTGAGTTGTATTTGAATGTTTAATTGAGTTGTATTTGAATGTTGGTATTTTGGTGATTGAACATGTTGCAGGTGACTTTTTAAATATTTCAAATTTTATTTTCAATTCTGAACAATTTACCGACGGACCATTCCGTCGGTAAATTCTTTTAAAACTGATAATATTATTACCGATGGACTGGTCAGTCAGTAAATCTGAACTTTTACCGACGGAAGACGGAACCCTCCGGCAAATACGAGGTCATCGGCCGATAGATTTCCTTTGCCGACAGACCATTGTCGATGGTTTGTTGGTGTTTACCGACGGACGGTCCATCGAAATTACCGACGAAATCCGACGGATCGCGTCCGTCAGTAAACAACTATTATCGACGGATTTTAAGGTTTACCGACGGATTTTTCCGTCGGTAATTTCCCAGTTTCTAGTAGTGTGTCATGCCAAAACTTAACGGCTTATTTTAATACCTCAAGTGCACGGTGTAGATGTAGTATAGAAACTGCAAATGCGGGTCGATCCCACGAGCACAATGTTTACTATATACTAATAGTTGCTTTTAATTAATAATTATGAATGAAAAAAATGGATTGGGGGAAATAATTGTTATGTTGTTTATCTAGAAATGAATGCAAACTATTCTATTAAATTGAACTCTTTATAATAAAGAAAATTCTCGGGATTGGAATTCAAACAACATATATTCATCAACAATTAATCATGCTTTAGATAAAGGTTTCATAAAAAATCGAGGATGATACGCTATTCATGCTACCTTCACACGATCAAGCAAGATAGCACATGTATTTTAATACTAACACGGCCTTTCTCTCGATGGTTTCGTACATTAGTCAAAACCCATTAAGTTCATGTTAAAATCCACGTATTTTCCAATTAAGGGTCATCCCTAGTCAATTAATCTACTCTTGTGATTAATAGTACCTAGTTTAATTCATATTGTTCCGTTAATCAAGATTAACGGCTAAGTCCATCTATTGATTAACTAGGATTAATACAAATATGGATGTCTTCATATTCGTAGGCATTTAAGAATAACGTGAAGAAAATTGATTAAGAGACGAGGAAGAGAAAAGAAGCATGATTTAATAAGAATAACACATGAAGTCGAGTTTCCAACCCCAAGAATTTGGGGGATTACTCACTAACCATGATAAAAACCACAAAAATGATATGAAAATAAGACATAAAATAAAATAGGGAATAGAGATTCTTATTTGTAATACTTGTAGAAAGAACAAGGGCTGAGAAAATAATATTCAATGTATTATTGCTTCAACTCCAAATTTTCACTCAAAAATGCCTTAATGATTCTCTGAAAGTTTGGAAATAATGATGTTGTTTAACTAGAGTATGTTTACAAGTAAATCTGGATGTTTAAATTACTGATTGCATGTCCTATTTATATGTGTTTAGGTCAAAAGTTGCACCCATTTGTTTAAAAGCCTCCTGACTTTGAAAAGGCACCTTTTGGCTGAGAACATGTGCTGCTCGGCCGAGTCATATGACCTGCTCGGTCGAGCACAACTTTCCATAAGACATGTCCATTCGGCTTTGATCTGCTCGGCCGAGCACCTGCTGGTTTGATCTGATTCAATTTTCTTTTTCTAAGTTTGATCCTTCTACTCCAATAAGCATTACTTCATGCCCTTTATATTCCAAAAAATGTACCTAACTCCTGTTAAATCATAACAACATACCACCAAGTATAAAATCCACGAAACAAGTACAAATATGAGCTAATTTAAACTAAAATGATTAAGACTATACTAAATAAAGCATAAATTTATCATATAAGTGTCTATAAAATAGACGCTTATCAACTCCCCCACATTTAAATTCTTGCTTGTCCCTAAGCAAGTTTAGAACAAAATATAGAATATGGAGAAGAAAAGATTGATAACTATAAAAATAGAAAAAGAAAGAAGTAAGAAAGTCCGCTTATTAAAAGTGTGTTATAATATTGTTGTCAAAACATTTTTTATCCATTGCTTTATACCTTTTCTAGTTAAAAATCTTGTGAAAAAGGATCCTAAAAATATATTATAAAGAAAATCAAAAAGTATAAATTTATACATCACTAATTAATCATACTAAGCGTAAACATAAGAATGATTTAGTGATATATAAATTTATAAATTTATATAGGGTTAATGACAATTTAGGGCATGTATTATAGGGGCGGTACCACATTGGGGCCTGAAGTCTTAAAACTATCAATTTAGGGTCCAAAGTTACAATTTTGATCAATTTGGGGCTTTTTTACGGAAAACGTTAAAAAAATCTATTAAGTGACCATGTGCGAGGCATGTGAGATTTAGTGAGGGCATTTTGGTCATTTCAGAGACTTCAGGCCCTAAATTGACAGTTGCCCTATAAATAATAAATAATAAATATTTAGTTTTTTTTAAAACAAAAAATAATATTATTTTCTAATTTACAATTTTATAATTTATAATTTCTGATTTAATTTTTATAAAATTATAATTTTATAAGTTTATAATTCTGGAATTGAATAAAAAAAATTATTTATTTATACAAGTTTATAATTCAAGAAATTATAATTATAATTTCTCTAAATTACAATTTTATAATTTATAATCTTTCTAACGGAAACGGAGTTTGATTTGGCCGGAAAATTGTGTTGAAGAAATGCCATAATGATATGAATGTGTCTTTCGGGTTTCTTGCAATGTAAACGATTTTGCAATTGGATGTTTTGATTGAGTTGGGGAGGAGGGTGAATGGCAAATGGGTGTGGAATAATCTTGGAGAGGGAATCGTGTAAAGATCAGGGGTGAGTTTTGTAGAATAAATCACGTTTTCAATTGTTTGGACATGGAATTGGGGATTATCCTGGATTAGGATATCATCGTCTAGTTTATTGTTGATTGGGTTTTTTAGTATGCAGAGAGTGAGAGCTTTGAGCCAGGTTGTACCTGTTTTAATGGTGGATGCTAGGAGAATGTCTTCGTCTTGGGCTTGGAATGTTGATTGGAAGGTAGAAATAAATTGAAGCCTTGATTTACGGATTCTGACACTTAAAAAATCATTGTTTGATTTGGGATCTCACTGGTTGACTTGAATTAGGGAGAGATTGGAGAAGACGGAGGGATTTGAAATGGGTTCGGAGGAGAAGAGGCGGAGGGATTTGAAATGGGTGGTGGAGAGACAGGAGAGATTGGAGAAGACGGTGGGTTTAAGAAGGGATGACTTTGAGGCGGAGATATGGGGTTCATGCGGTGGTTGAAGGCGGTGGAAATGGAGGAGATGGCTTGGTGCTGGGATTAATGGGGGTGTGGAGGACGATTTGGTTGCCGGAGAAGGTGGGTTTTTTTTAGGGGGTAAAAAAAATATTTTTATTTTATAATTTTCTTATTCATTAAAAATGAAATATTTAGCTTTAGTTTAAATATAATAATGCTACTAAAATAATTTATTAATGTTCCAAAAAATATTTTATAAATTGGATAATTTACTAATTATTTTTTGTAAAAAAAACTAAATATTTTTATTTATTATTTTATAAGAAAAATGACAATTTAGAGCCTGAAGTCTAGGCTGAATGCGAAATGACCAAAATGCCCTCACTAAATGTCACATGCCTCGCACATGGTCACTTAACGGGTTTTTTAACGTTTTCCGTCAAAAAGTCTCAAATTGATCAAAATTGTAAGTTTGGGCCCTAAATTGATAGTTTTAAGACTTCAGGCCCCAATGTGGTACCGCCCGTATACTTCAGGCCCTAAATTGTCATTAACCCATTTATATATCACTAATGGATGGACTTTTAAAAAGAAATTTTTTTACTTCGAATGCTTGGTGAACAATAAAAATTTTAAATTTAGATACTTAATTAAATGAGATGGATGAAATGTTCCATTAAAGAAAAAGATCATATTTTTCAAACTTAGAAAGCGCCAATTGATATTCAATTTGAATCAAAAGTGGAATTGTGAAATATAAAGGCTAGCAAAAAAAGAATTATCTTGTTTTAAAAAGGGATAATGACATAATTCTGTAAAGACTTTTGAATAGTAACATTGTGAATCTTGTTTTTACAATAGAAGCATTTACTAAATAATCTCTCTAAAGAAACAATACTATTTCCTAGGACAATATCTAATTTGCTTAATCATTTAGTCCTTAGCTTAATAACTACACCCTCCATTTCACTAAGTCCACTCTCTTTAACAATTTAATTTCTCTCCAACCACCCTCACCTTAAGTCACCCTCTCCCCATCTTCTCCGGTCAACACTTTCGGCAACCATCAACTCCGGCGACTTTTTCCGGCGACTTTTTTCGGCGACTTTTTCAGTTACTTTTTTTTTTTTTTTTTTTTTTTTTACGCCGGCAACCACCAACTCCGGCGACCAAACAACTGAGAACTTAACTTATCAGTAAGTTCTCAGTTTTCAACTAAACTACTAAGAACACAATTAACTTCGGCGACCACCAACTCCGGCGACCTATCCGGCTACCAAACAACTAAGAACTTAACTTATTAGTAAGTTCTTATTTATCAACTAAACTACTAAGAACACAGTTAACTTCGGCGACCACCAACTCTGGTGACCTCTCCGGCGACTAAACAACTGAGAACTTAACTTATCAGTAAGTTCTCAGTTGTCAATTAAACTACTAAGAACACGATCAACTCTGGCGACCTCTCCGGCGACCAAACAACTGAGAACTTAACTTATTAGTAAGTTCTCAGTTGTCAACTAAACTACTAAGAACACGATCAACTCCGGCGACCTCTCCGACAACCAAACAACTATGAACTTAACTTCTTAGTAAGTTCTCAGTTGTCAGCTAACTACTAAGAACACGATCAACTCCGGTGACCTCTCCGGCGACCAAACAACTGAGAACTTAACTTATTAGTAAGTTCTCAGTTGTCAACTTAACTACTAAGAACACGATCAACTTCGATAATCACCAACTCTGGCAACCTCTCCGGCAATCAAACAATTGAGAACTTAACTTATAAGTAAGTTCTCAGTTGTCAACTAAACTAATACTAAGAACACGATTACCTCCGGCGACCAACAACTGAGAACTTAACTTATCAGTAAGTTCTCAATTGTCTCCACTAATAACACGATCAACTCCGGCGATTAAACAAATGAGAAACTTATCAATAAAAAAATAAAAAAAATAATGATAAAACTGAATAAAGTATTAATAAATTCCACTAATAACCATATCATATCCATAACAAGGGGTCTGAATATACTACCACAACATGCCTTCAGGTACCAACAATTTCATTTCAGTTCATTTATTTTTTATGAGATCTGAGCCATATCTGATTTTGGAGTTCACACAAGTACCAGCAGGTACATCACCCAACCTGACCTCTAATTTCCAATAACCAGAAACTAATTGAACATTCCGAATTAGCAATGACAAACCTGAAATGTTCAATTGTTCATCCACATGTTCCAAAAATCCTCTGTTCGCTGAACACCCAAGAAACGTCTCTTTTAAAGCCGCCTGCAACGGCCCCAACGGTGGTGGCCAAGCCTCAAACGACTTCAATAGCTTCCTCGCTTTCAAATTCAAAGCCTCATAGTGACAACGATTACCATCTTTTCTTCATAGTCACATCACGCGGATTTGGATGTTTCGAGCCAGATCTGGGCCGTATGAAGGAGGCAGAGGTGATTCAGCCGGAGTTGTTGCAGAATGGAGCCAGCATCTTGGGAAGGAGAGGGAGCATCGCTTTATAGATCGGAGATGAGGTGCGGTGACCGGACGATGGTAACAAACGGTTGAATACGGTGCCGGCGCAGATCTGAGAAGATTGGGCTAGGGTTTTTGTTTATATGATCTTCATCAGAAATGGATATTGCCGGTGTGATGAGAACGCCAGTTTGATGATCGGAGGGAATGAAGGGGAAATGGATTGACACCGAAAGTTGTGGAAAGGAGGGGTGGTGACAGGAGAGAGGGAGTAGAGAGAGAAAGTGTGTGTGAGAGAGAGAGTGTGTGTGTGTGTGAGAGTATGGGATTCACCGGAGTTGAGGGATCGGCGCCGGAAGTTGTGGAGGGGAGGGGTGGTGACGGGAGAGAGGGAGTAGAGAGAGAAAGTGTGTGTGCGTGTGTGTGTTTATGACTGGGTGGGTGGGTGGGGAGGGGAGGGGGTATAATTATATCATTTAAATTGAGTGAGGGATTATATGGTAGGACAAAATATTTTTTAGGACTAGGAAGTAGATTAAGAAATAGGGTGTCTTAGGATGTAGATTAGATATTATTGAGGGACTATGACGTAATTTTCTCTTTACAATATAATACTCTACTAATGATTTATACATTTTGATTTTTGAGTGGAGAGCTTTTAACAAAATGTATGCACTTTTTATTTAACTAGGCTTGAAAGTGGAACGAAAAATGGGAATGATTCAAAAAGTGCATCAAGTGGTGAGTTTCTAGAAAGGAAAATAAAATCTGAGTATTCAAGTTGAACAATTCATGAGAAACATTCGAAAACTTATAATAAAAAAAAAATTAGTGTAAGAAGTCCATCTAAGCGCGCCCAATGAATTCAAAAGTTTCGTAAATTAACAATGATTCACAAAGTAGAATTATTAGCTTTATATCAATTTATGATTTTTTTTTTCATCTACTTTCTAGCATACTTTTAGGTTCATTTTTCTAAAATTTTCAAAAAATAAAAGATATGGAATTATGAGATAGAAGATGAATTACCAAGACAACTAGTAGGAAATGAACACAATATCATCATGAGGATATTTTTTTATTTTTATTTTTAAGAAAATAAACTTGCTCTACATTACTATTCATACATAAAAGGAAGACATGAATAACAAATTATTATGCAACTAAATGAAGAAAATGCAACTAAGAAGCTGAAAAAATTCTCCTCCACACTTGTAATGAACATTGTCCTTAATATTTTAAGGACAAAGCAAAAATCAAAATAAGGACAGGGTGGGGGAAAGAGTAAACTTACAATGGTGGTGGTGGTGGTGAAAAGTCCTCCCAATGCCTCATTATATAGCTGTAGATATGATCGACCCTTCATTGAACATGTTGTATATAACCCTCAATGTTATCTTGGAATTGGTTGAAGTTTTGGGAGAAGTGGTTGAGTTGTTGGAGTATTTGGGTGTTTTTTGGAGCAATTGGGATTGTTGGATTGCCAATTGGTTGAACTATTGGTAAAAATTGGGTGGCATTTGATTCGGGTTGAGGTGCATTGGTTGTTGTTGCTCTTCCTCATTCTCTTCCTCTTACCCCATATTATTACCTTCATTCTCTTCCTCAACTTGACCTAAGATCCGGGGGAAAAACCAAGAATCAGGTTGGTTGACTACTACGACGGGAAGGTGTTAATAGGGTAAATTAATGTTAGGGTGTTTATTAGCCCCACCCCTATATGCATATTATAGCCCCCTTGTTCATTCTCTGAAATCATATTCATCGTTTTAAGGGCTGAAATGTCTAACAATGTTGATCCCCTAATCGGTACCCAAGACTCGGGACCTGAAATTACCCGGATCGCGCGCGGGGGCGCGGCGAGCGGCCATTTCGCAAAAAAACATGGGACCTCGCTTCCGGAGAGAGGGAGGAGTCTCCACGCGGTTTTGTATTATGAGCCCAAACGTTGATAATGGCTGAGTTTGAAAAGAGTGGGGGTCATTTTAATTGGTAGCCAAAACTTGGAAAAGGCTTTGAAAAAGTGGAGTTTTGTATTATGAGCCCAAACTTGGAAAATGGCTTTAATGTGACGTTTTGTATTATGAGCCCAAACTTGGAAAATGGCTTTAATGTGACGTTTTGTATTATGAGCCCAAACTTTAAAAAAGGCTTTTTGTACCAGAGATTGTTAGGTTCGGAGGTCACGTTACGTTTCGAGAAGAGTATATTGAGATCACCCGAAATGCCTCGTATGACGAGTCTTTCTACCTTTCTCGAAATTGTGTGCGTGTGTGTGTGTGAGTTGCATTTTGAAAAGGGGGCTTAAATGTCAAGCTTAATCTTGGTTTGAGTGACAAACGTTGATTTTATAATGAAAAAACGAACGTTTGAATGACAAACGTCGATTTTGAGTTATTTTGAAAACGGCGTTCGAGGACGAGCTTAAATCTTTAGTTTGAATGTCAAACGTTGATTTTAATGATAGGAGCGTTTGAATGTCAAATGTCGGGTTTGAGTTGAAAATAAGCGTTTGGATATCAAACGTCGATTTTGCGTGTTTTTGAAAAGGAGTTCGAATGACGAACTCCGGTTTTGAACAGGGCATTACATTGTTACCAATTTTATGAAAAGAGGTATTAAATGACATGCGATTAACGAGTCGTTTTGCGACTCAGACTTGGATAAGTAAATACTATCACAAGCCAAACGGCTCGGACTTGTAAATGACAATATTTAAAATGCGGTATCAACGGAATCAAACGATCCAGGCGGTAAAAGTGCGATCGATGAGCCAAACGGCTCGGAGTTGTAAAGGCATATAAATTAAATGACGATATTGACGGATCAAACGATCCGGACTTAGTAAATGACAATCACTAACCAAACGGTTCGGACGGTAAATGTGCGAATCGAAGGATCAAACGATCCGGACCGTAAATAACATAAACGTAAAAAAATGGGGCTGGAACGCCGTTTTAACCCGAAATTACTTCTCTTACGGGAGAGAAGATGATTTTGGGGTAAAACGTATCGAACCCCATAGACGGCGTTACGTCTACATTTTGAAAGTTTCAATCGAGGCAAAATGAGTTTTAGAGAGAGAGAGAGTTTTACCTATGGCTAGGGGTTGACTCTTTGACTCGATTTATGTATACGGGATACGGTTTTGGTGTTTGAAAGGTGTTTCGAGGTTTTTTTGTTCGTGTTTGGTCAGAAAACGGGGTTTCACGCAAATCGAGACAAAACCGGGCTCGGGGACGGGTGAAACTGCTTAGGGCTGTGAGCTTTTGAGGGAGAGGGTTAATGTTTTCTTTTTTACAAATGACAGCCCTTGTATTTATAGGGGTGAAAATGCAAAACAGGTCGAACGGCCTAAGGCTCAATTTGGGGGGTTTTTGGGTATTTTTGGAAATTCCAGGAACTTGATGGGAATTCTGGTCCATGGTGTAAAACAGGCCGGACGGCCAGTCATTCAAAATAAAGGGCATTTTGGTCTTTTCACCCTCAAATTTGATTGATGTTGATTTGTGGGGCTTGGCATGCGTGCCACGTTCCCCTGTGACTCACCTAGGCTAAGGATTTTGTCCCGTTATATCCGGTTTTGTCCGTTTTTTAAATAACTGTCCGAAAAATGTCTGAAATGCCCCGAAAAGTGCATTTTTCGAGGAAAGTTGTACTTTTACATGTGATAACGTGTGTTGAGCACACTTTTATATCGGGATGCACGGGGCAGTCCCGGGATGTCTCGTTGACTGGAGAGCGGGGAGCTTAACGGGTTCCGGTTAGCCTGGAAAGGGCCAGTTAACGAATTCCGGTTAACTTTTAATGGATTTTGACGATCCGGATTTGGGTACTTACAGTAGCCCCTCAGCGACGTCACTTTCGAAGGAAGTTGGGTCGTTGAAAAAAGGTAAGGATCCAAATCGGGGGATGCCTTACTTTGAGAGACCTGAGCGGTCAGCTGGCTGGACCCTTAGCGAGAGGATTCCTATGTATCCTGAGCGGGAAACAAGACGATTGTAGTTCGTAGGTGCGAGGGTATTGCGTTGGGCCTCGACCTCTGGGGGAATGATTAGGAGGAGTTCGTCCTGATTGAGACTGATTCGGAGGTGTCTAGACCTGAGTGAGACTATTAGGAAGCGTCTAAACCTACGGGAGACTGAAAGGGTGTGAGAAATGTCCATCCCTGATGGCGTATTCTGATAGGATATGAGAAATGTCCGTCCCCGACGGCGTATTCTGAAAGGATGTGAGAAATGTCGATCCCTAACGGTGTATTCTGAAAGGATGCGAGAAATGTTCGTCCCTGACGGCGTATTCTGAAAGGATACGAGAAATGTCCGTCCCTGACGGCTTATTCTGAAAGGATACGAGAAATGTCCATTTCTGACGGCATATTCTGAAAGGATATGAGAAATGTCCATCCCCAACGGCGTATTCTGAAAGGATACGAGAAATGTCCTTCTCTGACGGCGTATTTTGAAAGGATATGAGAGAAATGTCGGTCCCCAACGGCGTATTCTGAAAGGATATGAGAGAAATGTCGATCCCCGACGGCGTATTCTGAAAGGATGTGAGAAATGTCCGTTTCTGACAGCGTATTCTGAATTGAGAAATGTCTGTCCCTGACGGCGTATTCTGAAAGGATGCGAGAAATGTCCGTCCCCGATGGCGTATTCTGAAAGGATATGAGAAATGTCCATCCCTGATGGCGTATTCTGATAGGATATGAGAAATGTCCGTCCCCGACGGCGTATTCTGAAAGGATGAGAGAAATGTCCGTCCCCGACGGCGTATTCTGAAAGGATGCGAGAAATGTCCATCCCCGATGGCGTATTCTGAAAGGATATGAGAAATGTCTGTCCCTGACGGCGTATTCTTATAGGATGTGAGAAATATCCATCCTCGACGGCGTATTCTGAAAGGATGTGAGAAATATCCATCCCCGATGGCGTATTCTGAAAGGATGTGAGAAATGTCCGTCCCTGACGGCGTATTCTGAAAGGATGTGAGAAATGTCTGTCCCCGACGGCGTATTCTGAAAGGATACGAGAAATGTCCGTCCCTGACGGAGTATTCTGATAGGATATGAGAAATGTCCATCCCCGATTGTAAGTACCCCAATCTGGATCACCCCCTTTCAAACACACGGGAAACACCGCAGACTCATCCACGCAGTCTCAGAGACCTCTCTCACTCAAAACCCTCTCAAAACCCTCTCAAACCCCCAACCAAACCAAGGGAGGAGCCTTCCGGGATAAAAGGGACAAAAGGACCTTTTGGGAATTTTCGGGGAAATCGGAAAAGCAATTAAGGTCCGTACGGACCTCTTTGTTTCAATGATTACTAAATCCCCTTAAAGTCCACAATATTCCTCAAATCAGGGAAAATGATTACTTCCACTGCGCAGAGTTGGTCCGCACGGACCTCTTTGCATGCAAGATGGTCCGTACGGACCTTATTGCTCGGGAACACCATCATTCCAGAATATTCTCCATCATTGCGCATTCCTCAAATCGAGGAAATCCAAAATTCTCGATAACCAAGAAGGTCCGTACGGACCTCTTTGCTCCGAAATTTTTACTATAAATAGAGGGCTCCCCCTCCTCATTTTCACACACCTCCCTCTTCTCTCTTCCTCCCTTAGCCTTCGGCTCCCCTCTAAGTCCTCTTGAGGCACTCCCGCCCCTTTCGGATCCTTCCGAGGCCTTCCGAGCTCCCTCTTGTGGTGCTCCGAAGCCTCCCGAGCGCTCCCGAGACGCTCCCGCTGCCCCGAGGCACTCTCGAGGTACTCCGAGGCCCCTCGTGGTACTCCGAGGCCTTGCTCGGTCTTTCCACGGTGTCCCGCTCTTTCCGAGTCAAACCGACGATCCCAAACCACGCCGAAACTCTGCCCGAGTGACTCCTGCCACCACAACGCACGCCGAACCTCTGCCCGAGTGATCCCGACGATCCCCACGCACGCCGAACCTCTCCCCGAACGCAGCCTACAACCTCAACTCACGCCGAAACTCGTCCGCGGACAACCGGCATCTCCCGAAGCAATCCGGATCCATACCTAACGCTACTCCGACCTCAAACACCATTCCCAGCGGAAGACAGAGACACGAACCAACATTGGTAAGGCTTCCTTCCTATACTATTTCAATACATTTCCATACATAGCATACAATGTAGACATCCGATACAAAGATGCATTTTTAAAAGCACACACACACACACACAACATTTAAAGGATATTAGGGGTATCCGAAAGACTCGTTTTACGAGGCTACTCTGGTGAGCTCTAATATTCTAATATTCTCTTCCCGGGAGTCATCTCGACCTCCGAACTCAAAATCTCATCACACAAAAACGGTTTAAAATTATCTTTAAACCGATGCCCTTTTTCAATGTTTTGGGCTTAATAAAAACGGCGTGGCGACTCTACAAATGCGAACAAAACGGCGAGACACCTCCAACGCGAAAGATGCCGATGCCGGGCCGCGAGGCCTTTCTCGGATCCGGGTAATTTCAGTTGGCGACTCTGTGGGAAATTTGTTTTAAAAACTTTTAAACAAAACAAAAGATTTTTAAACGATGATGAGGGTCAAACTTTCATTTTACCCCTTCCTTTAACTGTTGTGTGTGTGTGCACGTGCTTCGTTTTTATTTTACAAAAAAAAAAAAAAAAATACAAAAAAAAAATGCATCAATATACATCTCGTGCATACATTTAAAATTCTTCAAAAACTTCTGTTTTACTCGTAAAAAGAATTTTAGAGACCGCACACTACGCGCACCGCCGCCTGTTACACCGCACGCTACTCGCACCTGCCGCTTCGGATACACCGCACACTACAACCCTTAACCCGGAGTGGTCTCGCTTGCAGTCCGTTAGGTCTTCCTAGGCCTCTTGGGCGCGCACGGGATCATTCCAAACATCCCATCCTAGCCAAGCGTCAACCCCGCACGTTTGAGTCTTGAGTCACACTCGCCCGTACTCGGTTGGTTTTTACCTGGCCCGTGTCATACAAACTGATACATATACCATGCCGGCCATTTTCGAGTCAAGGCTCGGAACTCAAGATCCTTGCGCAAGCAAAGCGATGAAAGGTCATGCTAAAATCTTGACCTGATCTTGATTTCCGAAGCTACACCTGCACGATGTTCCGTCCCGATATACATCCATGCTCGCATGACACCATGTCATCACGCTTGATACGTCGCCCATGACAATATGACCCACCCAACGCCTAACGTCACTGCATCCCTTGCGCAAGCAAGGTAAAGAGAGGTCATGCCGAACTCTTGACCTGATCTTGACTCAGCCGCCGGCTCGGTTCACTATTCACATGGCTAACGCATCAAAACGAACATGACAAAGGCTCGGTCCTTAGGTTCGATTTTTCTTTTAGGCCGGTGGAAACCGCTGCACTATAGGACCCTCGCCCGGGCCGTCCACCCCGGGATGTCGAAATACAGTGCAAAACGAGGGGCTTATAGCCGCACGTATGGTCTCCACGACCCAGATCTAGCATAGTTGCGAAAAGAAGAGCAATCTTTTCCAACCTACCTAGGATTTCGAGAAAACATGTTTTAAGTAAATTAAAACAACAAAAAAAAATCAAAAATAAAAGAAACGGAAACCGCATGCCACGTGAGCTTTCCCCTTCTATCCCGTTAGGCCATTCCCGTGTCTAAACCTTGCCCGTCACCCTCCAAATAACCGAGAGTGGTTGAGAATACCCGGAAGCCGCCTTTTCGCATCGAGGTCACAAGGTCCGATAGCCCTTCCAGCTTCAACGGTCCGCACCGTCCGCTACTCCCCATGACGGGATCAACAGATAACAAGTGAGGGAAACGGAACCCCGCCACTAAGGAACCTCCGCACAATGGAGGAGGTGCCGCGAGCCTTCGAAACCATCAAGAAGCGCCAAGAAGAACAGCAAGCTCCGGATCGTCGACACCTTGCGTCTTCGAGGAACAAGCTTGCAGCTTCCCAACCCGACGGAACCTTTGTTCTCATAGAGGACGAAGATATACCGGCTCCCCCGG
Source organism: Adenophora triphylla var. japonica (assembly GCA_022495995.1). Classification (NCBI taxonomy): domain Eukaryota; kingdom Viridiplantae; phylum Streptophyta; class Magnoliopsida; order Asterales; family Campanulaceae; genus Adenophora; species Adenophora triphylla. The sequence continues at coordinate 208,084 of JAFEMH010004259.1, forward strand.
TTTCTCAAAGCTATCAAGGTCCCGCTCCGCCAAGCTACGAGATCCCAAAGAACGCAAAGCGCCTCGCTCAAAGCTCCTCCGGCTGGGCCAAGCCTCCGACATGCCCGCCTCAAAGATCGCCGCTTCCCGGCCCGCACATCAAGCTCATTACCAACAAAGACACATACGTGCTCGCTCCGCCGCATCCCAATGCATCTCTGTATCCCCAGATTCAATCCTTTGCCTCTATACGAGCCTCGCAACCACAATCAAAAGTCCCCATTCTTACCAGTGGACAGTGCATCCCGAGCGGATATCCCGACATCTCAAGTTTGCCACCGCTAGTCTCGCCAATTGGGGCTAACGAATCGTTTCCCCAGCCTCCCAAACACAACCCTTAGCGGACCCGGCAATCACGCCTCAACTTCAACACCCCAGTGGTACGGGTTGGTATACACTCAACTACCTCCCCAAGACTCCCGAATGGCGATCCCATCGCCCAATCCACCTCCATCTTCGGCTTCCGTCCCCGAAAATGGTAACCCACCTCGCAAACCGATCCTCACATGGCTTGGTTGATCGAACAAATGAAAGACATGCAAGGCAAGATAGCTAGTTCTCTAAGGACTCCCTCCCGCCTACCGATCCGAACAAAGTGGTCCCTCTCCCTCCAAAGTTCAGATGCCGAAATGGAAAAGTTTGACGGAATGTAATGCCCAAAACCCACATCGACACCTACGTCCCGGGTATGAGAGCCAAAGGGGCAACCCTCAACAGATGGCGCATCATTTTCAAAGCATTCCCTCAAATCCACAAAGCACTAAGGTGGTTCCTCAATGTGAAGGCGTAAAACCGCTCCACGTGGGATCGTATCGTTGAAATCTTCCCGGAGAAGTACCGCGCCAATCTTGAATGGGAAACAAACCGCCATGACCCGCAAGCCACCGAACAAAAGGATGACGAACCAAATGGGCGAGTTCTACAAAAGATGGAACCGGAAGCTAAGCGAGATAATGGATCCACTTTCCAAAGAAGAGCAGATGGACATCTTCCATTCCCGCCTCAAGCCATCTTTGAGAACCTTGATCGCCCACCATTTCTATCCGTATCTCCGTGCCATGGTCAACGCCGGACAAAGTTTGAAAAGACTCGAGTCTTCAAAAGGCAACAAGAACCCCCGCCTCATCTTACCGCTATCGAACAAACTCTCGGCAACTTCAACTCCCGCCCGACCAAAGGAAAGGAAGCAAATGAACAAGGCACTACATTCGTAACGGAGCTCAAGTAAACCGCGATCAAGCAGTCCCAAAGAATAGCAACCCCCTCGCTTCCCACGCCCAAAGATTTTGATAACCCGGAAATGCCCTCGGGTCAAGTATTTGAAGCTTTGGTGAAGCGAAATCTTCTCAAACCACTCGAGAATTTCCAACCGAAGACTCTCAAACCCAACATGGATATGAGCAAGCACCGCGCCTTCCACAACTACCCCGGCCACACCACCGACAATTGCTTCGTACTCAAGCAGTGTGATTCAGGCTCATTGAGGAGGGAAAATTGGAACGCCCTCGTGGTCCCAATACCATTGGAAATCCATTCCCCGTAACGACAGTGGTAAACTCAATAGCCGCGACGAAACTCCAAGCGAGAGCGTACTCCCCGCAATTTCCGAAACCGTCGCATGCCGTCCCGCTATGATCGGGAGCGTGAAACAAGAGTCAAAAGGTCTCGTGACCGGGAATTCCGACAAGAACGCCCAAGGGCCACCGTCTCCCTACGATCTTTGCCCCGCCCTAAGGCATACAAATGGATGGATCGAACGTTCCCCGTGAAGAGACCGAGTCCAACGGTAGCACGGGAAGCGGTTTAGCCTTCACAGACGATGACTTGCCAATATGTGAGAATCGGCACAACGAAGCCCTCCTCATCCTCATAAAGATAGAGATGTTCTTCCTCCCGAACGTCTTGATTGATAACGGCTCCGCAGCCAACATCATCGCTTTAAGCACATTGAAACGACTCCGCATCGACCGTTCTCTCGATAAGGCCTTCACCTCTGTAATCCGAGCCTACGACTCCACCGCACGACCAATCGTAGGAGTCATCAATTTGAGGATCCAATTCGACGTACAACCGGAGTCGGTAGAGTTCCAAGTCGTGGAAATCAAACCCACCTTCTCTCGCTTTGTTGGGACGGCCTTGGATACATCGATGAAAGCAAGATCATCTACTCTTCACCAATGCGTGAAATTCATCAATGCCAATGGAGCGATCGAAGTGATCCGCGGAAGCAGCAGTAATGGCAAGTGCTTGGCCGCCAGCTATGACCTGTAAGAAGGTCCCGACATGACCGAATACTCTTCTCCGTATGATTCTCCTACCCCCGTCCCGCTACGAAGTGGATCCTCACATCCACGCTCTAAGCCGCGACGAGCCGGAAATTGAAGAACTCACGGGTCAGATGACAACTCGACATATGCGACCGTGAAGAATGCTTGAGAGAGGATCAAGAGATGGATGCCCTAATGGAGATTGATCGAGGAGTAGACCCTTACTTCGCCGAAAACCCCCTTGCAAACTGGCTCATCACCGATCCCCCGATACAAGACAACCCTCTAGCTGACACTCGGATCTTACGGGGACAGCCATCACAGCCTAGTTCAATTCAACATTCCTGTCCGACCCGGACGAACAATGGCGCAACCTCCTCCAAGGCTTAATCGTGGAAGGAGATATAGCATGTCCGCTCGAATCGACATTGTAAACGCTGTCCAAGCAAAGATCCTGCATAAAGAAGCGCATTCTATGAAAGTGATCAACATCAAAGAAGAATCCACTCCGACCGCCGAATGCTTCGCCCTCCTAGAAGTAGCCCTCGCCGACTTCTATCATCAAAAACCCCAAGGACTCGGTGGCAACACTAATGGAGGGACATCATCGTGGAGCAAACAAAAACCTCCGCGATCCGGTTTGAAATCGAACCGCATGCAAGCTACTTTCCGGACTCATGCCAAGGGAAGATTGGCCACCCGAACCAAGACCACTCCCTCTAGAGCTACAGCCATCCGAGAGTAATGAAGCCTCGGTCCAATCCCTCGTCGCCTATAGTCTAGCTTCGAGTCTTGTTGTCTCGTGTATTCACATCTTTTGAGTCTTTTGACGGCTTTACGCCCGACGATTGTGAATCTTTGATCAACAATGTACATGCCTTCACGCTTTCAATAAAAGGTCCGACCTTCCTAAAAATCATTTCATTGCATCTTTAACAAATGATGACATTAACTAATCAAAACAAGTTAATAACAATTCATCTATACAAAAGGCAAACACATTAATTAAATAAATGCATCAAGCAAACATTTAAGCATGTTGTCAAACGAGAGAAAACCGGGCCCAAGCCGCCGAGAAGGTTTTAATCACAACGATTTGCAAGATTGCCGAAGAGCCAAAGAGACGCAAGTCCGACGCCATTTCCAAAGACAAACCGATCTTCCAATACCTCAAGAGCGGGGAAACCACCTTCATGAACAAGGAAGACCCACACACGTAAGGGGTCAAAACCAAGAGCATCATGGCCCTAAAACGCCTCGCCTCTCACTTCGTCATCCTCGGGACATGCTATACAAGAAACGCTACCACGGGCCACTCCTACGCCGCGTCGCCCAAGAAGAAGCAAGCAAGTTCATGAACGAAGTCCACAATGGGGCTTGCGGTCCCCACATGAACGCCAGAGCCCCGATGCAAATCATTCTCAGTGATGGGCTACTACCGGATCTCCATGGAGGCAGATTGCATCCACTTTGTCCGAAGCCGCGACAAGTGCCAACGGTTCTCCAACCTCAATCATCTACCACCCCACGATCTCTACCGCATGACTACACTCGCCCTTTCGCCACTGGGAATTGACGTCATCGGGAAAATCGCTCCGCCAGCAAAGAATCTGGTCACGAGTTCATCTTAGTAGCCATCGACTACTTCACCAAATGGGTCGGCCAAGTCCTACAAGGTACTCACCTCCAAGAAGGTCGCGCATTTCCTCAAGGAAAACATCATCTCGCCGATACGGCATCCCAAATGAGGTCATATCGTACAACGGCTCACACTTCGAAGGGGAATTCGACAGCATCGCCGGCTGAATTCAAGATCACACGTCACAAATCTTCTCCCTACCGGCCACAAACAAACGGCGCCGTGGAAGCAAAGAAACAAAACCCTCGAACGGATCATCCGAAAATGACCACCCGAGGACGAGATTGGCCCGAGAAGCCGCACCTTGCACTTTGGGGCTACCGCACATCGCCGTAATGCCCACGGAGAAACCCCATTTGCCCCGACATACGGATGGAAGCCCTTCCCATCGAGCTAGAAATTCCTCACTCCGAGTGCCGCTGAAAATGACATCAACGAAGTCGAATGGCTCCGGCCGACATGACGAATTGGCTCTCGCTAGACGAGCGACGACTAAAGGCCATGGAACACGTCCGAGCCTATCAAAGCAGATGGCTAGAGCTTTCGACAAGAAAGTCAAATCCCGAGACATCGTGGAAGGTGACCTTGTACTCAAAGAAAAGCCTCCCACTCGAACCAACCCACCGGGAAAATGGGAACCCACATGGATCGGCCCTTTCGTGGTTCAAAAGATCTTCTCCGAGGCGCCATGAAGCCTACTGTACCTAGACGGCAATCCCTTCATGAATCCAAATAACGGAAGCAAACTTCGCAGATACTTCGCCCGAAGAAGAACAACCGTGCATCTCTTGGCACTCCATGTAGTGTCGAACTACGTGCACTCCGAGCCCTCTAGTCCGGGGAACGTAGGCAACCTTAATTGGTCCTGGTCTAAAAATACACAAAAAGTCAAAAGTTTGAATGTCAATCAAGACCTCCATCAAGCTCCGCACTTTTCAAGAAACACGCCTGTCAGCCACCTTGACCAAGTCAAACGACGGCGGCAACATCAAAGGACATCCGAGGGTCACTCAAGATCAAACGATCGACTCATGTCCGCTTCCAAGCCAGGGCTTGTCTTCGCCCTCACGCGCTTCAAAAAAAAAAAAAAAAAGAAGGAGCTCGAGCAAGGGCTCACAAAAAAAAAAAAAAGAGAGCTCGAGCAAGGGCGCACAAAAAAAAACAATAAATAAAAGAAGCTCAAGCGTAAGCCGCAAAAATTGAGGTCAAGAGCCCGACGCCAACAAGAGGCAAGGAAGCTACGAAAAAGACCGTCAAAACGACTTGTCAAGGGAGCATTCAACCTCTCGCCCAAGCACAAAGCCTCAAAGAAAGGGGATTGCCGTCGTGGCCTGCATCGTCGGGCCCGCGAATGCAATGTAAAAGTCCAAAGATGGACGCCGACAAAGTGCACAATGTAAGCAAAGGCAAACAAAAGATCTTGCGTCTCGACAAAGCTTTAAAAGTAAATCACAAATCACTAACGGTTACAACATTTCTTGATGAGTTCAAGCACGGTCTACTCTCAAGTTCACAACATGCTAAAAGACAAATTTTTAATACATTTAACTAATAATGTGTTTGCAATGCAATGAATGGATACCTAGGAGGTCATTCCGCGCCATCTCGCGCTTGTCCCTCGCCATTCTTTCCTTTCTTCCCTCGTCCCCGGCGAGTCTTCTTTCGCTCCACGTGAACCAACTCGCGTCTCTCGCTCCGAGATCCGGGGTCCTCCCCGTAGAGTCAAATAATCCAAGAGCTCTCGTGGCTTCATTCGCCCGTGCTTCGGCTCGGATCTCCTCCCCGCGAGTCCGTAAAAGAGGACCTCTCCCCGTCGCCGGTCAACTCTAGTCTCGTAGTCAAACAAAGTGTCTCCCGTCACATCCAAAGTGGTCGACTGTGCTTCGAACTCCTAAGGCAATAGCTACTACGGCAACCGGGTCCTGCATCGCTACACGCCCGCTCTCCAAGACCACTTGGGATCGCCCAACACGCCGCTCATACCAAAGCCGTATACCGAGTCGTCAATACAACGCTCCCCGACGTCTAAGGAGTACCACAGAGGGAAAGCGGAATACTTCCATACCCTCGTAAAATACAAGAAGGCACCCGAAGCCGCCATACAAAGAGGAACTACCTCCGCAAAGAGCAAGGTCATCCCACCAACAAAGGCTCCCGCTTCATCCCAAACCGCCGGAAACAAGCGACGGAATATAGAAGGAGGACCAAGACAAACCCGGAACTCGACAACGTAGGACCCTTCCCGCAAGATCCTCCCGGTCTCAATCCTCCAAAGGCGGAACCCACCGGATCTCGATGCGTACTAAGCCGTGCCATCCATCTCTCCCAAAGTGACCGATCCATATCCAACACAAGAGGTCGCTGAGCAAATGACCACGGCTAAACGACGCCGGAGCCTCTGGCATGGCCTCGAAGTCTCTCTCGCAGCCACAAGGTGAGCAAAGCGGGGCTTCCCCTCTCATAAAACGATCCCCGCCGCGCACGGCCGATACCATGAAGAGTCTCCCCAAAGACCAACGGGACAATATCCTCTCCAGACTCAAAGGCCCTACCACATCTAGCAAAGCGCCATCACAAATGCCAAGGGAACCGACTGTAAAAGCTGCCGCCATCACGCACAAGGCAAATACATCCCAAGAGACGTCACTCATCATCAACCATGAACCGCTCCGGCAGCCTCGTAAATGTCGATATGACCCGAATCAAGGATCATGCCCCGCACTTCTTCCAACGAAGTACGAAGAAAGTCTCGCAAGCTTCACGCTCACCGCAGACCACCAATCAAAGGAAGCGAGATGGCCTCCACCTCCGGTCCTCCAATCAAAGCCCGAAAATCCTCAAAAGTGGGCACCATTTCATTGTAGGAGAAACAAGACACATGCCTCCTAACATCCTGCAACTTCGCGGCAGCCCGCAACAAATCCCAATCAGAACCAACTCCTTAAAAGACCAAACCGAGCAAAGACGAAACCTTACCTCGAAAGCCCGTCTCTCGATGCCTCATACGGCGCCGCATCCACGTTTTCAACCGCTCAAGGAAGTGTGCTTGCCTCTCCGCGAAAGCCTCGGCAAAATTCTAGGGACGTACGAAGAATCCATGGCAAAAATGGAGGTTCCTAGAGAAAATGGGGAAGAAAGCTCGAAAATGGCCGCAAATGGGGAAATGAGGAAGAACCAGTGCACCGGAAAGCATTTATGTCCTTCCCAAAGCAAGGTTGGTCCGTACGACCTCTTTTTGCATGCTAAGTATGTCCGTACGGACCTCCTTGCAAATGTAACCCATTTCCTCAAAGAACAAGATAAAAACCACCGTCCTCAAGAAACCTTGCTCCAAATCGCCCAAACACCGGCCAAAGCCATTCCCGCAAACAAACACTACCCACAAACACACTCTCACCACGTGGCATGCACAAAATAAAAAATAATAATAGCAACAATTTCTAGGACAAATCCTGAATCACAAAAATGACATTACATCTTAAAATAAAATACCGTTTGCCATGCAAATACATGTGTTTTATTACAGTACCCATAAATGTCTCGTTGCTAAACAAAAAAAAGAGGGATATGAAAAGAGGGAAAGCAAATGAATACTAATCGAATCCTCAAGATCATCATCCTCGCCAAGGTCCTCCAAAGAAAAGTCGGGCATCCCAAATAACTCGCCCGTCACATCCTCGTCGTCGGAATACCGAGCACCCGCCCGAGGCTCCCACGAAAAGTACTCGAAGGATCAAATCCGGCGAAAGGATCAAAGAAAGAAGGCTCGAGGAACCCTCACCCCGTGCGCCGTGCGGAGGCATGAACCGATAAAAGGGCCGCTCCTCGAAGGCCCCGCAGCCTCCCGAAGACGCCCCGGCATCCATGCTATGCCGCCCTCAAAGGTCCCTCCCCGCTGCGGCTCCGCCGGCTCTAGGCGGAGGAACGTCCACGTAATGCCTCGAAGGCATAGGCTCGTACGCCGGCACACGACGCGAAGACCGGCAGACACCTTCGACGCCATCTTCTTAGCGAAGGAGCGCATCGCCACGTAACGGCGAGTCAAGATATCGTAGGCTCTCCCCGGACTCCGCACCAACAAGAAGCCAAGGAAACGCTCATCAAATGCAGCTTATACTCAACAACAAAAAGAGAAAATGCGTAAAAGATGCCAAGATGGAAAAGAGTCAAGACACTCACCGATCTCGTTTGGATCCACTCGTATGCAGCAGAGCTCAAGCTCCGAACGGGCATGCACACCCTCCTCCTCGATCCGTCCCCGCGGACGTACGTGAAATCCGGTCCCGCATCGGAACCTCTCGGGAGCTCGCGGCCAGCCCTCTCTCTCCCGCGCCAAAGACTGCGCGGCCCTCGCCTTCCTCCTCACGAAGGCCCCGTACTCCTCTCCGTATAAAATGAACTCCTCGGCACCGACACCGCCAAGGTACCTTTCGAAGTCAAGCACATCCATATCCCGGAGTCAAGCATCCCAAAGGGAGGGTCCTCTGAGCCACGGGAAGCACACCGGCCATGCCGCTGTAAGACCCGCTCCCCGTGTACATGACATCACAAGTCAAGCCCCGCAAAGATCTTCCGCCGCGCCGTCACCACCTGAGCCCTCAAACTCATCTCCTCATACCGAGTCCACGGGAACAAGACAAACCCCTCACGGCTATCTCTCTCCAGACGCTCCCCGCACATCCCCGTAGGCGATGGTGAGCTTCCCCCGCCGGGTCCTCCTCTTCCTCGCCGTACGAGCCCATCCCAAAGATAGCAGGTACGCAAAGAATGTACTCTAGGATCCCTATCCCACGGGAAGCACCGGAAAACCTCATAAAACCACACCTCGCGACAAAAACAGAAGGCTCAAGCAAAAGACAACGGAGAAAAGACAAGTTGCTAAATCAAAAAACAAAGCAATAAACTCATACCTCCAAAGCAAAGTCAAAACAGCCAACGAATCAAGCTACCCCTCGCTAAACCGGTCCAAGGAGAAGTAGAGCTCGCCCAAGCCTCGCTCGCCCCAAGCAATGTCACAGCACTTATCCAGTCAATCAAGCTCTCCAACAAAGCGAAGGGAGCCGCGGTCGCGTGGTTCGAGAACAAAGTCTCTGACAAGGCATACCACAAGAAGGAGCGCGCCAATCGCTCCGGCCACCCGGCCGGTACTCGGATGTAGGCCCCAATACCGGCCGTGATCCTCATCTCCACGCCGTCACTATACAAGATCCCTGTGCCCCCGCGAGGACGAGGCTCAAAGCCCAAGCAGCTCTGGCCAACACATCATCGCCTATCATGTCTCTCCACCACAGCTCCCTTTCAAGGAGAGCCCGTGAATAGCAAAGAAAATCGGTGGCGCCACCGTCACCTCGCCCCACGTGGAAGGTGTGGGTGGTATCCCACCAATACTCGGATAAACCCAGGAAGACACTCTTGTTCTTCCTCGTGTCGACACTCCAAATGTGTTCTCAACGAACACACCTAGGCCAGAGCATAAACCAGCCTCCGGGACTCGGCCTACCGTCCACGGAAATATCGTGCATCCGCCGCCATAGCTCCACAAATGTACCTCGAGCGATCCCCGAGTCTTCATCCTCTTGGCCTTCCCGCCATAAGCTCCCGCATCCCGCAGTAAACACAAAGAAAGGTACGTCAATCACAAGCATTTAATATAAAGGCACATATAACCCGTCACAAAACACGGCACACAATGCACATAATTTTCACATATATCATACATATAATTTTTCCCATGCAAATTGGCCACAAAAACACGGCACACACCGTACACATTTTCTCAAAAGAAAAAAGGGGGATTAAACCCTACACGACACATTTTCAAAAGAAAATCCGTCCCAACACGGCACATATTGCACATATTTTCCCCACGTAGTCCGTCACCCAAAAACACGGCATGACACATATGCAAAAAAAAAAAAAATCCGTCCCTACACGGCACACACTTTCACATATAACCCGTCACAAAACACGGCACGTGTCACATTTTTTTTTTTCACAAAAATTATCACTACACGATAATTTTTCTCACAATGTACATACATAAATAGCATTAGGTACAAAACACCAAAGCATGCAATTCACTAGATAGGCACTTTATTTTCACAAATAAGAACTAATCTACACATTTCTGCACAAAATACACATACCCACAATTTTTACATGTCCATTTTCAACAATTCATCAAGAATTTCACAAAAAGGCATAAAATAATAACAAAAAATTCAAAAATGCGAAAAACTAAAACCTAGTTCTAGCATTCAAAAAATTCGAGCAGGAAATCAAAACGGAATGCATTTCTTACCTCCCCGACGTTCATGGAGCGACGATTGTGCACCTCCGTGATTCGGATACAAAACATCCGGTTCTTCGAAGATGGAAACGAACGAAATCCAATTCCTTTGAAGCTCCATTCGCCGCTCAACCACTTCCCGATCAAGCGTTGACGACGACTCCTTCGAGATCCCTCCGCCATTGCAAGCAATTCAAGCTAAGAAAAATGGAAGATTTTGGACAAAAATGGAGTTTTCTCTCTCTCTCGCCCGGTTCACGACCGGAAATGGGAAGAATGAAGAGGAGCCTCGAATTTAAGCCCTGGTCAAAGCCTGGGAATCGTAAAAACCAAGGTGGTCCGTACGGACCTCTTTGCAACCAAGGTTGGTCCGTACGGACCTCTTTGCAAGGGGTGGCCAAATTACTTTCCCGCCCTTATAATCTTTGCCCCCGGCTGTCCTAAGGCCTTTTCCAGCAAATCCAAGTGCGTAATGGTCCCTAACCCTTCAATTCAACCA